>JBCFYV010011164.1:19341863-19388221 GCA_039000515.1 Timema cristinae | reverse complement strand
AATTACCATTAATTGCATATAAAATGCCAAGTAGTCAATTTTACGAAAAGATCCACTCCTGTTTTATTTTGTGTGTGTAAAATTCATCTATTAGTGCTACCATGAACTTGAAAAATGTTTTGATACGTTAATGTTCTATTAAAAGTTTGTAAAACCACTCCTCATGATATTTCGGTGTCTCTACTGATGGGTTAATTTTAAACATGGAGACAAACATTTTATTTTTTCTCCACATAGATAATTAATTTAACACGTGCCATTTGATTTAATTCAGGAAATTTAAATGATTTGACATCAGTCCTTCATTTTATTTAAATTTTTCTACTTGAAGTACATATATATATATATTTTTTTTTTTGCTGTTGCCTAAAATAATAGGGGACTGATGTTTCATTTGAACCTTTTCAATACAAATCCACTCAAAATGTGATGTTCTAAACTGGATAGTTCCATTGTTGTGCCACCATAGAGGTTGTGTTCTTAGGAGTAATGTCACATTTGTGAATATAATTCTTCAACAATGTTGCAAACATATTTTAACATATTATTTTTTTAGAAAAAGAACGGTATTTATAATTTTTCTTGTTAGTTTTTTTAGGCTTTATATAAAAGAATCAATAATATTTTTCAATATAACCAATACATTTGTGAATTATTTTATTATTAGTTTTTTTTTTTGCAAAATCTGTTTTCTAAATGTTTAATAAAATAAATAATTAAAGGTTGCAGACAACATATTAATAAAATGAATTAAAGTTTGATGTTTTTGTATTCGTGCATAAAATATTGCATTGTAAAACTTTGCTCATTGATATACCCATTTATAACTATGTTTAGAATTTGTCGATTGTTATATAAACCCTTGTAAATTTGATATATATAGGGATAAGTTTTCTTGTGTGTAAGCAAATAATTTCTTTATAAACTTACTACAAAAAAATAAGTTCATGATAAGATTTTATTTTGAGAACTTCATACTGGAGTTGTGAGATATTATTGTGTGTATGGAGGAAGTTATAGGAAAGTGTCAGGCAGTAACACAATATGGCATTTATGATTTACTGATTTCATCAGGAGGGAGTGTGAAATGCGCAACACAACTTCCTAAAAGAGGAAATAAAAAAAAGGGGGAGAGAAAGAAAACTTGTAACGAATTTTAGGACACACAGATCGGAACATGCTAAAGGAATAACATAAAGGACGAACACAGGAAAAAGGAGATTGGATGCGAACATTTATAATGTAACTCCATAAGGAAAACCTCTTTTAACTTAGTGAGATAAATTTCATTATATTTGACTTTATATTGTATTATATTTATAATGTTCCTGAACATTCTTCCAAACGTAACATTTAAATGTTAATTCTACAATTTACAATGGCTGCTTTCTTTTAACTAGTTACAAACCAGTTTGAGACATTTTATTTTAAATATTTGCCTGTTATTTCATTTAAAAAAATTAATATATTCATTTTTCAACATAATTATATATTTATTCAACCCAAGCTCAAGGTCGACTTGATGCTTGTAAGCTTTATGAAAAGCTCACTCGAGATTGACTCGAATAAAAAAAACTTGAACTCACAAACCCCTTTTGTCTTGTAAATTAAATTGATCGTTGCTGCCCTAAGCTGCCACTTGGTTCTGTCAGACTAAGTAACGTGTTTTCTTAAATAAGGGAGAAAACATTTATTTCCTATATTTTCTTCTACACACACAATACTTGGAAATAAAATGATCACAAAGTGAAATGGAACGAATAAATTTTTCCTTGTGATGAGATTCTGTAGCTTACATTGATCACTTGATTGGCTGTTTGAGAGTGCTTGAACCAGAATGGTTCAAGTGAATGTTAGTAATTGAAGGGATTGATCATATATAAAAGCTTTCAGAAACAATGACTGCAAATTTTGAATTTATCATATTTTTGAAATTATTTCTTCCATAGTTAAATGTTAGTAAATATTTTAAAAATAAATTTCACTTAGAGTAACAATAAACAAGCAATATTTACATTATATGTGTTAGTATGGTTTTTGTCTGTATATGTTAAAATAAAATATTTTGTCTGTTAAAATATTTTTTCTTTTTCATATTATTAAAGTGTATAAAATGAAATATTGTTGTTTGGATATCAGTGATATTAATGATTGAAAGGTATTAAAATAAATTGACATTACATAAATTGTTAGCAATTATACAACATGTTGGCAAATGATGAACTAAATGTTTTTATTTTTGTTGAGAGGAAGAAAGAATATATATATATATATATATATATATATATTTTTTTTATATTATGTGTTTGGAAGAAGGTACCTTTTCCCAAATACATATACAAAACACCTCAAAATGTGAAAAGAGGTTTTCCTGGAAAGAGATGTATAGTTTTTTGTATTTGCGAATTTTCCTTCTCCCTGCTTTTAAGTTATCAATGTGCATAAAATAACTTAAAGAATCTACATTGTTCCCATGTTTTGTAAAAAAATAAATAAAAAACCATATATAAATACACATAAATAAAAGGTAGGCCAAAACAAAAAAAAAAGATTTTGTGTTGGGTGATTTGTACAAATAGCATCTAAGAATCAAGCGAGGGAAGTTATTTTTAATATATTCTTTATAGTTTACAAAGCTATGCAAATATAATGTACTAAATTTGACTGCTGTCAATATCATATCATTTGAATGAACTAAGATAATTTGGTAAACTTGATTGTGTGTATAGATACAGATTTTATTTCTCATCTGCATGTTTATATTTAACTTTATGTACCTTGTTTCAAATATATAAAATTGTACCTAAAAGGCAAAAAGAGGTTTTACTTAAAGAGATACATTTTTGGTTACGAAATAGTGAAAAAATTGGTTTAAAGTAAGTGTCCTCGTTGTACGCATCGGACATCAGCAATGTTCATGGGATTCTTTGAGGCGGATCCGATGTGTGCTATGTGGACCAATAGATGCACTCGACATTCGCACCATTTGCGTTCAGAATTATCAGCTTTATTTTCTCTTTAGCTTAGAGATGAACAGCACAGCTAACTGTTGGAAACAGTTCAAAGTGATTTATTAAATTGAAATGAACAGTTTGTTTATCTAGTTTAATAGTTTGCGAACTAATTTTTATGGGCCAGTAGTTCACAAACTATTTCTTGTGATTCAGTTCTTGAACTACTTTTGTGGTTCATTTGTTCATGAACTTCATCTTTCGAGACCAAACTAAATCTTTAGGGCCATACATTTATTATGAAATGCAATTTTAGGGCCTTATTTTTGACCCCCTCACCCCTAATAATGCTCTGCAATGCTTTGGAACCTCCTATCCCACCCTTTAGGTTATGTAATGCTTCAAGTTTCAACTATAATAAAGCATATTTTCCTCATTTCATCTTGTAATTTTTTTTTAAGTAGACTGGTTATTTTCATGTCGGATCTTATAAGTAAAATAAATAGGATATTGAATAAAGGATATAATTTCTAGTCAAACCGTTTTATTTGCATTTACAAAAAACACAATTTTAAAAGTGGGAAAAAGCTCAAGTTTATTATACATGATCATGCAACGCTATGATGGGGCCACCGCCGTGCCCCCCCCCCCTTCCAAGTGCATTAGGTCATACATGTATGGCCCCTTGCAGTTTAGTCCTCCACCAGTTCGAGAACTATCTTGTGTGAGTTTATTTCCATCCCTCTCACACAACTAGTTACATAGTACTCACAAATCAATTTTAGAACTTTTTTTTTTTTTTTTTTTTCAAAATCACTTTGATGAGTCTAAAATCAAAGAAAAAAACCTAAATATAATAAACAATTTTTTGGTCAGAAAAATAATACTTTAAAGTCAAATTATATTAGTTACAATAGGACCAGCTGTTAGATTGATGCTAGTTTTAAAATATTTTAGCTTTATCTTAGCTTATCGTGCCAGTAATGTCATATATTAGGTGGGCAGCAAGGGGGGGGGGGAGGGGGGGCTGTTCAACAACCCCCGACCTTGTAGTAACCTTCTTTCTTGTTCCTAAAGCTGTTGCGATCATACATGAGGAACTCTACAAAGGAAGACACTTAATTAGCTTCATGTGCATACATCCAGAGGTGTCAGTTACGGACACATGTGGAAAAATGCCATATTTGGACAAGTTCTGGCCAGATACGATATTGCCACATGGGGAGGATGAAGTTCTCAATGAACTTTCTATGAAGCCAAGGAAAATTAACATAAGTCTAAAGTGAATTAGTTCAAAAGTTATTTTGTGAGTTAAGAGTTAGTGAAAGTTGCTTATTTGAATTTTCAGATTCTAGCTTGTAAAATAATTTTATAAATTAAATCCCAAAATATGATTTGTTGAAACTTGCATGTCTGTATATTCTAGCAGTATGCATGAATAAAAATGTGTTAATAAAATGGCCATTTTTATAAATTATTTTAGATATTATTTTATTTCTTTTGATGCATTTGTATTTTGCAGTACTTAAATTTTCAAATTTTCTTGCAGAAAAAACCAATGGGCCTCGCTTAGTTGGTCAGTGAAACTAACACCCTACCCCCAGAAACGAATCCTGGCTGCGCCAGTGATTAGGTTTAGTGATGATTAGTGTGCTGCGGACCAGTGGATGCAGTCTCATTAAAAATAATATAAAGATTTCAAAAATGCGATGAGGCTGGTGGACGCAGAACACACTAAATAATGCAGATTAGTGAGCGCTTCTTATCTTTAGTTTTCTTTCAAGTTTCTTTTTTTATTTTCAAGTTTTTGTATGGCAATTTAAAACTAATTATTATTCTAGTTAAAAAAAACAAGGTTAACAAATAAAATGAATATAAAAATCACGTGGATGTTAAAATAATTGCTCATTTACCTGACTTTATCGTTTAACTATAACTGCCATTAGCTTCTTCCATGACAACATAATTATTTTGTTGCTTCCTGCTTAGAACTGTCCTACTTATTAAAAAGGTTCATGATCAATGTTCAAAAATAAGGAGTTTAGTGTCTTCATGATCAGAGTGCCAAACCTTTTAAAAAGTGATAACTTGTGTCAAAATTCATATGAGTTGCAAAGAACTTTGTATAACAAGGTCTTGTAAAAATACAACCTAAATTTTTTTTTAGAAGGAAATAAGATAGCATTTTCATATTAATTTGTGTAAGAAACTTGAAAGTAGATTTGGTTGATTTGAAAAAAAACATTTTATTTGTTTGGAATAAACAGTATGAGATTATTAAATGATGTAATGTCATATTGGTCTACTGTGTCAAAGGTTTATTTACTTTAATTGCTTCTAGGGGTGTGAAAAGGTTTGAAACGTGGCTTTGAAAAAAATTCCGGCTTTGACAATTACAATGTTTTTCCAATAACGTATTGAGGGCTAAATACTCAATGTACATAGTCAAATATTGCTATTTTTTTTAAACTGCTATGGACATTACAAATCAATACTAATATGAAACAAATCAGAAGTAATTAAATTCTTTATAAGTAGAACCTCAATTATTATTATTATTATTATTATTATTATTAGCACCGCGTCTCACTACCCGTTCGGGTTATACGCACTTACGCTAATATGTAATGGGTAGGGTGATTGTGAGATGAAATGGAGGACCTACAGTTTAGCGTGGAATCCGAACCACGGTGGTGGCCTGGCTCAAGTTATTGATCAGTATTTTGTGATAGTTATTTCATTTGGCAAAATAAATTTAAATATTACAAACCATAACGGTAGAATAAAACTTTTGCCTAGTAATTTTACTCCATAAATTTATATAAATAACTACAATATATTTTTTCAAGCATAAAACAAAAATTATTCAAACTTGATCCGGCTTCGAGAATATTTAATATATTCTGTTAAAAGTTAAGTTTTGCAATGAAAATTTGAACTGGGCTTCACCTCAATTGCTTCTAGATCATTGCTTTGTTTTATAGTATTTTTCAAGCTTAGAACTAGTTTGCTATAGTGTATACATTGCAAGAGTCAATCTTGGTGCCATACAAGATTGACAGGAATTTATAATGTAAATATTAATAATGCAACTTTTTGTGGTGAGACGAATTCTACTGCTTTCTACCACATATTTGGTTAATTATTTAAAATGACAGAATTTAATAAAAGGAATTCCACTTTTAGAGGTGGACCTCCACATTAGTGTGTGCCTGGATTAAGGTTCCTGTCTCACCTGGTTTGCAGGTAATGTAAGGGGTTGAATCCCAGCCAGGTGTACTCACAATTTATCTTTCCCCCCCTCCACCCATCATCCAGTACATAAAGCTGCATTCTTTTTAAATCCTAAACAGTTAGCAGTTGTGATCACAGAACTTGATTATGTCTGGATGTGAGTGGGATGCAGTATCTAATTGAACATCACTCAACTGTAATTACAAATATAATCTGTAATATTGACTGAATACTGGCCTGGAAGAATGAACACTGTTAAAACTGTCCTCTGGACACCGTGAAAATGATAAGGCCACAGCTCGCCCCTCCTCTGATGTCAACTACTTAGGAGGGAATGTAAAATGCACAACCCAACTTTCTAAGACAAAGACAAAGATTAACAGCAATTTTGATTTGTTCTTATCCCTTTTCCATGTAAAATAAAGAATTTTAAAAATAATTTTTAATTTTAGTCCACTGATTAAATTCAAACTCGTGTAATTCATTAGGATTGAATCCAACTATAAAGGCTCTAATAAGGTGTTAACAATGAAACTAAAGCAAATTGATACCATTTCAAATGTATCAGGAGGAATTTCACATCACACACATTCTCAAGGGCGGGAATTTTTAAAAGGATCCCAGCAATTAATTTATTATATAAGTTAAATATGACAGACCTCTTTCAACCATAATTTAAAATGTATTAGATAGATGGCAGCACTAACTCAGTCGGAGTTAAAATTGCACTTTCTTTTACATAAAAATCGTACATTAATGGAAATAGGTGTGTTTCATGCATAATTAAGTATTTAAAACCTACCTTGGTCATAGTTTTCCCGTTATTAAAAAATAAAATATTACCATCAATATTATGTAGTATATTTGTTATTTCAGTTCTGTTAACTATAGACTAGATGGAGGAGGGACGGGGTGTGTGGTTTCCCTTAAAGTTGTTGAAGCAATTCTACTGCAGCAAGCTGGGCTATCTTCTAGACTGGCTGACGGGAAAAAAAAACCATAATATATTCACAACCTTAGTTTACATGGATGATAGCTCAAAAAGTTAATAGAAATAGTCCCTAATTTACTCCTACGCCAATAGCTGACATGTCACTTTTGGTAACTGTAATGAAAACATGGTAATGAATGTAATAGTTAACCGAATAAATTATTTTTATCCACTACATAAGTGCATCGACGTAAGTAAAGAACTTGTTTCCGTCATATTCAACCACATGATTTAAATTCGTCAGTCGCCATTTTGAAGCCATGTTTGTTAGACCTTTTGTGAAGGTGCTGAAAATAATTTTTTAGGTGGAATAAAATGATAAATAAGCTTTGTGCCCGATCTCAGACACACACACACATATATATATATATATATTTAACCAAAGTAATCTAGGGCTATATATATACTGAATATACATATAATTTACTTGAATACTAATTATATAAATTATAGTAATTAGTATAAAGAGACATCACTGGAAATCTCTTCTTCAGGAATTCATATTTTGAATAAAATAAGTGCACTTCGCAAAACCATAAAATAGGCCTAACTAGCAATTTAAATTTATAACAGGTTTGTCTTTATAATATCTAACATAAAGTTCTCAAACATACGCTAAAGGAATTTTACTATTGCGACAGAAATATTATTTTTATTACACTTAACATGTCACGAATTCATCAAACCTAAATTAAATGTTACTAATACAGTTTAATAATCGGGTAGATATCACAAATACTAAACTAATAATTCCATCAACAATTTTTCCTGACACATAAATATTGCACATGTGCTACACTACTGTTATGATTTAGCAGCTGGTACCTGACAGTTCTCAAAATTAAAAACCAGTATTCAGAGGCATACGTGCATGCTAGTATGACAAAACTCAGCGTTATAACACCCTTGTGACTATTTCCGACTGTCCTAGCAAAGGTAGATAAAGTTTACACGTCATGGGGTAAAGTCAGTTTCTGCAGTCAATGGTTATATGCTGAGATCGGATATATTCGATTAACGCAGCAAAAAGGTTAATATAAGCTTTAATTTTATTATTACAGTGATTTGACAAGGTAGTTTTAAAATAGAAGCGATTGAAGTTTATGGTACTCGACTACTTAGCAGAAGATAAGGTTATTTAAATAATAAAACAATTATAATATTGTTAATGAACATTAAATGTAAACATACCATGAACAGACTTTCCTTGATATAATTGTTTTAGTATTACTTTTTCCCAAAAAAATCCAGGAAACGATTTTTCCTGCCCTGAGTAATGAGAACCTTTACAGGCCCATCTTAAATAACCAAACAAGTATAAACAGAACTTACTTTTCTCATAACCATACAGATAGTCACATTTTTTGGTCGCTTGTAAAATCTCTTGAATCCTAAAGAATATTAGAGTCTCTAGACTTAGGAAAATATCAAATTTAAGATTTCTAAAAATGTTTATTTTTACATTAATTTTTGGGCTAATAAACATCTGACACTTTAGCTCAGTAGTGTGTCTGTCTAAAGAGCTAAGAGTCTTGGGTTTGATTCTTGGTATTGTCAAAAAAAAATCATTGGTGAAATGTGATAAATTAACAGCTGGGGGATGGATGTTGTGTCTTTTCTAGATTTAAGTTAATCTATAATTCATGTGCAAATATAATTGATTGGTTCAGAAAGTGCACATTAAATACCTCAAATAAATGGAAAATGAAATGATACAACAACCGGGCCACAGGCTAAATAGTCCTTTTTAAAAAAAAAATATTAAAATTAAAGGCATTAATAAAATGTAAAAGTTTAATGTTTGGTTGTTATATTTTCTCTAAAAACTCCAGAATTATATTTATAATGTATTTTAAGATTTGTACATACAGTGATTCAAATTTGGAGAAATAAAGTTAGTTCTAGATTGAGGTGTACAGGAGGCAGTATCCTTTCATTCAAGATAATAATCTATTTGGCAGCAATATAATTTAATTCTAGGTTCACAAACATATTCTTTAATTCAAATGGAATTACTGGCTGGCTTAATTCTTTTTGTAATTATATCTTTAACTCTTTAAAACTGTTGTACATGGCTTTGTGAAGTATATAGAATAAAATAAAATACACGTTAAAACATGTTTAAAGTGAGTATATTAAAAATAATCACTCATTAAAAAAAAATGCAAAATATATGAAAAAAAATATGTAAAACTATAAAATAGTGTTATTTACTTTAAAATTAGTGGTTTCTACAGTTTCTATCTCTGATAGTTATATTTTCATGTAATTTGTGTAGTGGATATATACACACATAAAAGTATTAATTATTAAGTACTTTTTACAAATATAATATATTGGTATGTTCAATTTATACATTCTTAGAAATTAAGAATTTCTGTTGATCTGCGAAATTGTGTACACAGGAAAAACTACCGAGATCATGGATGAAAGCATCTGTGACAATTTCTTTACATTTTTGTACCATTATTTCACACATTTACTAATACCGATAATTTATATACAATTCAACATTAAGTGTGTTTATATTACACATGTTTAAAACACCACCACCTGCCATATGGATACATGAATACTTTTACAAAAGTAAGATTGATATCAATGAAGTAGGGGTAGGCCAAATATGTTTTTCTCTCGTGTCTTATTTTGGTCAGCTTTACCATTGTGTGACCGCAACTTCTCAAATTTCCATAACTAACACAAACATTCATTTAATCCTGCCCTTGAGTTAGCTCATTCTAACATCAGATATGCCTTTTCATGACTATTCACAAAGCCTTCTAAGACTGCGCTCTCACTCTTAACAGTAGCAGACATGGCTCTTCATGAGGCCTTCTAAAACTGCGCTCTCACTCTTAACAGTAGCAGACATGGCTCTTCATGAGGCCTTCTAAAACTGCGCTCTCACTCTTAACAGTAGCAGACATGGCTCTTCATGAGGCCTTCTAAAACTGCGCTCTCACTCTTAACAGTAGCAGACATGGCTCTTCATGAGGCCTTCTAAAACTGCGCTCTCACTCTTAACAGTAGCAGACATGGCTCTTCATGAGGCCTTCTAAAACTGTGCTCTCACTCTTAACAGTAGCAGACATGGCTCTTCATGAGGCCTTCTAAAACTGCGCTCTCACTCTTAACAGTAGCAGACATGGCTCTTCATGAGGCCTTCTAAAACTGCGCTCTCACTCTTAACAGTAGCAGACATGGCTCTTCATGAGGCCTTCTAAAACTGCGCTCTCACTCTAACAGTAGCAGACATGCCTCTTCATGAGGCCTTCTAAAACTGCACTCTCCCTCTTAACAGCAGACATGCCTCTTCATGAGGCCTTCTAAAACTGCGCTCTCACTTAACAGTAGCAGACATGGCTCTTCATGAGGCCTTCTAAAACTGCGCTCTCACTCTTAACAGTAGCAGACATGGCTCTTCATGAGGCCTTCTAAAACTGCGCTCTCACTCTTAACAGTAGCAGACATGGCTCTTCATGAGGCCTTCTAAAACTGCGCTCTCACTCTTAACAGTAGCAGACATGGCTCTTCATGAGGCCTTCTAAAACTGCGCTCTCACTCTAACAGTAGCAGACATGGCTCTTCATGAGGCCTTCTAAAACTGCGCTCTCACTCTTAACAGTAGCAGACATGCCCTTCATGAGGCCTTCTAAAACTGCACTCTCACTCTTAACAGTAGCAGACATGGCTCTTCATGAGGCCTTCTAAAACTGCGCTCTCACTCTTAACAGTAGCAGACATGGCTCTTCATGAGGCCTTCTAAAACTGTGCTCTCACTCTTAACAGTAGCAGACATGCCCCTTCATGAGGCCTTCTAAAACTGCACTCTCCCTCTTAACAGCAGACATGCCTCTTCATGAGGCCTTCTAAAACTGCGCTCTCACTCTTAACGGTAGCAGACATGGCTCTTCATGAGCCTTCTAAAACTGTGCTCTCACTCTAACAGTAGCTGACATGGCTCTTCATGAGGCCTTCTAAAACTGCGCTCTCACTCTTAACAGTAGCAGACATGGCTCTTCATGAGGCCTTCTAAAACTGCGCTCTCACTCTTAACAGTAGCAGACATGGCTCTTCATGAGGCCTTCTAAAACTGCGCTCTCACTCTTAACGGTAGCAGACATGCCTCTTCATGAGTCCTTCTAAAACTGCGCTCTCACTCTTAACAGTAGCAGACATGGCTCTTCATGAGGCCTTCTAAAAACTGTGCTCTCACTCTTAACAGTAGCAGACATGGCTCTTCATGAGGCCTTCTAAAACTGCACTCTCACTCTTAACAGTAGCAGACATGGCTCTTCATGAGGCCTTCTAAAACTGTGCTCTCACTCTTAACAGTAGCAGACATGGCTCTTCATGAGGCCTTCTAAAAACTGTGCTCTCCCTCTAACAGTAGCTGACATGGCTCTTCATGAGGCCTTCTAAAACTGCGCTCTCACTCTAACAGTAGCAGACATGGCTCTTCATGAGGCCTTCTAAAACTGTGCTCTCACTCTAACAGTAGCAGACATGGCTCTTCATGAGGCCTTCTAAAACTGTGCTCTCACTCTTAACAGTAGCAGACATGGCTCTTCATGAGGCCTTCTAAAACTGCGCTCTCACTCTAACAGTAGCAGACATGGCTCTTCATGAGGCTTTCTAAAACTGCGCTCTCACTCTAACAGTAGCAGACATTCCCCTTCATGAGGCCTTCTAAAACTGCACTCTCCCTCTTAACAGCAGACATGCCTCTTCATGAGGCCTTCTAAAACTGTGCTCTCACTCTAACAGTAGCAGACATGCCCCTTCATGAGGCCTTCTAAAACTGCGCTCTCACTCTAACAGTAGCTGACATGGCTCTTCATGAGGCCTTCTAAAACTGCGCTCTCACTCTAACAGTAGCTGACATGGCTCTTCATGAGGCCTTCTAAAACTGCGCTCTCACTCTTAACAGTAGCAGACATGGCTCTTCATGAGGCCTTCTAAAACTGTGCTCTCACTCTTAACAGTAGCAGACATGGCTCTTCATGAGGCCTTCTAAAACTGCACTCTCACTCTTAACAGTAGCAGACATGCCTCTTCATGAGGCCTTCTAAAACTGTGCTCTCACTCTAACAGTAGCAGACATGCCTCTTCATGAGGCCTTCTAAAACTGCACTCACCCTCACTCTTAACACACGATCAAACGGGCGGCGTCTAACCACTCGATGCATTACATTTTAATCACACTTATAACCACTATGTCAGAAACTTCAAATAAATAGTGATAAATAATCGGAGATCCTCAAATTTTGTCATGAGGAGTCATTGCATGTCAAGATGCAGTTTTTGTGTGGCCATATTCCAAATGTTAAATTTTCATTGTCTTACAATATGCATACTGTACATTTATAAATAGAGCTTGTGTATCATGGGTGTGTAGACCAATATGTATAAGAATTCCTCTTACATTATTTACATTGTCCACACATTACTATTTTATTATGCCAGTTTCAAATTTTGTGCCATTGATTTTTCATGCTAAGAAAAAAAAAAAAATCTGCAAGTGGATCCCAATTGCAAATAATAATCTCCCATATCTCAAGCCTTTTTTTTAATAATTATTATTCTCCATTACAAAAGATCTTGAACCCATTTATCTTTAGTGATTACTCTTTAAATTGGAGCCTTATTACAGTCATTAGCAACTATACTTATTTTACAATAAAAAACATGACCTTTTCATTTTGAAAACAAGAAAAAACAAACCTACTTGCTGTAACAATAAAAGGCCCTAAAATTGGTTACTAACTGTTCATATTTTACATACTCTTATAAATAAACACTATTTAATATAATATTTGTACAGTGACTTTTCGTATAATTAAGATTGTCAAGATATTAAAAAAAGAAATAGATATTGTTAGATATAATTTTCTTTCCAAAATGTTATTCATAAACTTCTTTTAAGACAATTTGTGGTTATTATTTTATAAACTGCTCTATTTATAAATATAAAATAAACATATCGTATATTTTGTGTACAACATTTGAAATTAAATTATCATTGTTTTAATTTTTTTATCAACAAATAGTGGACAAATTCATAGACGTTAATCAAAGTTATTTTGAACATTTGTATCAAAATTTCTGGCAAATAAAGAAACACTTCAAAACAAGGGTGCAATTATTTTTTTAAAAAAAACCTTTATTTTCAATTGATTTGTTTTGGTTTTTGGTCATTCACTAGCTTAGTGAAATTTATCAAAAACTATGAATGGGATCCTCGAATCTTTAAGCATATTGGAGAAAATTTTGTTTTTAAGATTCAAATCCTAAAAAAAAGAAGTATTTTTCAATTTTTAAAGTGAAATTTAAGAGTGTTATTACTGCCTATTGGTGCTTAAGAACAATTATAATTTTAGGATGAACTCAACAACCAGGCTCCAGACCTTAACAGTTAACTGATTGTATGAATGTTATAATGAATGGATTATAAGAAAGAATATTAATATTAATCAGTTACTATTTGTATATTATATTATATTTATATTACCTCTTATGTTCATGATTTTTTCCAACATTTGGGATTCTAAGATAAATTTAAACTTGGGACTCGAGATTCAGACTTCATAAAATGGTGAATTTGACCCAACTCTGCTAAAAACCAAAAGATATTATATATATATTTTTTAATGTTCCTAAAAATGTCTAGTCTATTTGTGGTACAGTATTGTTTTTTTTCAATATTTTTATGTACATATTTATATTATACTCCACAATCCTAAATGTAGCACTAGTTTTAGTACCAATGCTTGCCAAGAGATTAGCAAGTCACTAAAAAACAAAAAGCCAAAGTTATTATATTTGTTTTAGTACGGATTTAGCCGCATCTAGATATATTCTGAAAATTGAGAAATGACACCTGGACACGAGTATCAAACCCGGGACCTTTGGCTTAGTATGCCAATGCTCTAGCCACTGAGCTATTCAGGAATCATCCCATGCCCAGGTTCATTCTTCACTCATATTTTAAGGCAGAGTCTATGATGGACGTGTGGAAATCGTCAGCTACAAATGTGTGATTCATTAAGATCACAAACTATCAGATAACACAGCCACCTATATGTGATTCCTTACAATTATAATAATTGTGCAAGTGGCAATAATAAGCCAACTACCAACTATGCCTTTAAATATGAGTGAAGAATGACCTAGGGCACGGGACAGTTCCTGGATAGCTCACTGGTTATAGCATTGGTGTACTAAGCCAAAGGTCTCGGGTTCGATTCTCGTGTCCAGGTGTCATTTTTAAATTTTCAGAATATATCTAAAGCAAGTGTTGAAATATGTGAGATTAGAACCCATGGTGGGGTTGTAATCTTATAACACCTACAATAACCTTAACTAGTGTTAATTATGTTGGAGCTTTTTTCTAGGAAAATGACTACCGCAATCTTATTTCAAAATTTGAATTTGTGATAAGGTGCTGAAACGAACTCAAATGGTTTTTGAATAAATAACTACTTGTGTGAACCAAAGATTTTCAACTTCAAATCCAATATTACAAATGAAAATGTTATAAAATCCAATATTATGTTAATTTATAGATATTATTTTGAATTTAGTTTAATATAACAAGGCTATTAAATAGGGTTTAAATAATTATGTTCTTATGGTTAAGTCAAATAAAATATATATTTAAATTATTCCAGTTTGATTTTAAGATTTAAATTAGGAAGCATAGTTACCTAATTGATACTGGAGTAGAAACAGGGGCGTTGCATGAAATATATTTTTAGACGGGGTAGGGGAGGAGGGAACCAGCGTTTTCCCCAACTCTAAGCATTTCAAAATTAGAAAAATTCTCAAGGAGATTACAAGAAGGGCAATGTTGAGAACGGGAGGGGGGGTTGGAGTAGGCTTCAATTTTTTTTTTTTAATTTGGGGTGATAATCAAGCCTTTAACCGAGACTTTGGACAACTATTTTTAAATGTATTTATTTATTTGCAAGGCCGTAGCCAGCCAATAATTTCAGGAGGTTTGGTGGGAACATCCCCCAATTGTTGGAAGCCAGAAATAATTCCAATTGGTAAACGGTTTTAGAAGCTATCTGAAGTGTTTTTTATGGCAACATTACCCCCTAACTGCTGAAGGCTAGGTAAAATTCTAGCTATTAAACACCTCTAGAAGCTATCTGAAGTTTCTTTTATGGCAACATAACTACCTAACTGCCGAAGGCTGGAAAAAATTCTGAATATTACCTCTAGAAGCTCTCTGAAGTGCTTTCTATGGTAACAAAGTCCCCTAATTTGTACTTGTATATTAATTTTTATATTGTTTGAACCATAAATAAAGCCATTTTGTTCATAAAATTCTATGTTTGAGCCCCCCTCCTGTGGCGACACTCTTGTGTAATTATCCATACTGGATTTTTAAAGCTACAAGGCTTTTCAGTGCAACTTGAATTATTATTTATTTCAGTTTACCTGCATCTGAGCTAAATATCCAATTTAGCTTAAATATATTTATTTAGATTTGCAGATATTGTTCAAATCGTGTATTTTAGATAAACAGATTTAGCTGACTTTATCACAGTGGTTTCCAACATTTTGTAATTTATGACAACTTTTCTCTCTGCAGCCATCGCGACCCTTTTATAACTTTAAAGTGTTCAAATCCTGGTTTTTATTTTTTTTCATTATGTATTACTACCAGCCCGAACTATCTACAGTTAGCTACACCATTGGAGTAGGTAAAATTTAGAGGAAATGTACACTTATTTGCTTGGAGGGATATTAGGATAAACTACCCCTAACCAGAATTAAAATTCTTACTTCACCTTCACCAACAAACCAAACCAAATAAGAGTGACATTAAAATCGCATGTCCACTAATGGTTGTTTTAATTATTATAAGTTGCTTATAATAATGATTATATGTGACTAATATGTAGTAAAATAGAATCAACAAGTCAGCAAAAAGCTATCAGAATAGAATAGCCAAAAGGAACCTAAGAAGTCGTTTTTAGCACTTTAACAACCTACATTTCTATTATAATTTCATAACTTTTTATAGTAATTAAAATCCTTGAAAAAGTAAATATAAAGCTAAAACCTCTATATTGTGACCCCACTCAAAACACACTGCGAACCCTAAGTTGGAAACCGTTGCTTTATTATAACACACTTGGAAGCAATATTTAACTAGTAGGCTCTCGAAGATGTAGAACTCACTCATCACTTTATCAAAAAATTATCAATTTGGTCATGTATATTTAAAAACATTTTCAACTGTAAAATAAAGTATTAAAAAAATTGAATAACTTATGGCAAAATCGAAATCAGCATGCTAAAAAACATTGTTGTACAAAATTTCATGCAAATTGAACACTAAATAACAAATTAAAAAATGTATCCCAAATGTGAAAATGTTACAGGTGAAAAAAAAACTTAATTTTTTGTTTAATGTAATCTACTTAATCGAATTAAAAGATTATAAGAGTTGTAACAATGTAGCACAACCCTATTACTCCTCTTCCTTCATTATTGCGTCGAGCTTATTTAAATTACTTTCATGAGAGTCTATTTTAATAAACAATGAAATAAGATACATTAGTTCAATTAAAACTAGTATAGATACTTGCTGGAAAAATTAGTGTGTATTTCAGAAGTCCAACATTAAACACTAACCTCAATGTTCTCATTTCATCAGTCAGAGCTTGATAAGAAAACAATAAAATGTTGCGTAACATTCACCGCTATTATTCCTTCAAAATGTAATAAAGCCCTAATTAAGGCATTGGCTATACAACATATGATAATTTGAATCATAAAACTGAGACAGTCTAGCAGCCATGAAAGTCACAACTAAAAACACTAAACCATAAACAAAACATTGGCTGACAATGCCGACACTTCAAGCATTGCTGGCCGAGTGAAAATTTGCTACTGGGCAGCACATGTTATCTCATGATTTATTTCCATACCGCATTCGGCATACATCCACCGGCTGTTGTCTCTGCCTACTGACAACGGCACTACTAGACTACTTGATTAACTAAGATTTCTACAATCTACTAAACAAGGGATTTCCTAAAAATGTTTGACGATTTTTGAAGTTGGTATTTTTTGTAGAGTAGGGATCAACAGTTTGGAAATTTTAAATTTGTCTGTACAAGTCTGTGGTTAAGGACTTTCATAAGAGGAAGTAATGGGGTACAGACCCCTAGTTTTTCCTAAATCCAGATCTAAAATCTCACAAAATTCCCAACTTTCAAGCTTTTAACCAACATTGGAGGGCGACACCTTAATGCACTCCCGCGGCGTGACGCTCCTCTTGATCATTGCAACAAACAGAGTGGAGAATAGTAAGTACGGTGACCTGGTGGTCTAGGGGTAAGGTGTCAGACTTCTGTGCTGGCGGCCGGGGTTCAATCCTCGGTCCGGCAAAGATTTATCTGATTACCAAACCCTTCCTTCACCTCTGACAAGACATCTTGTGAATGTGGGGAATGCCAGGCCTCCACCGTGGTTCGGATTCCACGTTAAACTGTAGGTCCTTCATTTCATCTCACAATCACCCTACCATTACACATTAGCGTAAGTGCGTATAACCTGAATGGGTAGTAAGACGCGGTGCTAATAATAGTAAGTACAATTTAGTGTACATTTCTCGTTATTATTATGTACTTTATTTAATGTTGGTAATATATTACTATGAATAGTTTATCAATTAAACTTTACCATATTTATGTATGTATGTATTTATGAATACCATGTTAGATAATAGTTCAGTATTATCTGCGGTTGCACATAACCACGGTGGATCTAGGAACGTATTAACCATATAATATGGGGTCCCTTCTGTAATTTGTGTATTTTCAACCAAGCATTATTGGTATGTAAATGAATTTTAATAGCTACTTACATGATAAATAAAATCAAACTTACTAATCTAAATAAATAAAAGTGGGCCACAGTTTTGCCCATAAGAACACCAAAAACTGTTCTCAACTGATCCAGTGAGCGTTGGTTACCTCAATGTTTTAGTTACTAAAGCTTTCACAAAAATCATGCTGGACTCCAAAAATATTAGTTTACCCAACTATTATTATTTTAGATACCTACAAAAGAAAATGGATGCCATTCCAAATAATAACATTAACGTAATAGATGAGTCTTGATGCAAAATAGGTTTTGTTAAAGTTGATTTGTGCATAATTTGATATTTAAAAACAACTTTTATCACTATTTTATAACAAACATAAGTTTTCCTTTGTTAAATCTACTCAGGGATAAATATTGGCATTAAGTAGCCTAGTGTGGTTTTTATCTGATGGTAATCAATCGTATTGACTAGGTATAGTTGTAAGATAAAAGTTGCTGAAATTTTGGTTATCCATCTACTTAAAGGAAAATAAGGTATTTTTAACTTTAATAAATTGATAACATTGTTAATGAGCATTAAATATTGCGTCACATTGATAGATGATCTTTAGTTGTGACCTTTTTATATTAATTTTTCCCCAAAATCCTAGGAAATAATTATTCCTGCTCAAGTTTCAGAAACATCCAATTTCCTGAAGTATAGGATCCCACACAAGCCTAGTCTATTTATTTTTGAACCACTGTTTTTGTTAGTTTTATTTATTAAAGAACAATAAACAGTTAAAGAACAAAGAGCACATGCTCGCCACTCGAGATATACACGGAACTAACAAAATGTTGAGTGAGACGCTTTGGTGACGTCATCACAGAAGTGGCTTCACAAATCTAAAAGTGGAACAGTTACTAAACTCGTGTTTGTTATTATAGACCTAGTTAAGAGAATGTTTATTTATTACACACAACACCCCCTCTCAAACACGCGCTAACTTTATTAATGTCTATCACGCCAAGTCCTTGTATGCACTGATGATGACTTGGTCCGAACAGTCCTTTCGTGAGCACATCAGCCACCATCTTGTTTGTTGGAATGTATTTCACATTGATTTCGCCTCGTTCAAAAACTTCACGCACATAGTGATGCCGAATGTCAATGTGTTTGGTACGAGAATGGTACACAGGATTATGCATGAGCTTTTCTGCTCCTTGATTGTCACAATAAACAGGAGTTGGTTTTGCATTAACACTCAAAAACCCGATTTCTTTTAACAGGTTTCGTAAGTAAACTGTCTCTTTTGCTGCATCTGTAAGAGCCATGTACTCTGCTTCAGTACTTGAAAGAGCCACGGTGGATTGTTTTCTCGCCTCCCATGTCACGGCAGAGCCTGCCACTTGAAAAGCGTAGCCTGTGTATGATCTTCTGTCATCAAGGGCTCCTCCCCAATCTGCATCCACGTATCCAATCAGTTCAGCACCAGATCTCTTGTAGACTAGTCCATGGTTGCTCGTACCTTTCAGGTATCGCAAGACGCGCTTCGCCGCAATCCAGTGTCCTTTTCCGGGGTTTAGGTTGTACTGGCTCAAAGAGCTCACTGCATAAGCAATGTCTGGTCGTGTAGATACTGCGAGGTACATCAGAGAACCGATGAGTTGTTGGTACGGAACTTCGCTCATTTCCTCTGCCTCCTCTTCCGTAGATGGCTCCATGGCCTTGGATAATTTGCTGTTTCCATCTAATGGAGTATTTACCGGTTTGCAGTCTTGCATTCCGAATTTTTTGAGAACATCTTCTATGTACGATTTCTGTGACATAGTGACCAACTTTGAATTTTTATCTTGTTTGAATTCAATTCCAAGACAGTAGTGCAGCTTTCCTAGGTCTTTCATTTGGAAGTTTTGAGACAAATCGTCTCTCAATCTTGTGTAGGCTTCTTCATTGTTTGTAGCTATGATCAAATCATCTACATAAACAACCACGATGAGAGTCACACAAACATCATTCATGTAGTACACACACTTGTCACAATCTAATTGTTTGAGTCCAAAAATTTCTAGTCTCTCGTGCAACTTTTTGAACCACTGTCGGCCCGACTGCTTCAGGCCATATATGGACCTTTCGAGTGAACAAACTAGATTCTCCATTCCAGGGGTGATGAAACCGTCCGCCTGTTCCATATAGATTTGTTCATCGAGATCTCCATTTATGTAGGCCATTACAACATCAAGCTGATACAAAGTAAGGCCTAACTCAGCTGCTAGGGCAGCAACTAGTCTTATTGAGCTAAGTCTCGCAACAGGTGAAAATGTTTCATGGAAATCAATCCCTGGGCGTTGGTTGTAGCCCTTCGCTACCAGCCGAGCTTTCCGGCGTTCGACATTACCGTCTGGCCCATACTTTGTTCTGAGCACCCACCGACAACCAATGACAGCTTTATCTTTTGGGCGTGGTTTCAATGTCCAGGCCTTGCTGTGTGTCAGAGCGTTGAACTCAGCTTCCATCGATTTCTGCCACTCAGATGCATAAGGTCCTCCCAAGGCTTCTTGTACAGATGGATTTGCTGCCTCTTCATACGTCAAGGCCACACTTTCCGGTTTTGGCGTAACCAAATTAAAATATTTTGCTGGTCGTCCCGGCTTTCCTGTTCTAATCAATTTTGGTCGACCAGGCCCCCTCTTATTCTCAATCACTGTGCAGTCTTTGCTTAAATTTTCTGATCTGAGGTCATTCTCATTGACTTCAATAGGCCTATCAGGATCAATGGGATCACTTTCTTGAACTTCATCTACATGTCCATCAGCATCAGAAATAGGGTCTTTCACACTCTTATCAACATATAAGTAAGAAGGTTCAAAGTTCGCACACTCCTTTTGTTCATCCGAAACTTTGACAGTTTCAAAATTTTCCAAAAAATTTTACATCTCGACTTCTCAATATTTTCTTTTTCTCTGGGTCCAAATTCGATACGCTTTAGATTCAGTAGAGTAACCCACAAAAATACCTGCCTTTGATCTTGGGTCAAATTTTCCTTTATTTGGGGTCTTATTCAGCATATATGCCTTGCAACCGAACGTCTTGAAATGTCCTATTTTTGGTTTTAGCCCGAACCAAATTTCATAAGGGGTTTGATCTTCCAGCTGTTTTGATGGACATCGGTTTCTGACGTAAGCAGCAGTGGCAATCGCTTCGGCCCAAAAACTTGTTGGTAAGCCAGACTCCAATAGCATACATCTTGCCATCCCCACCAGCGTGAGATTCATGCGTTCAGCTTTGCCGTTCTGTTCTGGAGTTTCTGCTACTGTATGTTCTCTTCTTATTCCTGCAATGCGCATTTCTTCTGTGAACTCTTTTCCGCAGTACTCCAGGCCATTGTCTGTCCGCAAGGTTTTGATTTTCCTTTCGTGGCGGTTTTCCGCTAATGCTTTGAATGTTTCAAAAGCCTTTTTCACGTCACTTTTGTGTTTTAGAAAATGAACTTCTACCCAGTTTGATTTATCATCGATAAACGTTGCAAAATAAGAAGCATCACCATGAGATTTCACTCTCATTGGGCCACAAACATCTGAGTGCACTAATTCAAGTAATTTTTTACTTTCCGACTCAGATCTTTTTGGAAAAGGCGTAGCAACTTGCTTTCCTAAGATACAGGTTTCACATGTTGAAAATGTTTCTGATTTCTTAAAATCCATACCGCTAACCATGTCTTTCTGAACAAGTTTCCGCAAGTCATATGCATTTAAATGTCCGTATCTTCTGTGCCACTTTTCAAGTTCACTAAGATTGCCTGCCTCATTCACGTTAGCTACATATGTTGAACTCTCACTTTGCATGTAAGGTTCGATAAAATACAAATTTCCACGTTTACGAGCAGTTAACAACACTTCACCATTTTCGACAATTTCAGCATCCTTTGCATTAAAACACACGCTTCGCCCTTTTTCAACAGTTTTTGAAATTGAAAATAAATTTGTTTTAAGTGTGGGTACAAAAAGAGTGTTTTCTAACCTCACTTTTACAAATTGGCCCTTTTTATTTGAAACATTCATTACTGCAGTTCCAATGCCTTCAATGTCAGTTGTTCTGTCATCCGCTAACCTAACCTTCTGACTTACGGTTGGCGTGAGTTCCAAAAAACTATTCTTGTCGCGGCACATGTGTGTTGTTGCTCCACTGTCAACACACCACACGTCATCACTTCTCGTTAACTTCGCACAGGGAGCGCTCACTGAAGGTGATGTCAATGTCACGATCTCTTCTGCTACTGCATGGGTTTGCTCTGATGCCATCGAAACTTGCTTTTCATTCGCCATTTTTGTCCAGCAATCGGCTGCCTTGTGTCCGATTTTTTACAATAGTTACACTTATATAACCGTTTCGATGCTTTAAAATTCCTATTTTGATTTTGCACACCACTTTGACCTTGGATTTGAAAAAATTTATTATTTTGATTTGTAGGTAGGCCTGCACAGTCTTTATCTGAAGGTTTGTTTTTATTTAGACTTCGCCCTATGGAAGATTTTACATAGAAAGCGCCCGCACCATTTAAGTCTGCTTTCTTGTCCTGTCTTGCACTGAATTCTTCTAGGAGTTTTACTTTCAAAGACTCTGTGTCCGGTAGTTCATCTCTAGCTTCGATTGCACAACGAAAATTGTCGTAGCTATCTGGCACACTGTATAATAACACGATGGTTAATAATTCTTCGGAAATGCGAATATCCATTTCATTGAGTTTATCAACTGTGTTGAGAAAATTCGTGAGATGATCCGCCATGTTTTCTCCCTCTTGCATTTTTGTGAACAAGAGCTTTTTCAAAAGGGTAGCTTTTCTTGCAGGTCCTCTAGACTGGTAAACTAGTTCTAGTTTTTGCCAAACGTCTTGCGATGTTTCACAATGTCTTATGTGACAAAGTTCTGTAGGACTCACAGCTAAAATAATATCAGCTTTGGCTTTACGATCGGCTTTGTCCCACGTGGCCGCGTTTCTAGCGTTATCAGCAATCGCTTCCGCGTCAGCACTTACTGCCGCTGTAGGCCTAGGGTTGGTTCCATCAACGTATTCCCAGTGGTCGTTCTTAATTAAAATTGCTTCCATTTGTTGTCTCCATGTATCATAGTTGTCCTTTCCCAGCTTTTCTATATGCGTCGAGAATCCGGACATCTTGAATGAATGGATATGATTTCAGGCGTCACTAACGATACTTAAATTTATGTTACGCCCTATCACGTTAACAAAAACAAATAGTTAATGTTTATCTTCTTCCAAAACGTTAATACAGCATCCTGGGCCCATAACCTGTTAGTTTTATTTATTAAAGAACAATAAACAGTTAAAGAACAAAGAGCACATGCTCGCCACTCGAGATATACACCGGAACTAACAAAATGTTGAGTGAGACGCTTTGGTGACGTCATCACAGAAGTGGCTTCACAAATCTAAAAGTGGAACAGTTACTAAACTCATGTTTGTTATTATAGACCTAGTTAAGAGAATGTTTATTTATTACACACAACAGTTTTGTATAATGGAGTGCATAATACAGTAAAGGAATGGAATGAGGAAATTAAAAAGTGTGGAGTGAAATTTAGCATGGCAAAGTGTGAAGTGATAGTAATGACAAAGAAGAGGATAAGGTCTAGTAAAGCTATAAAGTTTGATGAAGTAAAGAGGAGAAAAAGTGGAAGTAAAGAGGATATAATGAGTAGAGTAGTACCCTTGAAGTGTAAGAAAGTGTTGCACAGGGTGTTCTTTGTATCCACTGTCACACACACAGTGAATGTAAGAGACTTGGAAAGTGGAGGCCATGAGAATGAAGTTTGTGATGAGAATGTTAGCTGTCACAAGGAGAAACAAGATTAGGAATGACATTATCTGTGAAAGAGTGGGAGCACATGAGATAATAGAGAAATGGGAGGAGTAGATAACAAGTGTACAAGAGAGACAAGAAAGGCAGAAGAATAGGGGAAGATAGAGGCATTTTACTAAACTGACCAGTCAAAGGCTGGAAAAAAATTGATGATAATGATCCTAGCAAGCAAAGAAAATAGAAAAAAATTAGATTATTATCAAGCTTTACTCAAACACTAGCCAAGATCTAGGGACTTACATGTTTGGAAATATATTTGAAGCCATAAATGAATTAAAGAGAATATTGAATAAATACTTAGTTTTTATTACATGATTTGGTTGTTTATAAAAACACATATGCATATTGATAAGCTATACATTTTGATTAAGTTAAAAACAGTGTCAAGTCAAGAACTAAACAATAAACATTATAATAAATATAAAAGTTTCTTTAGTAAAAGAAAATATACAAAAATTCATTAACATCATATATCCCTAAGTAATACACATTTTCAAGTTATTTTTAGTATTGTGTTGTAGTTATTTGTTCAAAAGTTTGTAAAAAAAATATTCTTTTATTAGTCTAGCAATGAGTCTGAAAATTACATCTGGGGAAAAAACTGAGAAGAGCGATTTCGGGTCTTCCCTTATTACCCCTTAGAGAGGTGTGTTGATTCAGGACAATTTTTTCTTTTTAAGTTAGTAAAATGTAGGGGTGGACGAGATCTTGAACACTTAGAAAAATGTTGGGAATTTATCCATTCATAAGAGTTAGGTGGGCTTGGCCCCCTTCTGGGCATGGTTCGAGTGGTAAATAAAGCCTGCTTATTATTCCAGCAGGTATTGTGGTAGATAGTCATCTTCTTTATTGTGTAGCAAACTTAGGTGAACTAGGAGATAGGGTATTTTAGGCTTGTAATGAGACAAACAACTGGGTGCTTTGTCTATAAAGTTATTTGTTAGGTTTAGCAAGTGAAAGAGATTGAATGATGTATAGGACAGAAATATATTATACTCTACCATATTGTGAGGCATAGAAATGAGGAGGGAGGAAGTAGCTTGCCAAGGTCAACTAGTTATGAGTTATGTTGTTAGAAACCAAACAGGAGTAGAGATTACAGGGTGTGTTAACAAAATTATCGTTTAAGGGTGTCAATTATAGAGTATATTAAATGGTCTTTTAACAAATATAGCTTTTTAGGGTCTTCAAACATAGATAACTTTTAAGGTCTTTCAAACCTAGAGGCCACCTAAGAATGGTAAAATATTATTTTTTATTTTTACACTTGTCAATTAATTAAATATAAAACTTTTCAAAAGATATTAACTATTAAATAAAAAATGCTATTTACACACTACTATCTATATTATGTTTTTATGATAGTATTTTATTATTTATATCATGTTTAATAATGTCCAAGCTTTTACAAGGGTTTGATTATTAATTTTAAAATCAATATTTATTTGTAATCTAAATTATTCTGAGTGTCATTTTTATAATTTATCGTTTCTGTCCAATCCCGATAATATGACTCATTACCCATCTTGTTCCTGTCCTGATATAAAAATGTCACTCCCGTCAATACCCACTAAAAAGTCAAATTATATCCCTTGTCAAATTGACACAATATGTTTGAGAGGCAGACAATGTGTTTTAGCCACATTTCAAGTGTAAGAAAAGGTCAAAGTAGTCCCATAAAATGTAAAACTTGTTAATTGCCATTCTGTTGTTGATAATAACTTGAAAGAGGGCCAATATATAATCCTTTGTAGAGTTTTGTTTGTCCTTTATACAAAGGAAAAATGGCACCAAACAGCTATTTTAAATTAAATATTGAAAAGAATATAAAAGGGCAAGGCATACACACCTACCAGAAAATGGTTGGGCTCTAAGTTCATGATTAAAAAAAACAAAGGGAATGATCTACCTTAAAAATTTGATAATCATATGTTTTGTTATGTTTTTAACTGAACTCTGAGGCCTACAGTCTTCTGGTGTGTAGGACTTGCCCTTCTATCGTCTTTTCAATGTTTGTCCTTTATGTTATTCTTATTGTGTGTTCCTACCTAAGTATCCTAACATTCTTTATAAATTTCCTTGCTCTCCCTTTTGTGGATTTTTTGTTTTCACCTTTGGAAAATTTTGTTGCGTGTTTCACACTGCCCCCTGATGAGTTGGGATAGAATGAAATCTAAGTCGGGGATTGGGTGATAATGATCGATTTTCTTCAAGAGGAAGCAGCAGTGTAAAGTGTGAACTGTGTTCTTCTTTTCATTGTAAAGGCCATATTATGTTAGTTCCTTTTATATGTTTCTATCCACCTTTACTGAATACAGTACAATTATTTCATAAAGCGATCAGAGGTTTTCCTTATTGAGATTTTAATAATAGATGAAGAGTGGCCATAAGGAGGGAGAATATATATAATATATATACTAGTAGTAGAGCATTGTTCCTAGGTGATAGTTCTCAGGACCTATCATGCAATCTATAATGAAAACATCATTAGATTTATTAGTTTTATAACAGAAGACAGGCAACAAGTTAATTTTAATTTACCATATTTACCTGAAACTAGGACAACTCTAGTAATAAGCTAAACTAGTTATTTTCTTATTACTTTGATCAATAATATAATCACTAGATGAGTAACAATTCAAACTAGCATATTATTAGTAAAAGGAGGTGGGGGCTAACAAACACATTGTTACAAGTAAAGAGTCCATCCTTATTTGGTGACCGTAAAGGCAGGCACTGTCTCATACACATCGGTAATGATTTCATACCTAATTCATTAGATTAACTTGTATTGAAACCATGATGGCAACACACAGGAGATGTTTTCATATTATTTCTGTAGAGAATCACACATGTGTGACCAACAAACGGTTTGTAAAGGAAAATACAGTAGTCCCATGGCTTCTTTGGTGCTGACTGACAGCTGGTAAACACATGTTTTTGCAGATTATATGGTTCGGCGTAGGTATACATAATTTGGTCTGGTAGCTTTTCAAAGCCGTCAGCCAGAACCAAAGAAGTCATGGGGCTACTGTAGTTTGGTGATTATTTAAAATTTAACAATGTTAACATTTTGTTATTAATATATAGGAACTTTTTAACAAGGAAACATGCTGTTAAGCATGCAAGCTCAGGACAACATATTATAAGATCTTAAAAAATATAGAGAGAACATTGTCTTAGTTTTAGGCAAACAAAGTAAAAAAATACCTAAAGATGTTGACAATTTGAATGGAACTAAGAAAGTTTTGAGTAGCTTGGCGGAGAAAACTTCTTTCTTAAGAACTTAAGTATATAAAGTGGCAAACAACTGACTAATGTTATAATGAGAACTTTCCACAGGAAGTCTGTAGTCTGAATAAACTCGGCATCTGGAACAAGAACAAACTAGTCAGTGAATGAACATAGAGGAAATTTGCTTTCATTTAACAAATACACAAAAATAAAACTTGATTAATTGTGTTAGGGATGTGCGGGATCAAGGTTAATTCGAGTTGAGCTTGAGCTTGGGTTGAATAAATATATAATTTTAAAACTTAGCTATGTTGTGTGAAAGTGTGAGAGGAGACGATAGGGTGGTCTGAAACAAGGCAGTGTGATCTCACCACTACTGCTCATTATGATGGACGAAACACCGAGGAAAGTGGTGGAAAGAATTGGGAGGGAAAGATGAAAGCAATGGTGTTTGCAGATGACCCGATGGTGTGGGGTGGTGAGAAGAAAGAAGTACAGGAGCAAATAGAGTTTTGGGGAAGAAGGGGTTGAACGGTGTCCAGAAGAATTTAAAAAATATTTCTCAACTGAGACAATGTGTCTGGTTACCTATTACATTTTAGTTACTAAAGTTCTCACAAAAAGCACTGCTGGACTTCAAAAATATTAGCTTATCCAACTATTATTAGCTCTGACATAAAAGCAAATGAATGTAAATGCAAATAACAATTACATAATAGATTCAAAAATGAGGTGCTCAATGGCTAGATAATTTTATAATAAAGGAAATTGATAAAACTAAAGAAAAAGGAAAAATAAACTACTAAGAATAAATTTGATGAAGAAAGCCCACCTAGGGAAAGAGGAAAGATGTGGGAAGAATCCAATGCACAAAGGTGACATCTTCTTCCTTTCTTCTGTCTTCTATAGTAGAAGTAGTCACACACACATTTTAAACACAAATATAATAATATTTCGGCATTGTTGCTTGAACGCTTTCTACATTCTCAGCCCATCAAACCATATCTATGGCTTCGCTACATCGACGACATTTTCATGATCTGGCCTCACTACGAAGAGTCCTTGGACGTATTTCTAGATAATCTCAACAATTGCAGCCCCCTAAACTTCACCCACAATAAATCACATCATAATCTTACCTTCCTTGATGTGAATCTGGTCCTTGAAAATAACCAAATTCGTACCACTGTACATATAAAATCCACCAATCACCAACAATACCTCCACTACCATAGCAGCCATCCTTCATACACAAAAAGGTCTCTACCATTCAGCCTTGCCACACGAGCCAAACGGATATGTTCAGAACCCGACGATTTAACTGAATATTGTAAACAACTCTCCACAGTTTTCCAAAGTAGAGGTTACCCCAAGCCTCTAATAGATAACCAAATCTCCAGAGCACTCTCCAGGGATGACCACGACCCTCCAAAAAAAGTTGAGGACATCCCTCTCACAACCCAATACCATCCTGGTCTACAACGTATCAACACAATCCTTAAATGTGGTTACAAATTCCTAACCAGTTCTACCCAGACCCAAAACCTTCTTAGTTCACCCCAAGAGTTACTTTCAAACGGCCACCCAATCTCCACAATATTCTAGTTCATCCCAAACTTCCTGACTCCCAAGAGAATCCGAGAAGAAAAACCTACTACCAAAGGTTCACACCCCTGCGGTAGCACCCGTTGCAGCACATGTGGAATCCACCTACCAGCTACATCCTTCAACAGCAAAGTAACCTAATTGGAATACAAAATCCCTGGGTATTACAATTGCAAAACAAATAACTTGATATATCAACTACAGTGCAAATCATGTGATGCAGAATATATAGGCCTCACTACAGTTCTCTCAGACAGCGAATGAACAATCATCGCTTTGACACAAACCACAAAGATCCGGACAAGCCTGTACCCATCCATGCTAGTACCCACAACCAGGACTTTCAAACCTGCTACACCACCAAAATATTAAGAGCATTTCCCAAACAGTGCAACAGTTCTCAACTTAGACAGTGGGAACTGGCCCACCAATGGATTACCAAATCAAGATTACCACCAGGCCTCAACAGAAGATAGTTTATTTCTATATTATTATTTCCAAATTTAACATTATTATTATTATTTTCTCTTGTCTATCATCATCATCATCATCATCATCATCATCATCATCATCATCATCATCATCATCATCATCATCATCATCATTTTTTATAAATATTAACCACAACCAAGGAATTTATCTCTACTCCCAAAAACAGTTGGCACAATTTGTTTCTAACAGTTTACAGTTTAAATTCAAAATGGAGTAATCCATTGTTTATGTTATTTGTACTTTCTTCTTTGTGTTCGATAAAGGCAACAATGCCGAAATATTATTATATTTGTGTTAAAATGTGTGTGTGACTACTTCTACTATAGAAGACAGAGAAGAAGAAATGTCACCTTTGTGCATTGGATTCTTCCACATCTTTCCTCTTTCCCTAGGTGGGCTTTCTTCATGAAATTTATTCTTAGTAGTTTATTTTTCCTTTTTCTTTAATTACATAATAGAGATGTTTCTATGCAAATAGGTAAGTTAAAAGTGTATTTTGTGCATAATTTGGTATTTAAAAGCCATTTTCATAATTATTTTGCTCTAAAAATGTAATTGTTTTCCTGCCATAAATCTATTTAGGAAGATATATTCAATTTCCTTTTGCATGATTGTGTTACTTAATGGCACTAATTGTTTTGTAAGCAGTTACAAAATAAAAGAGAATGAAGTTTAGAGTGTTCATCTACTTAGCATAATATAAGGTTAATTTAGATTTAATAAATTAATAATAATTTTGATGCAAATTATAAAAAATTTAATGATAGTCGGTCCTTAATTGTATTTTTTTTATATCCTCGCCTGAAGTTAGGGAGGCCGCACAACCCTACTTACTTTAAACTGTATTATTATAATACAAACTAAACTGACCGAAGTAGTCCTTGAGCACAACCAATGAAAGAATGTACAGGGCGAGACTGAACAGCTCGGCCATTACCATGATGATATGCCATGTTCTTACAGTTAGAGCAACCATAATCAGCTCAGTTAGGATCAAAGACGTGAAGCTGATGGCCACAATGTGAATGAACTCATCTTCAAACAGGACAAGTGCTCCATACATTATCACACCACCTGGACACACAATTACATTCACATATGAATTTAGTAATATTTACAGGTTTGCAAACATTCAATAATATACATATCCATTAAAATTTTATAGTATTTGAATCAATAAGTCAAATCAAAACTAACTAGAAAAAACTGTATAGGGTTAAAGGATGTTAATGTGCCTAAAATAATGTCAATATAGTTTTAATAACAATTATTCTTCTGAGGTAAAGAAAATGCTTATTAATTGTTACCATATTGACTGGAAAATATGCTGCCCCCAAACCCCAAAACAGCCTTTATAAAACCTCAATAATATGGCCTATAATTGCACCATTGGATAATACGTAATAAATGGGATTAACTATAAAAAATGAATATGTATGCTATGTTAAAATAGTTTATAATTACTACAAAAGATGATGCTCCCTACCACTTGACTTTGACAAGGTGAGCCACTTATTTATATTATAGGACTAGGATCCAAAACAATTCTAATGTTGGTTTTTTAATTATGTGTAGTTTAATCAACATCATAATTTTTATTTTAGATTATTTAACTAGGATAGGATTCAATATGAAATTAGCGAATAGTATTGGTTTTCATTTAAGATTCGATGAAAACCCATAAAAACCGGCTATGAAGATATCTACTGTAATATTACAACTGATACCAGTTAAAATTTGAACATTTTTCAAAAACATTTTAAATCTACAGTTGGCCAGACATTTTGAAAGTTACTATGTTAACTAAAGGTGTGCGTAACTTATAAATACTAAAGCCAAAGGTAAACTCGCCTTTGCTTAGACTTTGAAACCCACAATAAACTTCACATCTTAACCTTTTTAGTGCCTTGCCTATTCTAGAATTTGTGCGCGAAGAAAGCCAGAGGCCTGTTAGGTTTTGTTGTACGAAGACTTCCACAGCTATTTCATGATTTTTGTTAAGGGTTTGTAAGAAAATTCGCCATATATTTATATATTATGAATTTTTTTTTTTCAAAACTAATGCTAACATATTAAAAAATAAATTATATAAACATTTAAATATTATTTTGTTGTAGTGCATTTAGTTTTACACAAGAAAATAAAGTGTTGAATATATATATATATATATGATTATAAATAGGAATTAAAGGAATTTTTATTTGATATCCTTTATTAGATATTTTTGGGCCATTATTGCTTACCTTACAGTAAGATTTATTATAATGCTTACCTCATGAATAAATATTTAGGCCTACACACAATGAAGCGTTTATCAAAAAACCTTTTATATAGAATAGTTTCATATTAAAAAAAAATTATATAAACTTATAAAGTCCTTACACCTATTTGCTTACATTGGTAAAGAAATCTTTTCATTTAAATGACATAACATGAAAATCTAATTAGTATATTTTTCTAAACTCAGAATAATTTAACCCATACATTTGAAATACCATTTACATCATTATGAATGTGAGCCACACTTATGTTTTTCCATGCAGCTCGTATGTAAACGGCGTTGCACTTAGTACATTGAATATGTAACCGTCCCATTGTAAATGTACTAAACTCCCAGTTCCAATAAAAGGCATCTACGGTTGATTTTTGTTGCCAGCCTTAAATAAAATAATAAAGTGTTCTCTTTCCAGTGATATATGACACTACTACATTATATATCAGATAAAGCGAGAACCAGCTCAAATCTGGAGAGCCGACCTCATGGCTCTGGCACTTTTAACAGTAGTAGTAGGCGGATGGCCTTCCGATAGCAGCGATCAGATCGATCCTGACACTAAAAGGGTTAAAAACCTTTCAAAGGAAAAATAAAACTTTATGTTTTATGAACAAATTTGAAAAACGACATATTTAAATATATAATCTACCACCCAAGGAATTGTGAGATGCCCAACCTTGGTAAATACTGATAAGCACCCATCATGAGGAAGTTGCGAGGATGTCTCACCTTGGTAAATACTGATAAGCACCCACATGAGGAAGTTGCGAGGATGTCTCACCTTGGTAAATACTGATAAGCACCCAATGAGGAAGTTGCGAGGATGTCTCACCTTGGTAAATACTGATAAGCACCCACATGAGGAAGTTGCGAGGATGTCTCACCTTGGTAAATACTGATAAGCACCCACATGAGGAAGTTGCAGGATGTTCTCACCTTGTAAATACTGATAAGCACCCACATGAGGAAGTTGCGAGGATGTCTCACCTTGGATAAAATTACCTGATAGAAGCACCCACATGAGGAAGTTGTGAGGATGTCTCACCTTGGTAAATACTGATAAGCACCCACATGAGGAAGTTGCGAGGATGTCTCACCTTGGTAAATACTGATAAGCACCCACATGAGGAAGGTCTTGAAGGAGAGTGATCGGCCCTTGCTTAGCTCCTTGTACAGCTCTGGGTAAGTGAGTGCAATCTTCCCAGATACATCCTTGTCCAGCACCAAAGAAAACACAGGGAACATGGTGTATACCGTCGCATACCTGCACAAGTAAAACCATGAATTATCTGTGCGATAATAATAAAATGAAGTCTTATGTAAACTACAATGATCACGCACCATCCAGAACAATGAAAATACATTTAATCATATCTCTATTAAGGTAAACCTCTTTTCACTTTATGAGGTATTTGTATTATATTTGGAAGAAGGTATAAGAAAGGTGGATAGGAACATAAAAGGGATGAACACAATATGATGGCTTGTACAATGAAAAGAAGAACAAGTTCACACTTTACATTGCTGCCACTGGACAGAGGTAATGGTTGCCTCTTAAAGAAAATCGATCGTCACGGTCCAATCACAGCCCAATCAGAGCCATATTGTCTTCGAAGACAAGTATTTAAAAAAACACAACACTTATTGTGCTAGATTGAGATTTTTTTATTTTTGTGTCTTGGTTTTCCAGTCTTACGTTACCCTCAATTAGTAATATTATTTTCCAGTGTCATGATAAGCGTTGTTATATGGAAAATTATTTAATAGAATAATAGATGAATGAAAATTAAAAATGACAAAAGTTTTACGTATTTTTGAATTAGAGCTTGAATATTAAAAAAAATTGTTTTAGATACTTTTTATTTAACAAAATCTTATAGTTTTATTTACAACAAATCAGGGTCTCTATTCATAAGCTATCCTGTCAATATAGCTAGATAACGACTCTCCCAAGATTATTATCGATATTATGACTCAAATATATTGTACAGGGTTCTTACACACATATGAAACATAAATTTAAGGACTTTTCAAGGACTTTTTAAGGACCAAAACTTTTATTTCTCGTACTGCCAAAAGCTAAACACGTCAATAAAAAAAAAATTATAAACCGTACCAAATTTTTAATAGATGGGAAACAATAACTTTTCACCAAATTTAATGAATAGATAAGACTATAAAAATATAAATCAAACTTTGTTGTCACTTACTTCACTCTCCTTGGTTTATTGGTTGGTGCAGTCATTCTATATTCAGTATTCTACAAGATGATATGGATTTCATAATTTAACAATGTTTTTGTTGGCAATGCTTTTCATTTACAGTATTTTATATACAGAAGTCTAAGCATGGATGTTTGTACTAACAATACTTAAAATATCAGTTTTTTATAGGTCCTAGAATCAGCAGAACTAGTAACCAACAGTTTAAACAAAATAATATCGGGCCAAATAACATTTAAATATTTTATATCCATTTAACCTATCAGATAGCTGCTTGTTAATGTCAGGCAGTGCAGCAGTTTTTTCTCTTGCTGTTCTTCTGAAACGTTTAAGACTTTAACACAAATGTTAGATTTCCTGTTGTTTCTGCTTGTTCTGACAGTCTATCTGCAAATTTGGTAAATGTTTCTACATCAGCCTGAAGCCTTTATTTTTTTGCTTTGAGTTCATCTATTTCTTCTGTGAAACTTTTCCTTTTTAAATTCTTGTACAGTTTCTTTCCTTTTCGATTCGCCTCCAAATAACTTTCCACTGTTGTCGTGCCCCAGCAACTGAGATAACCATGTCTTTGGTGCTTTCAATATTAGTAACACCACCAACTGATGCAATTTGTTGACAAATTATTCACTGTGCAATAAGTGTGCGCTGTTGCATATTTTCCACTTCTATTTGCTTGTTTACAGAAAAACCTCTCTCAACTGCTACTTGACTATGTGATAGAATAAGTAACATTTCATCACACACCACAATTTGTCATATTTTGTTCTAGGCTTTGCACAAGCACATAACAGTGACTCCAAACAGTTTGTCACATACTTAAAATTTTGAAATTCAGAAGAAAAGCCAAACTCTGCAATAAATTCTATATATGATGAAATTAATGCATCATATTCAACTTCCCGAAGTCTTTTAGCCTCTGCTAGTATCTTAAGCACTGACACAAACTTGGTTGCACAGTTAGTTATCACATTCGTATCTCAAGGATCCATACAACTAAGGTTTCTCACAATTGAGTACTGTAATGGGCACTTATGGAAGATTTTCTTTATGATTTCAATAAGAAAATTACGACATTCCATTCGCACTTGAAGAACATCTTTTCTTTAACAATTTTTTTTTGTGGAGAAAATTCTTGACTCTGTTTTCTGCAGTAAATCTCAAGTTTATTTTGGTCACTGGCAGCTGGTTTTCTTTTTTCCATACTTCAGCTTAAACCAGTTTGTTACTGGTAGTTGCTTTATTTATTTTTCTTTAATGAATCTCTCCATTAAGTTTCTAAGCATTTTCAACATGTCTCTTTCCAGAAATAGAAGCATTGGTGTATCAACTTGGTACTTCGTCAAAAAAGGTTCTACTTGTTTTGCAATTGATTGAAATATTAATAGCTTTATAGGAGTCAACGCAACACTGGTCACTTCTTTCACAACTGTAAAGGATTTGGTGTTTGGATTGGGAAGTTTCTTGTCAGTAACTAACTGCACATATTTAGTTACATGAGGCCACATTTCAATAGCGTGTGTTACAACAGTTGAATTTTCAACCCATCTTATGGCACAACATTTTTTGGGAAAGACACTGCTATCAGTTACTTTCATGTAATCTTCTTTTCTCGCTGGTGTGTCCTTAAATAAGTAATAGAGGCTAGATAAAACTAGCTCCACATCCCAGGTTGATGATAATGAGCCATGCTTAAAAGCACCATGAATGATATGAAGCCCACAAATGCCAGAATGAATTACTGCCATGTTTGTGTCTCTCTTCAATTGATTACACACCAGGTCATAAAATTTCCAATTGGCATTTGGACCATCCATGTATAATTGCAATAGAGACTGTTTTGGAAGATCAATTTCAGAAATCAACTTTTCAAAGGAAGTGAACATATCTTCTGCAGTAGCATGGCCCAGGAAATCTGAATGGATGTAACAAGACTGCACTTTATCTGCTTCCCAGTGGCGAATGTGGTAATCTAACTGCTTCTCCTGAAGCTTTCATCAAATAACATAACATATGAATCTTGTTTCTTAAGCTTCTCCATGAGTGCAGACTGAAAATAAGGAGCAATGCCAAAACAACATATATATGCACATTTTGTCTCTCCCAATGAAAAACTTTTTGCAAGTCTACTGTCAAAAAACATTTTTAAAATAATAGTCCGATATCTTTGCATGATTTCTATGAATAATGTCTGCTGCATACTTTCAAGGCCCAAATAATTTTGGCCGTTAGAGTTTCCTGTCCAGTTAAGAAGGAGCTTACTATCTGCTGTCCTTGTGGTAGTGGTTCTGAATCAGGAGCCGCAGAACTCGAAGATTGCTCTAGTTGTGTAGCACCAGAGAAAATAGTGAATTCTTAGAGGGTTTTTTTACATGCAAGACTACAATGTTTTTTCCCATCCATGTGACTTGTTAAAGCAGACACCCCCATTTTGAAAATGTCAAATATGGAAGAGCATATGCTACATCTGGCTTTGTTCCTGTCTGACTTTACAAGCCATTTATTAAATTTGGGGTTATGTAACCACAAATCATTGAAAGTACAATTCCCGCATATTGGCATGTAAATAAAAACAAACAAAGTAAAAGGCGATTTTCTGCCTTACTAACACACGGTATTAAAGTTACAAACCAAACCTTCTTCACCTCTGACAAGACATCTTGTGAATGTGAGGAAGCAGCCTCCACCGTGGTTCGGATTCCACTTAAACTGTAGGTCCTTCATTCATCTCACAATCACCTCCATTACACATTAGCATAAGTGCGTATAACCGAACGGTAGTAAGACGCGTGTAAAATAATAATAATAAAGTTACAAAAAAAATCCATTCAAGAATAATGAAACAACGGTTTATTTATCCATGGCAGATTACTTGCTATCAAACTTTAATAAAACTTTCGTATGGAAATAAACACAGCGGTAACGAAGTAAACTGAACCAGTACTTAAGGATTTCCATAAAAATAAAACGCATTAAGATAAAACAAACTACACAGCTACCATCTAAACACAAAATTTAACGGGATAGTGTTTACAAACACCAAAATGGCACGACCATAGATAAAAAAGAGTTATAGAATGGCAACTCCCTGTAGTATGGCTAGAACAGGAATTTAAGCGCTAAGGTGGTTAAAAGATGAACTAATAGCTATCAGCAGGCATTTTAGTGCAAAGCTGTAATTATACGTACTTAAAGTGTTAATAGGTAGTCGGAAATCTTCAAAGAATTATTACAAATGATGGATTTAAAGCAATTTATAAAAAACTGGCAAATGCACAGGAATTGAGTTTTTAAATATAGGAAATTAGAGAAAACATTGTATTTCGACAGTAGCGCTAATGTGTTGGCCAGATAAGTTAACACCGTTTCCTCTTTCCCCCATATAAATCAAAACCCATGGGTTGATGATGCGATAAGATAACAAATAAAACAAAAGAAGCGGGAAGAGTAGCGGAGAGTAAAGTAAACAGTTGACAACAGCTAACGCTTGATCAAAGAGCATGCCTAGATATTTCATGTATCAGTACATCTTAAATCATGGTCTTTACAACCATTTCAAAAATTAATATTGAAACCTGGAAATTCCAGGACTTTTCAAGGCCCAAAGTAATTTATTTAAAGACTTTTCCAGGCCTTGAACAGACACACATTAAATTCCAGGTCTTTCAAGGTGAATGTCACTATTACTCTTAAACTGAAGCATAGATAAACTACTGATTTGACTAAATAGTGATTCTTTTGCAAGGTGATATTGATATTTTTTTCCAGTTTATATGAAGATGGAAGGTCTAGAGTTGGGGTACAGGAGATAGTTGAAAAAGCAAGTATGAGATGGTATATACATATCATGAGGATGGAAGAGGAGAGGATTCCAAGAAGATTAATGGATATGAAGTATGTAGGAAAGAGACCGCAAGGAAGACCAAGGAAGAGATGGGAGGAAAAGATAACAGCAAGTGTGCAAGTGAGAGGAGAGTGGAGGAGGAAGAATGGTTAAAGAACAAAGGGTGATGGAGGCATTCTACTAAACGGACCTGGCCATCGACTGGAAACAGTTCATCATGAAGATGATGATGATTACAGTTTGAGAGCGAATTTGAGATAAGATATAAATAAGGGATGCCAATATTGTTAGTTTTTGGACCTAAAAAAAAAAAAAAAAAAAAATTGAAAACCAAGAATCGTGAGTAATTTTTGGTGTTCCTTGTCCCATTCTTATCTTGTTTACTCACGGGTGAGGGGTGAAAAAATAACACAAAATAATCTGTTTAGTTTCTTTAAAGAGGGGCCACTGGAATCTTCCAATACACCGAATCCTGACAAATATTCGAAATTCAAGGAATCGATAATTCCATGGTCAAATCTTTCACCTCATAAACAAAGCATAATATTATGAATTCAAAAATTACTTAGTTAGACCTACTTGAAAAGCACAACTTAATCCATAATCATTATTTTGTTGAACAAAAGCAGTAAGCATGAATACAATCATTATTATTTTTTAAATAATAATTGTAAGGTGTAGAAAATCTAATGTGCCTCCCCCCCTCCCCTCCCATCACCACCATGGGTAACTTGAGAGACTCGACCGTTACAGCGCATGTTCACTTCTGAAACACTCATCTCACAAACAATCTTGTAAATATTTTAACGAACACATTAAAAATCTTCAAAAACTGAAAAGCAAAACTAGAATTACAAATAAACTTGAAATAAATAAAATCAATTACATTTTTTTAAACAGAAATAGGTAAACATTACACATGATACAAAGTCAGCCGCCATGACATATATGTTTACTCATCAGATGATGATTAAATAAACATGACTGTTAATTCTTACTACCCCAATGGTTTAAATTATCTACAACTATGCAAAGAAACCCAATTTAATCATACGATCCTTAAGTAAGCTATTTTTGGTTTCATGAAAACTAAATACTATCAACAGTTAGACACAGATAAAATTATTTATTAATGCCTATCAGCCTACGTAGAGTATATAGATTGTTTGTTTAAAATTATTATTATTATTATTATTAGCACCACGTCTTACTACCCGTTCGGGTTATACGCACTTACGCTAATGTGTAATGGTAGGGTGATTGTGAGATGAAATGAAGGACCTACAGTTTAACGTGGAATCCGAACCACGGTGGCGGCCTGGCATTCCCCACATTCACAAGATGTCTTGTCAGAGGTGAAGGAAGGGTTTGGATTTGTTTAAAATTGATTTGACAGTTAATCTGATCACTTAGTAAGCGCTATCAAGTTTTAAGAATCAATAACGACTTGCTAATTCATAATTTGTTTTTAAATTGATTTTAACTAAGAGTTCATTTTATTTTTTAAAATTTGTTTTTGAAGTAATTGTAAAAATATTCAAATTATAACCCTTCAATGATGATTAAAGTTGATCACAAGGTACGTACCTAACTAGGCCTAATCTGTTTGTTTATTTCACATGTTTTTTAGAAACCTAACCCATTCTATCAACACTTTTGCATGACCATAAATTGGGTGGGTATAGTCCGATCATACTGGCAGGTGAAAATTTTTGACTGACTGGTGAGCCACCATAACATTTTTCAAGCCCTGGATATTAGAGATTCGACAATTTGAGAAAATATAGGATATGAGAGACTAAAATCCTTGAAATTATTTGTAAAGATGTAATACTGCTAGTTGGTGGTTTAAAATCAATAATAATTATGGAATGAACTTTACAACCAGGCTCCAGACCAGTAATTTAACAAGTCAATGCACGAATGGATTATAAGAAAGAATGTTAACATTTAGTTTCTATTGGTTTTTTTATCATGTTATTATTTTAATATTTCCTCTTGTGTTAATAATTTTTTTCAAGGTTCGGTTTCAAATTGAATTTCATCAAATATGAATCTGTCATCTATTTAAATTTAAAATTTCAAAATTGATATAAATATTTAAAATGTTAATATTAAAATTTCAACTCTATTATGGATATTAAGATGATAGAAATTTGTATTCAAAACTTTGCTGCTTGGCAAAGGCTTATAACTTCCCTCTCTCTGTAAGTAAAACTTTTTTTACACTTTATGATGAAATTGTATTATATTTGGAAGAAGCTACAGGAAAGGTGGATAGAAACATATAAAAAGAACAAACACAATATGACAGCAATGAAAAGTGTGAGCTTATTTTCACTATAATAGTCATATTGTGTTAGTTCCTTTTATATGTTTCTATTCACCTTTCCTATACCTTCCTCCAAATATAATACAATTCTTGTAATTAGTGCTTATCAAAACTAAAGCAAACAGTTAATAGGTGTGTACACCCAACACAAGATTATATAATAAAAAAAAAATAAAAAAAAAAATAAAAAATAAATAAAAAAAAAGTGTGTGTCCTTGTAACTCACCCAACCATGAGGAAACCTTGATAGAGAGCGACAGAAGAGAAATAGAAGACGGAGCTGAACACCGCCTGCATGGTAGTGATAATGAGGCCGCGGTGGATGACAAACTGACTAAGAGACGCTGACCTCTTATAGCTGCGTCGGCCATGGACTAAGAGCAGTCTGGCCAGGTGGCTGAACTGGGGGATAGAGAAGTCTGCAGCCAATGAAGCTTGGTGTCCTTCCCTGCCTGCAATACCAATACCTGTGGAACAATCAGTATTACATCATAAGTTTACAGAAGACCTATGTTATGTGCATCAACTGCTTGTTTACAACAACTTCAGATTACCTGCATCCGCTGCTTGTATCATAGACACATCGTTGCCTCCATCCCCCACAGCAGCTGTTCTCTTGCCCGTATGTCTCTGAATGAGTCTCACAACTTCAGCCTTCTGTGTTGGGGAACAGCGGCAGCATACAACTGCAGGGCAGCCACATGCCAGCTCTAGGAAACTCATGTTGGTAGTACTGAAGGCAAACCTGTACAGACAACATCAGTTCTTGGTGGTTCACAGCCTCTATCAACATGCATTCAGGTTCGTCTAGGTGTCACAAATATTAATAGTTGTGTGCAAAGCTTTGAAAATTTCCGACTTCCCTTAACATACGTGTCAGTTTTGACTTTGATTGCAAAGTAAAATTCAAATTCAACAATTATATAGCTTCGCCAATATAAACATTAATGTTCAATATTTTGACATTATGTGGTGTCATGAACCCTTTGTTTACCTTGAAAAATAGCAAGCCTACCTTGCATTATTCCACTATGGCGTAGCTTATAATATAAGTCCATGGTGTAAAAGGTTCAGGCTAAATGGAGTGTACATCACAAATTGGGGTTCAAATGACAAAAATATAAAATAATTAAACTACAAGTTGTGATCGTAACTTGATTTTGAATATCAGAATGAAATGTGTTAATCATGTTGGCAATATGACTTTTAGTAGGTTACATTTGATAGCTAAAAGTTAAAGTTAATTAGCTATGAAACATTTCATTTTATTTTTCAACATAAAGCATATTTTAAAATATTCAAAGATCGATTTGGCTTCAAGAATCTGTCATATTTTTGATTCAACTTTGGTTTAAATTGAAAAAGTGTATATTGCACAACCCCACAGCAACCATAGTGTTCTTATACTACCAATTTCTGTTTACAAGTTGTACTCCTTATTCATTCATTTACACAAAACCGCACAATACCCCAGTATAGGGGTGTTCAAAGCTTCAAAACAGATATGAGCTTCAACTTCGTTTGAAAACAATTCTGGTTTCGACAATCACAAAGTAAAAATATTGACAAATAAATACAAAATTTATGGTCAGTTATTTACATTCTTAGTTGTTATAAATATTACAAATGAAAAACCCTAAGTAGTTGAATTGAATGTTTTGACAGTAGCTTGATTTATCAGATTAGAAAGAAATATTACTTAACAATAAGCAATAACACACTTTTAAAATCATTTTAGTGTATAAAGAACGTAGGGATTAGAGCCTCGAATACCTCAAATCCCTAAGATTATTTGAGTATTGAGTATTTAATTTGGTTTTGAGACTCAAATCCTTGAAAAAATGTTGTTTTAGTCATTATTAAAAATATCCGTTCGTATTTTTATTTTTGCTATCTTAATACAATAAAATATCCTTTAATGATGATTAAATTTGATCAAAGGAATATATATATAAACAGCTTATGCCTCTCTACTACTCATCTTCTATTCCTTCTATATATATATATATATATATATATATATATATATATATATATATATAAGAGAGAGAGAGAGAGAGAGAGAGAGGCATAAGCTGTTTATTTCACATGTTTTTTTAGAAACTTAACTCATTCTAACAACACTTTTAAAAATAACTAAAAGACACTCAAATTTTGATTGATTTTATTTTTAAACAATATTATGAGTCTAGATTGTTTAATTTGGCTGGATTTTAACCTATATTTTGCGAGGGGTGGTTGGGGTTAGTTAAAATTGAAAGCATAATTGAAATATATTTTAATTTACAGTTTAGGCATATTGTGTAATGTAGGTCTATTTTAAATCATTAAAATTTCAAACTATTTGCTAGGATTCGGATTTGAAAATAAAATGTATATTCGGATTCGATAAATAGTGGATTCGACCCATCTCTACTAAAAACCATTATTAATACTATATTCAAGAGTTCATGATAGTCAGACCTTGTTCATGCAGTTTAAAATTTAGGCTCACAATAAATATAATATAATTAATAAAAGCGCAGCCTAAATACTCAAATGATTTCTTAGAATTTAATAATTCAAATCATATGAGATGACCTATCAAACAAAAAGAATTTAAAATGTCTACCATAATGAGATAAATAGCCATATTGAAAAATCATATACATGTCATTTGAGCTAGGTTCAAAAACTGTCCCTTTCAAATTTTGTTAGAAATTAAAACTGGTTGAAGCATTGACTGTTACCTTGGAAAAAACATCAAGACACTGGACAGATAGAATGCCAAATGGTTGTATAAAAACAAGACCTCACTATGGTCAATAAATTCCTTTAGAAAGGAATACTTAAAATAAATTAATAATAAATATGGCAATATATTTTTTTTAGGTTCAACTTGGCTTGCTTACTACTTGAATAAACCTCAGGTAGTTAAGCTTAGTTTCAATAAGTTGAACTGACCTCCAAGGAGTCCCCGCTGATAACCAGGGCGCAGTCTTGCTTCTTGCGGAAGGTGTTAAGCTCTAGATGAGCATCTGTCCTGGTGACCACTGCCTTGAACACGTGAAGTCCCTGAGTACGAGACACTAGCCGAGAGCTCTTGGCAATACATGTAGCTGTCTCAAGCTTGTCTCCAGTCAACATCCAGATCTACACAGACATATACACACAGTCATAGTCAGCCAAGAGCTCTTGGCAATGCATGTTTCTTCTCCAGCCAACATTCAAATATATAAATCAAAGTTATTGTACACATAAGAAGGAAAATTAATCTGAAATAAAATATATCACAAGAGGGATGTGCGAAGCTTAGAAACATTAAAATGGCTTACAAGCAAATATATGGTTTGACTTCGCATCAAAACAAATTTTGGCTCTGAAACTTCACCAATAGAAATATTGACAGATAAAAATATTCAATTTATGTTCAGTAACTGTCTTTCTGAACTGTTTTGTAAATTACAAATTAATTTTCATATGGAAAAAATCTTTAAGTAAATGAATTTCCTGGTCCTTGCTTGTTAATGACAAGATCTAAAAAAATAATTAATTTGAAAATTAAAATCAGTGTTAAGTAACAACAACAAAAATCCTAGGTAACTAACTTTTCTTCGCAAGTTTCAAGATTCGCTTCAACTTCACTTCACATTTAAAAAGCGACCTTCACATACCCCTAGAATTTAATGCAATTTATAAATTGATGGCAATTATTAACAAAGAAATGTAAATTAATATTGCAAAATAATTGACAATTAACACTGGTACACAATTAATTTAGATTTATTAAACAGTTAAAAATTAAAACAAGCTATATCATCATAAATGTAGAGTTGTACTGGATCCCAAACCCTCGGGAAAATGTCGGGAATTTATCCATTCCCAGAGAGGGTTCAGCTGGGAAATAAAGCCTGCTAATTGATTCAGCAGTACTACTGGCTCAATCTCTATTGGAGACAGTTATCTTCTTTGTTCTGTCGCAAACTGAGCAGGGGGGGTATTTTTTAATGCCTGTGGTGAGACAAACAAGTTGGGAAACATATGAGTCAGTGTGCTCTGTATATCAAGTTATTTGTTAGGTTCAGCAAGCGAGAGAGCTTGAAAGATTTAGAGAAGGACAGAGATATATTATACTCTACCATCTTTTGGGGCATAGAAATGGGAGAGGAATTAGCTTGCTTGCCAGGTCAACTATTTATGATCATCAACCTGTCTGTTGTTAGTAACCAAAGATTAGAGATTACAGAGGTGTTAAACAAAGAACCTGTAAGGAGTGTCAATTCCAGAAACCGTTAAAAGGGCTTCAAAGAGGCGTTTCAAGGAGTTTCGTACCAAAATAATATTCGAAAGGTTTAAAACGTAGATAATATTTAAGAGGTTTTAGACCTTAACCATTAAGATGTTTCAATCCAAAAGAGCATTTAGGGGGTTTAATAACATAGAATATTTAGGGTTTCAAACATATAACCTTTAAGGGGTTTTAGACCTAAAGAATACTTAAGGTGTTTCAAACCTATACAGCCTTTAAAAGTTGTTAAAATAGAGAACATTTAAGAAGTTTTTTGTTATTCTTCCAATAGGTAGTTGAATACAAAATACCATTTTAAACAACATTAACTAATAAATATAATGTATTAAAATTAATTATTCACTTTATACTATTCATTATTTGATCAAGATGTAGCTATTAGTTTCAATATAAAATGCTATATGCACACTTCTATTTATATTATTTTTTATGATATATAATTTGTATTATATTTAATAATATTAAAGCTTTTACCAATATTACCAAATTATTACAAAAACATTACCTATTTTTAATCTAAAACTAATCTAAAGCATCATTTTTATAATTTCCCGTTCTTGTCGTGATCTCGATATTCGACTCATTTTCCGTCCTGATATAAAAACGTCATTCTTGTCCATCTCGACATAAAAGTTTGAAATTTTAATTGTCTTTTAATTAAAGTTTAAGAAATTATTAGTGAATACATGAATATATTATATAAAAATAACACCCTACAGCCTAGACTCAATTTAATTTGATGACCAAAGTCTTTGAATACATGTCTAAACACTTTCAATTATAGTGTTTCTATTTGGAGAGACTAGGTCATTCAAACTTTGGCTTACTTCTATAGGCTTCGCCACGTCTTCCTCGTTTAGCCACTCAGAATCTTCATTGCTGCCCGTAGTCCAAGCGGCATGCGCTCTCCCTCTTACATAAGCATGGTTCTGACCCCCCTTCACTCCTTGTCAGCGAAAATAAGCAAAGCTTTAACTTTCTCCCCCTTGAGGTACTTATGTAATACTTGAATGCCCCTTTACTATTCCATTTCTAAAGTACACGAATATTAAAATAAAATAACAAACATCTGGTTAAAGAAGCGAAAGACAAAACTGTACACATGAGTACAAGCCAGAGCCCAGAGGACATCACCAGATACCATAGACTTCATACTTGTCAAACATAGGTTTAGGATTAGCGTGAAGGATGTGAAAATCCCAAACAAAATCCAGACAAGTATAGAGAAGAGTAAATGAGTCCATTACCAGCCAAAAAATCTATCTTAAGCTTGCAGATTTTTGAAGTTATACTTCTTTAGGCGCATTATGAAAAAATGATGAGTGAAATTTTAAGATGCGCGCGCATCACTGTAACACAAAAGTAACAGGTTGAAGTTAAACCGCTCATTAAGTCCCGAAAAAAAAAGCTACCAACAAAATAGAAATAGAACCTCTTCAGTCGGCATGTTGGTACGCTCGTTGCCTCTGATCACTGTTTTCATATATATAATATTTATCCACATGTTTCTAGTTTCTACATTCACAACACGTGTTTTAGTTTTATACAAGTGCGAATTATATATGTGCTAATAAATTATATTCAGTAGTGATTTAAATTGAATATTTGATTAATATTATTTACTATTCATAAATATTGGAAAAAAATTGTGCTTATAGACTTTTTCAAGTGCTCCAATATAATTGAGGTTAACTATCCGTATTATTATTTATTGATATAAATTAAAATATTATTATTTAACATAATAATACTAAATATTATTAAATTATTATTGTTAAATATTTATTATTGGTTATTTAATATTTACAAAATAAAGAAATAAAATTAATAAATCATTTAATAAAAAATTTGTGATAAAAATTTAAATCAAACATCAAATTAAAATATAATTTTTAATATTTATTATTAAATTGAATAAATAATAAATATTTATAAAAATAGACAACAAATTTAATGAAAACTTTTTGATAAAAATGAAAAGTGAATATAAATTAAGAAAATAATAAATATTAAAAAATGAATAAACTTAAATTCAATTTTTGAATTTATTATTAAATTTATTAATAAATTCAATTTTTGAATTTATTGTTATATTTATTAATGATGCCAAAGATGTATAAAATTCTCATGCTGTACATAAGTACAACACACCCATTTTTTTTATTATTTCTAGACCCTGTGGGGTTGGG
>JBCFYV010011164.1:19275082-19341763 GCA_039000515.1 Timema cristinae | reverse complement strand
AGAAGAAAGGAAGAAGATGTCACCTTTGTGCATTGGATTCTTCCCACATCTTTCCTCTTTCCCTAGGTGGGCTTTCTTCATCAAATTTATTCTTAGTAGTTTATTTTTCCTTTTTCTTTAGTTTTATCACTTTCCTTTATTATAAAATTATCAAGCCATTGGGCCACCTCATTTTTGAATGAATGAATTATCCCCCAATATGGTAGAGTATAATATAGCACTGTCTCACCACAGGCAGTAAAATACCCTCCCTCCCCCCTTCCAGTTTGCTACAGAACAAAGAAGATAACTTTCTCCAATAGATTAAACCAGTAGTATCTGCTGAATCAATTAGTAGGCTTTATTTCCCGCCTAAACCCTCTCCAGGAAAAGGTCTTTCCCGCCCGACTCCAGGAAATGGATAAATTCCCTGACATTTTCCCAAGGGTTCGGAATCCCATCCACCCCTAGTTTTTATCACAGAGTGTAACATATTTATTTCAGATTTCATTTTATTATCTCAAATTTTTGATGGAAATAACAGCATCATTAATGTGTTTTAATTTTGAATGATTATTTCTTTTGGCGAAGCTTCATATTTTTAAAATTAGGAATTTTATTCTCAATCAAAGTCGAAGCAAACAAATATTCAAAACAAAGTCAAAGTTTTTGAAGCTTTGCAAACACATAAAGGAAAGGAACATTTTTAATAGTTTACATAGAATAACGAGATATTGGTTCTTTCTTATTAGGAAATTAGTTGCTACTGCCTCACCCTTGACTTAGGTTATGTTTTAAAGACGAGTCTAATCCACTATTTTACAAATATTAGAGAACATGGAGCATACAAGATATTTACTTAACTGTAGGGGTGGATGGGATCCTAAACTCTCAGGAAAATGTCGGGAATTTATCCATTCCTGAAAAGGGTTCGGCAGGAAAATAAAGCCTGCTAATTGATTCGGCAGGTACAACTGGCTAAATCTCTATTGGAGACAGTTATCTTCTTTGTTCTGTCACAAACTGGAGAGAGGGGGGAGGGGGGTAATGCCTGTGGTGAGACAAAAAAGTTGGGAAGCATATCAGTTAGTGTGCTCTCTCTCTCAACAGTTATTTGTTAGGTTCAGAAAGCGAGAGAGCGTTAAAGATTTAGAGAAGGACAGAGATATATTATACTCTACCATCTTTTGGGACATAGAAATGGGGGAGTAATTTAACTTGCCTAGGTCAACTATTTATGATCAACCTGTCTGTTGTTAGCAATCAAATACAGGGGTGTTATACAAAAGACCTTTAAGAGGTGTCGGTTCTAAATACCGTTAAAAGGGCCTTAAACGAAGATGAGTTTCAAGCAGTTTCGTACCAAAATAATATTCAAGGGGTTTAAAACGTAGATAATCTTTAAGGGGTTTTAGACCTTAAAACATCTAAGGTGTTTCAAACCTATATATCCTTTAAGAGGTGTTAAAATAGAGAACATTTAAGATTTTAGAGGACATTTAAGAAGGGTAAATTTTTATTTTTTATTTTGAACTCTTCCAATAGGCAGTAAAATATAAAACACCATTTTCAAAAGAGATTAACCAATAAATAGGATTTTTAAAATAAATTATTCGCTTTGTATTATCCCTTATTTGTTCAAAATTTAGCTATTTGTTTCAATATAAAATACTATTTGCACACCCCTATTTATATTATGTTTTTATGATATATAATTTGTATTATATTTAATAATGTCAAAGATTTTACAAGTATTACCGTATTAGTATAAAAACAATATCTATTTTTAATCAAGAATTAATCTAAAGCATTGTTTTATAGTTTCTCGTTCCCGCCCCGGTATTTTGACTAATTTCCCGCCCCGATATAAAAATGCCATTCCTGTCCATCTCTACTTAACTGTGGTTCATATATGTTAAGGTTTAGTTATTATTTGTATTTTCTTTTATTATAATATATTTCCTATGAGATTTATAATCATTTACAAGATTTGTATTTGAAGGTAAATTGGAGACTCGGACTAATAAATTAGTGGATTTGACCCAAATCTAGAAATATTACAGTCAATTGTGCAATAAAACAGTTTCAAGTCATTTTAGTGCATAAGTTATGTATAAGTAACCACAATTTAATATATTTTCGTTTAGAAAACTAACGAAAAGTATTCAAACTTTGATCCGGCTTCGAGAATATTTCATATTCGATGTGAGTTTGCTTCAAATTGAAAAAATGGACTTTGCACACCCCAAATGAATTTGATATTTTCTCGTATCCTCCCACATTGTTAAACTTCTAAGTATTCAGAGAGACAATACACAGTTGTATTCAAGTAGAACATTGGAGCATAGTGTGTCAGACATTCAAATGAAACCAGGTACCTCGAATTCCAAATATTGTTCCTCTGTGAGTGACTTCTTGGCTACCACCAGTGTCCTAAGACCTTCTCGCGCCATGTTGCCACACTCCTCCTCCAACCAATCATTGTACTGGACTATACCAGACATGACTACATCTGCCCCCTTCAAATAGAATATGATATCACCACTCTGGTCTTCCTGTAAGCACAATAAGGTTTTGGTGACGAGTACTAGACTGCAGGAAGGACAAGACTAAACAGTGTCTGAAATTAATTTAAAATAAACAATAACAGAACCAGAAAATTCTCCTCACTTATAAACTAAAATTGGGTTCAATAATCTTTAAGAATAGAATAAAATAAATATCTATATAGTCACCCCAAATGAACACATAATTAAAAGTAGGGATGGCCTCCCAAATCCTTCGAATCCTCATGGATATTCGAGTGTTGAGAAAATTTCAGAATCGAGATTCAAATCCTTTTTTCCCCCCCTTCAATATTTCAAATGAAAATGGTTTTAGAGCTCTAATACTTTTTATTGGTGGTTGAGAACCAATAACTATAAGATAAACTCAATAATCAAGACCCAGACCATTAATTTAGCACTTAAAAGAAAAAATGTTAACATTTAGCAACTATTTAAATTTTATAGCCAATTTGTATTTCCTCTCAGGTTTATAATTATTACAAGATTCAGACCCAACTCTAATTAACAGTGTTGAGACGTGGATTCAAGGACCTTGGTCATCAGATTAAAATTAGTTAAGAGTTTTTTAAAACTATGATAATTATTCATAGTCACTAATAATACTTTTTTTTATAATCTAAAATAAATGTGAATTAAAATATTTTTTATATATGAACTTAAAGCTTTTTTGGTTTTACCTGCTTAGTACGATAAATTTAAATTAATTTTACAACAGTATTTATTGTGAATATTTCACACTATTAATTTACGTTTTTAAGTTGATGATTACCATAAATTTATATATTGCATAAAAAATGATTATTACTGTGAAAAAATACTTTTTTAACAAATATAACACAGCAAGACTGAGTGGGGTTAAAACTGCTAAAAGGGTATTTACATAATTTCTGGTAAATATATAGGCATTACTCTTCTATCTATCTCCTTTTCAAGGTTTGCTAAACCCAGCTCTTATATACCTTTTTAATGTTTTTATTTGTATGGTCAACACAAAGATAATTAAAAAACAATATAAAATATACTATGTAATAAATAAAATGCTATAATTATTAAATAAAAATAAAGCTCAAATATACTGCTGATGAGGATTAACATGAAATTGTTATAGTTATGCACTGAACAATGGCAAAACAGCATGTATGCATGCACGGGCTAGTTCAAGGACAAGCCAATAGTATCAGTAACATAAGGGAGTAGTAAACAGCCGTGAGGTGCTTACTGTCTTTTTTAATTTTTTTTTACTCTATGAAAAATGGATAGCAAACAAAATTATCCTCAACTTGCCATCTAACATTGTATTCGTTATTGACAAGGCACCCTTCCACAACATTCAATTAAATCCACCACCGACATCTTCGCGTAAAATAGTCATAATGAATTGGTTGCATCAACACAATATTTCCTTCAGTAATATGAGGGCTGTTAAAAATGTTACAAGATTATTTAAATAGTGCACCAACGTGATGTTGTAAAGATACATGGTAAGTGGCGCTTTATAGCGGAAAGCTTCTCAATTAACATGCCAGTGACCTCATCATTGGTTAGTCATCATGCTGCATTGTTTTGTTTAGGAGCTTACTGTGCATGTCTTGCGATTTTCGAGATGGCTGAGTTTTACGAGCAGTATTTCAACATTAAATTTTATGTCAAACTTGAGAAAACATTTAAGGAAATTCAAGAATTGATGAAACAAATTTATGTAGATCAGTTCATGGGTTGTACACAGGTTTATGAATGGTTTAAATGATTCAAAAATGGTCGACAGTCAACTGATGATCTGCGTTCAAGGCGACCCTCGACGTCAAATGACGATGCTCACGTGGCCCAAGTTTGGAGAACTCTGCGTTCAAATCGGCGAGTGGCTGTTAGAGAAATTGCGGATGACTGTAAGAGTTCAGTGGGATCGTGTCATCGCTAATGATTCATGACTTTTGTGCCAAAATGGAGACCACTGTGATTCCCCAACCTTCCTACTCACCTGACCTCCCCCAGGCAGACTTTTTCCTGTTCCCAAAACTAAAAGCCACTTTGAAAGGACAAAGGTTCGACACAATTGAAGACATTAAAGAAAAATCACAGACTGACCTAAACGCAATCCTGAAAAACACCTATCAGAACTGTAAATGCCATTGGGAGTGGGGTATCAACCGAGGAGGGATGTACTTTGAAGGCGACAAAGCTGAATAAATTGTAGGTAAGCCCGAAAAAAGTATAAAATAAAAGTTCATGAACTCTTTGAAAAGGTTTCATACTATGCTCAAACCAGAATTATAATCACTTATTTGACTGCACAAACCACGATTTAAGACATATAGGATAGATACATTGCTCGAAAAATATGGACATTTTGTTCTACGACTACCCCCATTTAATCCTGATATTAACCCCATAGAATTGATATGGGCACTAGTAAAGGACAGAAGCACCCGCGGGCAGAGGTGAGTGTTGGGGGGGCTATTCCCCCTCTCCTCTCGAGATTCTGAGGTTGTATGAATATTAGAAGTAGGCTAATCATGCCCAACTAGCGCTCAAACAATATCCCATCCAACAAACAGAGTGTTATATAATATAACTAATAAACTAATTACTAGTGCCTGCCACCAGGTCACCCGCTGACTTTAGGGTCGATAGTTTGGTGCAAGCAATTCCAACAGCATTTACCATTCAAACTGTCAAGTGTCCACCTATGAATTTGGATAAATTCAAAACATTTTTCTTAAGTTGTATCTTATTTTCAGGAGACAAGGATTGCTTTAAAAGCGTCTTTTGGGCCTTTAATTTAATAAATTTTCCTCCGCTGGACTCTAGGGTATTCCATACCGCCTTTGGTAAAGGACTACATTTATAATAATAATGTTACATCCAATGTAAACACTGTTATGAGCCTATCGGTGAAAAACTTTAATTCTATAGCAAAAAGAGAATGCTTAGCACAATGCAAACACACAGGGAAGATTTAAGAAGAATACTTGAAATCAGAGAAAAGGATTGATGAGGTATCAGATAGTATTATCATCAACTTGGAGAATGATTCATCAGACGACAGCTCTAGCAAAAACACTGAGTATTGATGGCGATAATATGAGTGGTGTGGAAGCTTTTGAAGATATATAGGGTAAGTAGAACATGTTTGTGTCCGGGATAGTATTAGAGAATGTCTCATATGTAAGAGAGAAAGAAACATTCTTTTCTACCCCCACCATATCCCTCTCTCTTGTACCTTCCACCCCCAACTGTGTGGTTGAGTTTCTTGTGAAACCTCACCAGTAGTAAGATATATTATGTAATAAATAAAATTATAGAATTGTAGAAAAATAAAGCTCAAATAAAAGAATAAACACTAACTTACACAAACTTCAATACTCCAGATTTCATCTTACTCAGGAAGTGGTAGTAAAGCTTAGTACGCACTTGGAAATATTATTGGCACACATTAAAGAAACAATGTTTCGCGTCCAGACTACAATGATGAAACATTTGTTTCCCATACAAAGTTTAGTTGAGTAAAAGATGTCTGTTGAGGATGCTGCTATGGCTTGTTCTTTGTATGTAACTTTATGAGCTGTTCAAAATGGTTTGTAATATGCAAACAAGCTACTGACAGAACTGAAGATCGAAAACAGCAGTGGTTTTAGGAACTTCGTTCGCATATCTCCTACAGATTTTGAAGCTATTTTAAAAATTGTTGGTCCCAGGATAATAAAAAGTCACACACAATTTAGATCAACAATCTCACCTACTAGCCCATGATGCTTGTCAGAAATGTTAGCCAACATTGTTTCTTGTGACCCATTTTAAATGGACCACAGGAATTGTTGGGGAACAGTTTTACAACCATTTCTAGAACAAGGGCAACATGTTGGCAAACAATGTCTCCTAGTGCGTACCAGGCTTAAGAACGAACAGGAAGCTAGCTTCAGGGATGAGGGGAGGTATGGGATTCAATGGACAAATGATATGAAATGCACTAGCAATAGCATTAAGTAGTGGTTTGGGAAATCCAACAATGTCCCAGCTGTAGTTTGACTCTTGGCATTCCCAAACAAATAATAAGCAAGACCCAGACTTTAATGACCTTAATAACCCTTTAAATTTACAAAATATGAGCAAAGATTCATAATAAAATGAACATACTTTACAAATGTAAACTTAAAAATATACCTGAAATGAAAAGCCTTGAAGCACTAAATTCTTGCATTTTGTTATATATAGGGATGGGACCTTTAATCCTTAAGGATATTTGAGGATTTGAGAAAATTTCAGATTCAAGACTCAAATCTTTATAATTATTTTTCTTCAATTTGGTGACATCTTCTTTCTTTCTACTGTATTCTATCGTAGAAATAATCACACACACATTTTAACACAGATTGAATAATATTTCTATATTGTTGCCTTTATCAAAAAAGAGAAAAAAAGCATAAAAAGATAAATGCCAAAATACCGAAATTTTACTCAATTTGTGTTAAAATGTATGTGTGAATATTTCTACTATAGAATACAGAAGAAGTCACCTTTGATCAATGGATTCTTCCCACATTATTTTCCTCTTTCCCTAGGTAGGCTTTCTTTATTAAATGTATTCAACTTTAAAAATATCTGTTGCATAAGTGAGAGCTGCCCCCTCTCAACGCAACTCTCCCAGCCTAGTTGCAGTATCACCAGGAATGTGTATTTTACAACCCTACAAGTTAAAGAGCAAAGCTCATGGCCTACATTATCTTCAAATGTTTGTTAAGAAACTTTACTATGACTCAAACCAAGAAGATATTACCTAAGAATTATAAATGTTTAAATGACAAACGGATTATGAACAAAATTTATGTACATCTGTATAAAATTATGCTATAAATTAAATTGTAAATAAGACATGCAAAGATATTCAATGCAGTTCAAGATTGAAAAGTAGAGGAAAAACCCATCTAAGTCATTAATTAGCTAGGAAATCTCACAAGCGAGAAATAAAGATGTTAAGCTGTAGCAGATTTAACCTGTATAGGTTTGTAGTTATTGAGTATTTGCCACTTCAAATAAATCTTTACCAAACATAATAACTTATCTTACTGGTACAGAACATAATACTAACAACAAAAAAGAGATGTAAACAATGTAAGCTAATCTTGGTCAATTTCAAGCAGCCAAAAATGTGTATACCTCATCACTGGTGGCTTACAACCATTTGCCAGAACTTCTTTATACGTGATATTACAGAACAAACAAAGAGTTGTGGTATATGTCCTTTTTTTCTAAATGGGGTTTCTTATGTTGGTTACGCCAAAACTATTTTTGCTTTTATTTATAATTTAGCGCCCAAAGTGGCTTACAACCTTTTGCCATAAACTACTTTGAAATACAGATAATGCAATTAAATCATAACCTAATTTTTTTTTTAAATTTGAGTGTTACGACCCTTTGCCAAAATATGTGCTCAATATGATACATTCACATTAATGTCCTTGATTTTACTCCCTTTACTCTAATTAATTTCCTAGAAAATAAATATTTTCATACTCTGCCCTCACAAAATTACAGAGAAAGGGGAAAATATAATATTTCAAAATAAAATCAAGGAAGTGAAATAACTGCATAAAATACAATTGAAAACTAGAATCCTTTAAGAAGTAATAAGAACCTTTACAGTATGACCTTAAATATATTTATCAATTCAAATTTTGGACTCAGTTTTAAAACAATTTATTTTTAGGGTTTATGTTTGTTAAAACAACCAGTTAATTTCGTGTTCCAGTTGATCCCAGTTCAACCCACCGGATATAAGTTATAAGTCTAAAACCAACCTTGAGTATGATGCCCATCCTCTTGGTCTCTGAGGTGAAGGGGAAAATCTGTAGAATTGTGAATGACAAGACTTGGCCTGAAGGCGTGCGCAGTTGCATGTTGACCAGGTCACGACGAACCAGTGGTAGGCTGACCTCCTCTGTCCACCTCACCAGTGCTACCTATATCAGAGTTTCCATGTTAGCTCATGTCTAGTCCCACATACATGTAGTATGACCCCCAATCTCACGATAATTTCACTCTGGTCATTTCTTTTAAGCTGTCGTATTATCTCTCAAATCAAGAGACTCAGGGAGAAAGAGGGAAGTGGGAAAAACAATAGAGCGAATTTAATCAAGGCTGACTTTGAGCGAGAAACACTTTGTAATATATTTGGAAAAAGGTACAGGAAAGGTGGATATAAACATATAAAGAAACAAACAAAATATGACTTTTACAATGAAGAGAACACAGTTCACACTTTAAAGTGCTGCCTTTGGACAAAGAGATAATGGATGCCTCTTGAAGAAAATCAATAGTTACCAGTAGAGTACATTCTATCATAACTCATCAGGGGGAGTATTAAAGGTGAAATAAAATTTCTTAAAAGAAGAAACCCTAAAACACAAAAGGGAGAAAAAGGAAATTAGCAAAGAGTGATAAGACATTTAGATGGGAACATATAAAAGGAATAACATAAAGGACAAACAGTGAAAGGAGGATAGAAGGGCTAGGGCCACACACTTAACAGAAAACTATAGTCCGAAAGCTAACAATTAAAAAACAAAATAACATATAATTATGAAGTGTTCAGGGTACATCAGTAGCCTTCTTCAGCAGAAGAGAGTAAAACACAAACTGGTCATGGCTCCATGGCTAGAGGTAAATCATGGTCACATAATTTCTGTTGTTGCCTGTTCAAACTTGTATCTTGACTTTGGGTAGGTGGATAGAATATTGTATTTATATAATTAATTAATGAATTATTAAATTATCAGTAATTTATTATTATATGTTTATATAGAAATGATTGACTGGTGTGAGTAGGCCAACTTCGTGAACTTTGCTGTAGGTGTTGCGTCTCGGTTTGATGTGTAGGAAGGAACCTTTGGCCTGGTGAAGTTTGTGGCCGAGTAGGGCAATTTAGGGTGAACCAGAATGTTGTAGTGATTAAAGAGGTGTTTGATTGTGGTTCTTGGAGAACTGTTGAAAAGATTTTGTGTGAGGTGATGAGGTTAGGATATTGTAAACTCTTAGGGATAAATGTGCTTTGTTGTGTTTTAATAGTTAAATTTGAGGCTTAATCAAGTGCCATACTTGTAACAGTGCATCATATTGTATCCCCGTCGCAAGGAGGGCTAGAGAGGGTTGATGATACATAAGACAGGTTTGACACAAAATTTTAAGTGAACCAATCCTCGTTACATTGTGAACATTATAGTGTTTAATTTTTTCCATAAGCCATGTGTTGTGGTGGCAGAATACATTCGTTAGGACAATGGGTAAACAACAAGAATCTGCAGCAGCATGTATTTATATACATTATGCAATGAAGAAAATAAGTGAAATAAAATGGTGGCAGAAGTGTAAATTTGATGAAGAAAGCCCACCTAAGGAAAGAGCAAAAATGTAGGAAGAATCCAATGCACAAAGGTGACATCTTCTTTCTTTCGACTGCCTTCTATAGTAGAAATAATCACACACACTCACTTTAACACATATAGAATGTAATGATATTGGTTTGGATCACTCTAAAATATATAAAAGTCATGGATGCAGGTAATTTTTCTTTAAAATAACATATGTAGAGTATCCTTTTATGATTTATCCATGAAGATTATTATTAGTATTATTAGCACCGCGTCTTACTACCCGTTCGGGTTATACGCACTTACGCTAATGTGTAATGGTAGGGTGATTGTGAGATGAAATGAAGGACCTACAGTTTAACGTGGAATCCGAACCACGGTGGAGACCTGGCATTCCTCACATTCACAAGATGTCTTGTCAGAGGTGAAGGAAGGGTTGCATCCATGAAGAAACATGCGCTTTTCAGAAATAATGTGAAAAGTATTACACCATTAAGATATATTATATATATATATTTTTTTTTTCTGTCAAAAGAACAACTCCGCAGTATTTGGCAAAGACGCCAATTCCCTATACCAATAATAAGCTAGCCTTCCCAACACCTGTCGCCAGGACTCTTCTATTATTTAGTTTTTTACACTGTTGACGAAGGGACCAAGAGGCAAGGGGTATGTCATATATAAACAGTTTGGGCGTATGTTTAAGGCATCCAAGCAACGTAGTCAGGGACTCACTGGCACTAGCATTGGCTCTCGCGGTCACAGTCAAACACAGAATACAATAATTTACGTTAATATCACAAGTGTGCATTGATATAAAGCATTTAATTGGAGTATGTATAAGTAATTAACAATTTGAATAAACCGTGTGTGAATCAACAGCCATCAATAGTTCTCTTTCTTTCATTTATTAAATATACAGATTTAATTAATGCTCGACCACGGAGCAATTAACAGTTAGTTAAACGGTATCTATTCCGTACAGTGATGATAGGCGCTCGACCACGGAGCTATAGACAACCGAAATATTATCACAGCAATATTATATCTGGAATTAATCCGTAGTGTTACAAGAATAATATTTCGGCATTGTGGCCTTTATCGTACACAAAGAAGATAGTACAAATAACACAAACACTGGATTACTCCATTTTAAATTTAAAGAAAAACAGCAACACATTGTGCCAACTGTATTTGGGAGTAAAGATAAATTTCTTGGCTATGGTTAGTATTTATATGGGACCTATTTAAAAAAACTAATAAAAATAAATAAAAAATAAATAATAATAATGATAGTAATAAAATATAGCGATAATAATTAAAATAATAATAATTTGAAAATTTTTAATCTTATAGAAATAAAGAAACTATCTTCTGTTTAGACCTGGTAGTAATCCATTGGTGGGCCAGTTCTCATTGTCTAAGTTGAGAACTGTTGCACTGTTTGGAAAATGCTCTTAATATTTTGGTGGTGTAGCAGGTTTGAAAGTCCTGGTTGTGGGTACCAGCATGAATGGGTACAGGCTTGTGCAGATCTTTGTGGTTTGTGTCAAAACAATGATTGTTCCTTCGCTGTCTGAGAGAACCTGTAGTAAGGCCTATATATTCTGCATCATTTGATTTGGAATCAGTGATAACCTTTGTGGTAGATACACAAATATATTGTGGTTTTTAAATGCTGATATTCTGAGTTTGATGTTGATCAGTGTTGTGACATTTGATTTAACAAGAAATAATGCCATAAGACAGGTTTTGACATGCTTTACCTCATCAGGGCTGGAAGCCTGGTAAACACACGACTCCTGTTTCTGTTGCCAATAGTGCTGGTCTGCTTCAGTTTGGCTCTCCAGGGACCCGGAGCCAGGACTATGAGACTCCTCAATCTCTTGCTCCTCATATACGGGGGTCACATTATGGCACAGCGCCAATGCCTTCACAGCCTCGAGCACCCGTGTCACCTCCGAGCGGCGCACTTTGTGAGTTGGGGAAGGACCCACAGACTCCACCTGAGCTTGCTGCGTAAATGCAGTGGTCAGGTGAGATGACACCTGTAAAGTGTGGTGTACCCCATTAGTCACAAGGTCTGACAAACAAGAGGATGTCCAAAACCCAAAAAGGGATTTTCTTCAATTCAAAGTAAATCTGAATTTAAGTAAAAATATTACTATTTATTATTATTAATATTATTGTTGTTGTTATCATTGTTGTTTAGTGTTATTGTTTATTATTATTTGCACTGCATCTTACTACCGTTTGGGTTGTACGCACTTACGCTAATGTGTAATGGTAAGGTGATTGTGAGATGAAATGGAGGACCTACAGTTTAACGTGGAATCCGAACCACGGTGGAGGCCTGGCATTCCTCACATTCACAAGTTGTGATCAATACACATCTCGTCGCAGGTGAAGGTTTGTATTCATATAAATGTTTACACTAGATAATATTTGGAAAATGTTTAAAGTAGGGAAGGGATAATAAAGTATATTTAAGATAAAAAAACACACACTAGAAAGTATGAGTCAATGCACAAAAACTTCTTCGAATTGACGCCAGAGTATGCAAGTTTCTGGACATAGTATTACATGCAATAATGGCTTAAGTGAGGTAAAGAATGTACCCTAGCTGCAAACACAAAGAGATAGATTTCAAGTTTTTCAACATATTTCATAAACCTGACCTCATAAAGACCCAAATTAAACTTCAAATAGTCCCAAACTAATATACCAGATATTTTAAATCTTTAAACAGTAAGATAAATAGCAAATAAATAATTACAAAGTCTATATAAAAATATAATTTATTTTGTAATAATAAATGTTTAATATTTAATTAAACAAAAAGGTGATCATAATGTATTCTTTACAGGATCATCTATAGCAAGTGATTATGTCAAATAAGAAAAATCAGCTAGTTACAATTGATAGTTTCGAAGATGTGTTAGAATCGGATTCCTTTATTTTAAAACGTCTATTAAGGCAAACTTAAAAAAAATAGGCATTAGAAAAAGCAACTTTTTGAAACAAAAATAGTCAGAATTTGTTATTTAAAGCCAAAATTGGACTTCTTCAAAAAGTTGCAATACTTGAACAATCTTAAACAAATTATTTTTAGTATTTCTGTTCCTTAAAAATAACTTATTTTTTGTTGTTGTTATCAGTTCTGGTTCTGGTTCACCACTATAATAATTACTGTGAGGTTTTAGAGATGAGGAAAGTTGAATTAAATGGAAAAGTACTCACATTTGCATGGAGAAGTATGATTTGAGCCTCGATCTCCCTATCGTCAGTCTTACGAGATTAAGCACCAAAGCGGGTAAAAGCTTAGTTTGTAATCTTGGCACCCAAAAGGTAAACAGAGCCAAGGTATCAACTAGAGATGGGCCACTCGAATCTTCGAATCCACCAAATCCTGACAAGTATTTGAGATTCGAGGATTCGGTGTTTTACTGGATTCGATGGTCGAATCTTTCACCTCATAAACAAAGCATAATATTTTGAATTCAAAATTTACTTAGTTAGGCCTACTTGAAAAGCACAAATTAATTCATAAGCTTTATTATGTCGAACAAAATAGATTAGCACGAACAAAAAACATTAAACAAAAATAATTGTTAGGTGTGGAAAATCTAACTCGCCTAATATCCTACCCTCCCACCTCTACGCGAAACTTGCTCTTCAAAAACTGAAAATAAAAACTAGAATTACAAATAAACTCGAAATAAATAAAACAAATTATGGCTTTTTTTAAAACAGAAATAAAAACACATTACACATGATACAAAGTCAGCCGCCATTACACATGATACAAAGTCGGCCGCCATAACGTATATTATGTTTACTCGCCAGAGGGATGATTAAAATAAAGATACTGTTAATTCTTACTAACTGGTTTTAATTATCTACAACTATGCAAAGAATCCCAAATTATTGCATACGATCCTTAAGTTAGACATTTTGTTGGGTTTCATGAAAAATAAATACTGCCGACAGTCAGACACCAATAAAACTATTTATTTATGCCCACTGGCCTAAGTATTCTGTATCGATTGTTTGTTAAAGATCGATTCAGGTAATCTGATCACTTAGTCAGTGCTCTCAAGTTTTAAGAATCAAATAAGAACTTGTTTTTAAAATGATTTTAACAAAGGTTTTTTTAAAAATATATTATTGAAGTAATTGTAAAAATATTCAAACGTAGTCCTGCTTTATTAAATGGAAATGAACATATTGGAGTTGAAAATATGTTTGTGTTTTAAATAAAATGTATTCTAAGAAATCGATATATCACAAGAATCAAATACATTTCTTGTTTTTTATGCAAATATAGATAATGGATATATAATAAGATAATAAAACACACTTAGGCATTAGTGAGTTCACTATTTCCAATGTATGTTTAATTGTCAAGCATGTTGGTTTAGTCTTTATTAAAAATATCCGTTTGTATTTTAATTTAGCTATCTTAATAAAATAAATTATAACTCTCCAATGAGGATTACAATTTGATTAAAGGATAACTAGGCCTAATCTGTTTATTTCACATGTTTTTTAAGAAACTTAACTCATTCTAACAACACTTTTAAAAATAAGTGAAAAGACACTCAAATTTTGATCGATTTTATTTTTACAATTTGCTAAGATTCGGATTCAAGATTCAAAAATAAAATGCAAATTTGGATTCAAGAAATAGTGGATTCGACCCATCTCCAGTATCAACAATTAAATATCTAAACTATATTTGTGACTTACAACTACAAGATGGTAGAGTTCTGTGACAGTTCAATTGTGTTTCATCTTAAGATGTCAAACTCATTGGTTCATGCTGGTATCAAAACAATTTAGGATCGATCTTAATCTTTGAGTTGAGTAAAATAAAATGTTTTACAAATCCAAATCTACAATTTTGAATTAAATCCTGAATCTCGAATTAAAATATGAATCACGAAAAATAATTAATATAGGAGGAAATATAAATAGAATAGAAAATACAAAGAGTAACTAAGTGTTAACATACCTTCTTATAATTAGGACTGTGTGGGATCCCAAACTTTGATAAATTAGTTTTTCACGAAACTTGGGCATAAACAATATTTCTTGGGATTTTTGGGAAAATAAATAAAAAAACGTTATAGTTAAGGACCGTCTATCAATGTCACGTTTCTATTTAATTATAATTAACCTTAACTTAAGTAGATGGATACCTGAAACTTAGTTGATTTTATGAACTAAAACCACACTAAATATAACCGAGGGAAATATTTATCACTTACTAGATTTAAGGTAAGAAAACATAATTTTAGCTAAAATAATGATTAAAGTGGCTTTTTTAAAAATCAAATTATGCACAAAATTATGTATATTCACAACACTTACTTGCATAAAGACAAGTCTATTAAGTAAATTTTATTTGGAATAACACCTTAGTTCAGTGGGTAGCGTGTCTATTTTTACTTTTATTTATACCAAAAATGCTCAGGCCCTAATTAAAAATACACAAGTGTCAATTATAATAGTTGCATTAGACGTAGTTTTTTTAAAATTCACATTACATCATTAACATTATACTAATTATTAGTGCTGTGAGGTAATGATATTTTGAATTCGGGAAATAACTATTTACGGCGGGAACGAGAGGAGAAAAGAATTTAAAAGAATTTTCCATTTTAGGATCATATATATTATATATATATATTTTTTTTTCTTCAGATTTATAATTCTAGTCTAAGCTTAGCTTTCCCAATCATTTCAATTAAAGAATTAAAATAATTTGATAGTTTAAATTGAGTTAAATATATTGGTAAGGTCAACAATATTTTGAATAGCCAGGTAAAGGATAAAAACTCCCATTCGGTTGCCGTTATTGGTATGGCCAATACGTTTACCTTCTATAATCTTGCAGGGATGGGGAATGGGGGCGGGAGATATATATATATATATAATATATATATATGTACACTTAAAATTTTATATTTATTTTTACATTGCAAGTTTTCCAAATAAAAACTAAATATTTTCTCCAACAAGACTTAGTGTTGAGTCAGATTTTTGATCTAATGTAAATTAAATAACCAAGGCTAATTCAATCATAATAATAATGTAATTTTAATCAAATACTTTTGGTTTGAATATAATTAGGCGAATTATAAAAAAAAATAATTTACGAGTGACTAAAATAGTTTTTAAATAAAAAAACTCTTGGTGAGAATTTTAATCAATACTTACACAATAAAACATCAGAATATTCAAACTAACCTAAATTAATACAAGTGAGTCACATTCTTGCCCATAATAATAACAATAAAAACATTTCTCAACCAAGCCAGTGTGCCCGGTTACCTCCTACGTTTTAGTTACTAAAGTTCTCACAAAAAGCACTGTTGCACTCCAAAGATATTAGCTTATTAACAATTATTATCTATGGTAGGAAAGCAAACGGATGCCATTACAGCTAATAATATTAACATAGTATAATGTCTTTTTCAAATAAATGTGAAGGTGTACTTTGTGTATCTTTTGATATTTTAGAGCCCTTTTTATTATTATTTTGCACTAAAGATATGTTTTCCTGGCTTGAATCTATTTAGAGAAAGATATTTCCCTCAATTATCTCTAGTGTGATTATAACTCAATAAGAAAAACCTCTTTTCGCTTTATGAGGTAATTGTATTATATTAGGAAGAAGGTATAGGAAAGGTGGATAGAAACATAGTGTGATTATATTATTTAATGGCACTCAATTATTTTGTAAGGAGTTATAAAATAAGTGACTGAAGTTTAGTGTGTCCTTCTACTTAACTTAAGTATATTATTGAAGTAATTGTGAAAATATTCAAACGTAGTCCTGCATTATAAGATGGGAATGAACCTATTGGAGTTGAAAATATGTTTGTGTTTTAAATACAAACATGACTTTATTGGGGGTGGGGAGGTCCTTAGCTGTAATTTTTCCCCCAAAAATCCCGGGAAACATCTTTTCTTGTCCGAATTTCAAGAACAACTATTTTCCCAAATATTTCCCTGAATTTAGGATACTGCCCAGCCCCAACTATTATTATTATTGGAAAATTTACAATATAAAAATAGATTTTTATAAAAATTTTAGCATGCATGTTAACCTGAAATCTAATCAAACCTTTTGTGTCTTTCCTGACCATCTAAAAAATTTGACATTTACAACTACATTTAACTTAATTGAAACTATACATTTTTAAAATTATGGAATTAATGAGAGAGCTAAGTTTGGACTATATTTATGAATATAAAAAATAAATATAAACCTAAAGTCAAAAATAACTTAAAATCATTTCCCAATTCCTCAAGAAATCGTTATTTCTCGCCCAAAAACACGTAATTTAGATTTTGACTCATACTATAATGCTAGAGTTTTACGAGCCCTCTTCAATAGTTGCAATGCTTCCCAGCTTTAAAGGTGGGAACTTGCTCACCAATGTATTACCAACCCCCAGATAAACTTCTCTCCTTCTATTTCCAGGCAGGCCTACTCACAAATACAACATAGCTTACAAGAGAGTTATATCATCTCTTATAAAATATAAAGCTAATAAATAAGTTAGTTCCCTGTCTCACACGCACCACACCTGAAAAGTACCTCATCAAAGGTCTCTGTGCTGAAGGACACAGTGCCCAAGTGCAGTTTCTTGAAAACCATTTCGTTTTGGGTCAGTGTTCCTGTCTTGTCACTGAGAAGGTATGAGATACGACCTAGTTCTTCAGGGATGGTGGTAGAGCGCACCACTGTACCGGCAATCTCCTTGTCTCGTTGCATTGACCACGAGTAGAATGCCTTGCCCATGTCCAGGTTTACACGCAAGCTAGAACAAACAATACAATCCATACTTGACAGGTGAAATATTCAATATTTGTGAAACAGTAGCTAGATTCAGGGTGGGCAACCCCGTCGCCAATCGCCACATGTGGCAAATTGTCTATGAAAGTGTGGCGGATTTGAGTTTGCTAGCTCTCACAAAAAAATTAACCTTTTCCTGATAGCAAGACCTTTGTTGTAACTTGATATTTACTATATATAATTGGAAACATTCCACTTTGGGAATAAGTCAGAAATACAACACTGCCATCCAATACTCCTCTCCAAACTCTTACCAACAATTTGAATGGCTGTATTTAAGAATGAGTTGCGTTTTAATGAGAAATTACTTTGTGGGCTAGGTTTTTAAAGAAGGAAAACTCCTTTCAAAAAGGGATTGAGTTGTGAAGCCGTTATTACACGAGGCCAGTTGATAAACTGGCAGTAGTAGACTGGCTCTATTTGAGTTTGCCTATTGACTGGCTTTGTATAAAAGTGCCTTGAGGGAAAATGTTACTCGGGACTGCTCATCTGTTTCACTTTTCACAGAAATAAGGGTCCATTTAACCCCTTTACTGTTTTTTTCGTTCTTAAACTATAGTCTAGACCCGACCTTGAACGGGTGTGTCCAATAAGTAATAACAAACATTTTAAAAGGTGTGAAAATGTTTCATGTATACAATTGTCTCGGTTTTTTCTTATTTACAAAAAACTGTTAATTTAAAATTTTCACAAATTCTTCTTGAGAGGAGGATAAGTGAGTGATTTGAAAATGAAGTGTGAACTAGCTACAGGTGATAGTGCTGAGGTGAGTGAAGCAGACAAACTTATTAATTCGGAACCTAGTGATAAAAAGAAAAAAAAGAAGAGAATGGAAGAGTGTAACGCGAAATTTTCAAGAAAGCTGGGAGCTAAAATTTGTAGTGACGCAAGTAAATGAAAATCCCATGTGTCTTCTGTGCCAAAAAGTTTAATTGAGAATAAGGCAGACAGTTTGAAGAAACATTTTCAAAATAATCACAGTGAGTTCAAAAATAAATTCTCAGTTTATGGATGTAATTGTGTCAATGAAATTGCCCGTTTGAAATCACAATTCCAAGATCAGAAGATAAGCCTGAAACAGTTTCTTTCATCGAATGACTTGGTGACGTTAGCTAGTTATAAAGCAGACTGGATATTGGCTCGGAAAAAGAAACAATTTTCTGATGCGGAGATGGTGAAATACATTTTGATCACGGTGATAGAAAACTACGAATCTAAGGTGAAGAGTGATATCCTCCAAAAAGTACACAATTTGCAGTTAAGCCTCTGGACAGTTATTCGCTGAGTGCTGGAACAATCTAAAAACATAGAAAAGCAACTACTTGAACAATTAAATGACTGTTTGTGTTTTTCCTTAGCACTGGATATATCAACCATCTTTACAGACATGGTGCAATTAATCTTTTGGGTTTGGTTTGTGCTTCCCAATCTTACAATTCATGAAGAAATCCTTGTAATTTGTGGATTGCGAGGCCATACTTGTGGAGTTGATGTACTCAAAACACGTTTTGAGTGTCAAAAAATATGTTCTGGTTTTAAAAAAACTAGCTTCTATTACAACGGACGGTGCACCTACAATGATTGGAAGTCTGTCAGGATTTGTTTCTCACTTGAAGCAGCATTTGAATGAGAATGGTGTACAAAAATGTTGTCCTCCTTCCATTGCAGTCTGCATTAGGAGAATTTGTGTGCTTAGATGCTTGAAACTGACAGGTTGAAACCTTTGATGGATATGGTTGTGAAAATTGTAAATTACACCCGAAGTGGAAGTTACCTCATCCATCAACAATTTGTTGAGACTTTGAAAGAATGTGGTGATTGTGATTTCGAGGATCTCAATGACTATGCAAATGTGAGATGGTTGAGCAGAGAATAAGTTCTGAAACATTTTGCCTATTTACTTGCTCAAATTTGAGATTTTCTTGTTGAGAAAAGTCAAATATAAAATTTTTTTGTGATTGAGAATTCTTTTTGGCAGTGTGATTTACATTTTCTATGCGATATCATGGCTCACTTGAGTTAATTAAACGTAAAGTTGCAAGGAAAGGGTAAAGTAATATTTGAGATGGCACAGAATATTCAAAAATTCAAGTTTAAACTGGATCTGAGGGGCGATTTGACCCATTTTGAAAACATAATTATATTTTTCGAAAAAAAAATGAGGAATGTGGTTTACTTGACATGAAGCAGCTACTCTATGTAAACTGGATTAAAAACCTGACCCAGAAATTTGAATCACGTTTTTCTGATTTCAATGCCTTCAAATTAGCATTTTAATTATTGCGCGATTCATTCCACTTTGATCTTACAAATTCAGCAAAGATATCTACACCCTTATTTCTGTGGATAAGCGTGGACTTGAAGATGATTTGCTTTCTCTTCACAGCCTGGAACACATGAAAATTTACCTGAATTCTTCAGTCACCTATATGTGGAAATCTATTCTGACTGACATCAATCTCCCAACTTTGAAATCGGATATTTCAAAATTATTGTCTATGTTTGGGACTTATCAAATATAAATACAGATCTTAAAATTGTTGTTGTCAATCTGGAGGTGGAGTTAAGATGTGCATTGAGTTCAGACATTACACCAATGTTCCTGCAACTTGCCAGACAAAAGGACTGCCAAATTTCACAATAAATTGTTTTACATTTTCTATTTGAACTGTTTTAATCATTTGTGTTCAAACCAATTGGAAGTGAATAGTTTTTTATTATTATTATTATTATTATTATTAGCACCGCGTCTTACTACCCGTTCGGGTTATACGCACTTACGCTAATGTGTAATGGTAGGGTGATTGTGAGATGAAATGGAGGACCTACAGTTTAACGTGGAATCCGAACCACGGTGGAGGCCTGGCATTCCCCACATTCACAAGATGTCTTGCCAGAGGTGAAAGAAGGGTTTGGTAATCAGATAAATCTGTGCCGGGACCTAGGATCGAACCCCGGCCGCCAGCACAGAAGTCTGACACCTTACCCCTAGACCGCCAGGTCACCGGAAGTGAATAGTTAAAGTTTACGTATTTTGAATACTCTTAATTAAGCAGTGTGTTGATTTAAATAGTAGTTTGAGCACCCTAATTTCTCAATTTTGACATGATATGGCGAATTTCACTTCTAGTTCGCCATACTTGTGGCTAGTTTTAAAAAAAATGTTGTCCACCCCTGATATAGAATCTATAGTGTGTGTCTCACTATCTTTAAATCGCAGTACAGGTCTTATGGAAAGTGTAGCTTGAGACATGACATGTTTGCATTTGAGACATGGATAACAAATGAGCAAGTCAAGTTTTATAGCATAGAAGGATATAATACTTATACATGGTGTCTACTCAACTTAACCAATGACATTCCTGACATTTTCCCTGGATCATTACTTAAATTCCTGACTAAAATGTATGTCACATCCTTCTAACTCCCTCCCTCCCCCTCTCAATTTTCTATGAATCTATTTTATTTCTAACAATAAGTTTTAGAATTTAAATAATAATTTTTTTTTAAATTTGTACTAACATTGTTTACTAGGAATTATAAAATATATTACACAGCTACAAACAAAAAAACTACAGTTTGAATAACACTATTATTTACCGATTTAATAATTATTATATACCAGATTTTGAATAAAACAACATTTTCCCAGATTTTTATTGTAATTTACAAAATTCCCGGCTTATTCCCATTTTTTCATGATCACTTTAAATCTCGGTTAGTTCCCGTTTTCCCTGATTTCTCCAGATGGGAGACACCCTGTTATGGTTCTTGTAGGGAGCAAATTCAAGGGGGCGGAGTAATTTTACTTGTAAATAACAAACACAGCTTCCATTTAAACCCACAAAATACAAAACACTTTCAAAGACTTCAAGAAACACTGATCACAAGTCAAAATAAAAAATTCTGATATTATTGCTTTATATAAACCAACAGTTAGTAATAAACCTGACTTTAAGAACTAAACAGGAACTTAGACCGCCATCTTACAAAAGAAAACCTTGTTGTAGTAGGTGAAACAAACATTAACATAAAAGACAAAAATAGCCCTGTCCATTGCAGATATTAAACTATTATGTTAGAAATGGCCTAACAATGTAATTTGTTCAATCCTAAATAAACAAAAATTGATTATTATTATTATTATTATTATTATTATTATTATACTATTATTATTGATGGTTCCTCGAATCCTCAAATCATTTGAGTCCTTAAGGATATTTGAGATTCAAAGATCCGAGAAAATTTCAGATTTGAACACACACCTCATGTTCCTATCTAAGTGCTCTATCATCCTTTACCAATTTCCTTTTTCTCCCTTTTGTGTTGTTTGGTTTTCTCTTTTAGAAAGTTGTGTTGCATGTTTCACAATCTCCCCTGATGAGTTCCAATAAAATGAAACCTAGGTCGGGGGAATGAGTGGAGACAATCGGTTTTCTTCAAGAGGCATGTTCTGACCAACTAAAGAACAAACCTTAAGGTGTGGCAGAAGTGAGCTCGAGTAATTTTACAGTTTTTATAGCATTAATTTTTTTTGCCAAAATATATAAAATATTTATCCAGTAGCAATATAGAGTTTAGTTTTCGGCACATGCTAATATCAACAGAACTTGAATATCTGTCAAGAGTGTCCTAGAATTTTGTCAAAACTTTCTCTCTTTATTTAAAAAGTTTTGACAAAATTCTAGGATAAACTTGAAAGATATTCACGATTTGTTGATATTAGCATGTGCAGAAAATTAAACTCTATACTACTGTGCGTATAACCCGAACGGGTAGTAAGACGCGGTGCTAATAATAATAATATATTGCTACTGGAGAAATATTTGATTTATTTTCGCCAAAAAAATTATATTCAATAAAAACTATAAAAATACTTTCGCTCCCTCCCTTAAGGAATAATCCGGCCACAATGGCAATGTTTTAATTTGAGCGTGTAAGAAAAGAAGGGGTGTACGAAGTCCACTTTTTCAGTTTGAAGAGGACTCAAATCAAATATATGGAATATTTTTAAAGCCGAATTCAAGTTTGAATATTTTCTTTTAGTTGTTTCATGCTTGAAAAAATATAATGAAATTATTTATATAACTTAATGCATTAAGATTACTCAGAAAATATTTTATTGCACTATTGTTTGTAATAATTCATGTTAATCTGACAACTTACAATTAATTTACTTCAGATTTTTTCCATATGAATATTAATTTGTAATGTATAAAACAGCTCAGAATGGCTTTCATTGAACATATTGAATCTTTTAGTTGTCAATATTTTTATTGCCAAAGTTTCGTACACCCCAAAAGAAAAGTTTATTTTACAATTAACTTGGCGTGGAGAAATAAATAATAAATACAGTACCCATTTTTGAACAAGCCCAGAATACAATAGCACCACTTTTATTATTAATGGAGCCATTTATTTACTGTATGGGAGTAAAATTACCGTTTTTATCCGAATCTAAGACGAGGTTTCCTCCCAAATTTGTAGCTTCAAAATCTAGGGGTATTCTTAAAATCACAGACTAAGAATTGGATTAGGCCTACATCAAAAAGTAACATTTTTCATCTTTAATTAATTTAAATACAAGAGCGCAAGGCTGAATTTTTTTTCTACAGATTTTATCCATTTACGCGAATTTTAAAGGTATAACATAGATCACAGGCGATTTGGTTATTTTCATGGATTATTAAGCTACTTTTTAGGTTATTGTTAAAAATAACTAACTAGTTGTGGCCCGATACACTACTCAATTCCTATAGTATCGACTGGTATCGCAATAATCGATACTATACACTAAAAATCTCAATCCCACTCTTTAATCTTCAACCCAGTTAATGCCTCAAATGGGTTTGGGATAGTGATGGGCATAATTAAATTGAATTTTATTTAGCTGTGCTGTTTTTACTTACTTTTCCAATTACTTTACTATGATATTAAAAATTCAGCCATTCACAATAATCAAAATAGATTTAAAAACAAGTAATGAATTATCAAATTTTTCATATTTAACTCTTAAAAACTTTGCCTACATAGCTACAGTAGCCCCATGGCTTCTTTGGTGCCGAATTACAACTCACAGCTGACTTCTTACAGTCAACATATTGGTATACCGCCTAAATTTTGACTGTCAGAAGTGACAGCTGCTAAACATATGTTTTTTCAGATAATTTGGTTTGACATAGGGATACATAATTTGGCCTGGTAACTTTTCAAAGCTATCAACTGTGAGCTGTCACTCAGCACCAAAGAAGCCATGGGGCTACTGTAGCACTTGTCAAGTAAGATGTGATGAGAAAACTCAAATCGATTTTAAACAAACAATCGATCATACGTGGAGCATACTAGACAATTTTAGCGATTCCAAACTTTAGTTTTAATTCGTGACACTCCACAAAATACATAACTTTTGAATAATATCAAGTAAATTATTATTTTTGATTAGATGTTCGTAATTCATCGGTTTCATATAAGAATAAAGATGCATGTTTAAATATCACTAATTTTTTATGCTTGGCTGTCATGGCAGCTGACATTTCCGGTAGTTAACAGCAGACGTGTTTATCGGTTAGATTTTTTGTAACATGTGAATGTGTTATATATTTTCCCTATAAAAGCAACAGTTTGTTTTATATTTATCCTTTCATTTCTTCCAATATCTTTTTACTTTATATTATTTTCTCTTCTGTATATCATTGTGAAAGTAAAAGTGTCATGTAGGGGAGTGGGGTATGTATGAGACTCGGATCTTCAGTAGCGATTATTATTTGTCATAATAAAAATTAACTTCTCATTGTTTTTATGATACTCTTTCAAAGTTAACCTTCTTATGGAAAAGCAATATTTGTGACCTTAGCAATTCTGCAACCCTAATTAGATTTTAAGTCAAAATGGGTGTTTTGTTTTGTAAATAAAAATTTGTTAGCATTACAAAATAAGTCTACCACAATTATTATTTTCTATATTCATGATAAAATAAATACCACTTTTAAGAAATACATCCAGAACCACTGAAAAATTTGGGCTCGTTTTAGATTTGTGGTCGTAAATACGGTAAATATATTATCACTGTGTGTTCATCATATAGCCTAATGTTGGTGTATACATTGTTAATCCAGAAGTGTGCTACCATTATCTGGTCTTAAGTTGGTATGTAAGGGGACGTGTGAAAAGGTCAGTGTTTTTTAACTTTTTATGGCAAAACATTTTTTGACCATAATAAATAAAATATTGCTCCAGTACAAACAGAGAATTTAATTTTCTTCACATGATGACTTCAAAATGTTTTAAATATCTGTCAAAGGTGTTTTGGAATTTCATGAAAACTTTTACTCTTCATTTAAAAGGTTTGTTAGATAATGCCATCATGCTCATAACATATTCAACATCTGTTTGATATCACCATGCAAGGAAAATTAAACTCTATGTTTGTACTGGAGCAATATTTTATGTATTTTGGAAAGAAATAAGTTTTACCATAAAAACACTGGCCTTTTCTCGCATCCCCTTCCATTCTACCGTAAGCTTTAATTTTTTTAAATAATACTAATTTGACTCTTATTTATGTAAATAATAACATATTTTTTGAGAAAAGTAACATCACCATTTCCCTAAAAACAGCCTCACCCTTTGATGTATTTGTTCTTTTCTACGTGTTTCTATACATCTTTCCTGAACCTATATTATTAATCTTTAAGGAAAACGTGAATTTAATTTCAAATCATTATTATTATTATTATTATTATTATTATTAGCACCGCGTCTTACTACCCGTTCGGGTTATACGCACTTACGCTAATGTGTAATGATAGGGTGATTGTGAGATGAAATGAAGGACCTACAGTTTAACGTGGAATCCGAACCACGGTGGCGACCTGGCATTCCACACATTCACAAGATGTCTTGTCAGAGGTGTAGGAAGGGTTTGGAAATCAGATAAATCTGTGCCGGGACCGAGGATTGAACCTCGGCCGCCAGCACAGAAGTCTGACACCTTACCCCTAGACCACCAGGTCACCTAATTTCAAATCATATTCTTTTCAGTGTAAACATATTAAAGTTACTCACCTGATGGGTATGATGTAGGAAAATAACAGCACAAATCTGAACATGTATCTGTACCAAGGTCCACTGAACCCCTTCAGACACATCATGATGATTGCTAGCCCCAGCACCGCAACAAACAAAACCTATGGAAGGAATCATGCATACTTTCAGTCTTATTGTGTATTATAATACATTTTCAACAATATTTAACCTCCACAAAAGTAACCTTGGTTCCATTAATTGATTTTCAATTGCCAGTAATATCACACCAAAAAAAATCTCTTTTGACTGTACCTTAGTGACCATTACACTAAAATACCCCATTTGTTGATTCCAAATACAAGAATATATGTAACCAAGAAGTAGGGGTCTGCGAACTTGGGTTTTTTGATTCGAGTCAAACTCGAGTTGAGTATTTTTAAAAGCTCCCGAGTTAGAGTATTGTATATTCATAATTTTAAGTTAGGAAGTATATTAAAACACAGGTTCTTAAAAGATGAATGACAATTTTTCTAAATAGTATATAATTTTGAAAAAAAGAAAGAAAAAAAGTTAAACAAAGGAAATATTGGTTTTTAAGTTATATATGACACTTATAAAACACAATTTAAAAATAAGAACAAGACTCAAATAAAAATCTAATAATTTTTTTTATAAAAATGATTCCAACACTCATTTCTTTATGGACATTAAAATTACACTAACAATTACAAAAATAAGTTAATAAAATGAATAATCGCATGATGGCTTGGAAATGTATAACACGACAGTGTAGAAACACTGCCAACGTAAAGGGATAGTTAGGTTAGGCCTAGATAGGAACAAACACACTTCTCTCTTCATTTCTTCTTAAGCTTTTCCACTTCTTCAGAACTTCCACAATTGCACATTAGTTTGAATTTTCGGGAATATTACCTTTTCATTAATGTATCTTCATATGAAAAATAAATATGTTCTAAAATTCAAAACAATGTGCAGCTGTGGAAGTTTGAAGCAGTGGGAAGTGTAAGAGTGTAGAAAGAAAATAGAGAAGTGGGTTTGTTTATATCTAGGATTAACCTAACTATCCTTTCAGGTTGGCTTCCTTCACTATCACTTTACATTATTGTAGAGTGTTTCTACACTGTTTTGATAAAAATTTAATAAAATCGATGTTTTAATAAGCTAATATTTCCTCAAAATATGCTTTACTAACTTAATTTACCGTATAAGGAAACGTAAGAATCATAACCAATTACAAATTTGAAATGTTTCATATTTTGTTTATTATTCCTTAGTGTAATTGTGCATTATCGTGTCTTCTGTTCCATTTCCATTCCTCTAGGCCCAGTAGCACATGCGCGTTGTACAGGATCTTGTTAGACATAATTTTATTGAGAAATTTACTTCACTTCAATTTTGAATGCTTATAAAAGTTGATGCTGATACTTTAAATTAAAAATAATATGACTGAAATAATATTTCTAGCAAACAATATGAAACAGTAAATGCTTTATTAATTTAAATGTGATAAGTTTGGTAAAATATGTATTGTAATAACTAAGATCAACATTGATTTTACAGGATAACCAACTTAATTCTATAACTAAATAGTAACTATACTAGAGCTAGTTTTGTAGCTAAACGTATTAATTAATACACGTTTTAAATATCTTAAGTTTGAAAACATTTAATAAGAGATACTTTTGATATTACATTTTAATTTAACATAAATTATTATTTTAAAGGAACCCGGTAAAAATAGTAAAAAAGAATCATTCAATTATTTAGTAATCTTCTTAGCCCTTTTTATTTTCATTGCATTGTCAAGGCAATACAAGTGAACAACTTCAATCAAGTATAATTCAAAATGGACGAACATATTGAATAAATTTACCGGTCGAAAGTGGTTTTAAAGCTTTATTATGTTATTATTGTTAAAAGTGAAACTAATTTTTAAAACTTTGTTAAGTAACCAAATGATTTATAAGTGGAAATGCTGATATTATCTCAATTAAATAAACTATGCTAACATTTTAAACATGGATTATTAAGTACATCAAAATCCTTTTATTATCATTGGCATTGAAATAATTGAAAATTTGCCTATTTATCATAATTTTCTATCACTAAATTCTTATCTCTAAGATCACAGTGAATGAAAGTTCTGGTATTTAAAGAAAATTTCAATATTAAAAATCGAGTTATTTTTCGTTGTTATAATAATAATAATAATTATTATTATTTCATTATTTAAATCTATTATTGAAAAAATGTAAATGTGTTCATCATGATAATTGTGTTCTAGTGAACTTGCATTAATAATATTTTTTACCCTTATATTTACGATTTTAAATTGTTTTATTCAAGCATATTTCAGCATAGTATATGAATAAAAATCCAGTTTTGGTGGAAAAAGATTGAAATTGAAAATGTTGAAGGAATCGTGAATAAATAGGGACACTTACTTGTGCCATGTAAAATGTTTCTTTTTGGTTGAAAAGGATAACAAAAGACTTTTATTCAATTTTATGGCGCAACAAATAGAAAAATTAGGGCTAAAATGTGTACATACCAAACAAATCAAAAATAGATAATTAAAATTATCATTCAATTTGTTTAAGAACATTCATCATAGCAGGACTAACTAACCTCTTGATATTGAAGTAAAAGGGGGGAAAAAAAAGACCATTTAGTTACTATTTGTATTTTCTATTATTCTATTAGATTTCCTTTTATGTTTATGGTTATTCCAATATTTGGATTTGGGATTCAATGATAAATTAGAGATTCAAATTCGTAAAATAGTGGATCTGACCCCACTCCAAACAATATGTTTCAGCCACAGTGGTATCATGAACAGAATTTATATACTATGAGCAATATTTGTGATATACCAGAGAAAAAGAAAAGGAAGGACATGTCATCAAATCCGGGCCCTGGTTATATTATATCATTAATAAATTAAAACATAAATCTTTAAACTGAGAATTCTGATGAATTATTCTGTATATAAAAGTTAATTATTTATTTTCTATCCACTGTCCCTTGCTACCTCTTTGTGTTAATGGGGTGTGGATGAAAAATGTTTGATAGGAAGTGTACCTATTAGGGTTGGGACTTTGACTCCTTATGGATATTTGAGATTCAAGGATTCAATAAAATTTTAGAATTGAAATTCAAATCATTAAGTGTTGAATATATGACTCGCCTAGTCCTTGCTTTTTCATATTGTGAACTACAATAATAGGGCCTACGTCACTTTAGTCTTCCCAGTCTTGTTTGTACATGGCCTCAGTTCAGTTACAACTTACAATGTAATCTACTTTATGCTAACTCATTTCGATACGAACGGTTTATAACTCTAAACCTTAACATTAAGAAAATTGTTATCCCAATTTTTCAATTTGAATTTGTTTTAGAGCTTTAATACTGCTTATTGGCGGTTCAAAAACAATTATTATTATTATAGGATGACCTTAATAACCAGGACCAGACCAGTAATTTAACACATAAATGAATGTATTAATGTTATAATGAATGGGTTGTAAGAAATTTTTTTTAGTATAGTTACTATTTGTATTTTATATTATTCTATTATAATATTATTTCCTCTTGTGTTCATAATTTTTCCAGGATTTGTATTCAAGATTCAGGATTTGAAGGTGAACTGGAGATTCTAATTAGTAAAATAGTGGATATGACCCAACTCTAGTACCTATATTTGCATGGAGGTATCTAATTTAAGAGTGAGACGCAATATATGTGACCATAATTCAACATCGTCAGTCCAGTCAATTACAAGAGGGACTGTGACTTACGTTACCTTGGTGAGCTGGTTGATCTCCATATCCAGCAACCCTACTTTGCTGCGTGGCTGGGAGTTGTTCATGACACTCCTCGTCTCAGAGCCGGTGTACACGACAACACCTAAAGCTACTCCTGATGCTACCACACAGTTGGCCCACAAGGTGTTCTCCACGTCCAGGCTGTCCTCACTGCCATAGCCATCATGCTGCCAACATGGCAATATTTGAATTACACAGTGCCACTGTTCAAAAGTAGCAGTGAGATACCAACACACAAATAACACAGTGCCAACGAAAGGCAGTCACCATTGTTGTAACAAATTACTTTTTAGTTATCTGTTAATGTGTCCTATCATTATTTACACATTTTCAGTATTTTTCTTTTGTGTTGTTTGGTTTACTATTTTTAAGAAGTTGCATTGTGCATTTTACACTCTCTCCTGATGAGTTATGTAGCCTCAAGTCAAAGGATTGGATTTTCTTCAAAAGGGAGATATTACCTCTGTGTCCAGTGGTAGCAATGTAAAATTGTAAGCTGTGTTCTTCTTTTCATTGTACAAGTCATATTGTGTTCGTCCCTTTTGTATGTTTCTATCCACCTTTCCTGTACCTTCTTCCAAATATAATACAATTGCCTCATAAAGCACAAACAGGTATTTTCTTATAGAGATATATTAATACGGGTGTTTGGAGTACAGTTTTCTTATTCGAAGTAAACTCTAATCTAACGTGTGAAATATTCTCCAAGCTAAATCCAAATGCTTGAAAACAATTAGCGGGGTTCCTACACAAAATCATGAAATTTTTTTCAGGACATTTCAAGGATTTTCTACAATTCCTCCAGGACAAGTGTATAAAGTAATCTTGGCAAAAAAACACATCATTACATAGTTTATTTTATGTAGGTATACATATATGTATATATATTTATTTTTGAATGCAGAATCCAATTGCCCTAAGCCTGTACCTTTCCACACCGTTTGTTATTTTATTTAATGCATTCCATGACACAATGACTTATTTAAATAATTAAAACATAACATAAGCTCACTTGCAAATAATAATGGGTGAAATGTGGGTTTCCCTTTCACAGTGATGAGGAGCTGGATATTGTGTCTGTTCTAGATATGTTAGTTTATAAGTCATGTGCCGATATAATCAATCAGTTTAGAAAGTGCATGTTAAATATCACAAATAAATAAATCACTTGCAAATAGCCATTATATTAATTGTTTTAATCATTTTTTATTTCTTATAAATATAATAAGGGTTATCTAATTTTTACAATAATAATTTACTGTCATGTTTAAAAAAAGTGTACAATCGGGTGAATAGGAGTATGTTATGGAATATTCTTTTAGAGTATTGTGTGGATGCATGGTTAGTAAATGCAATTATGGCAATATATGATGGAAATAAACTTGTGTTAGGGAGGATGGAGCTCTGAGCATATGGTTTGAAATTGAACAATGTGTTACTAAACAAGGTTGTGATACGTCTCCATGTAAGGCTGTAGCCAGCCAATACTTTCAAGGGGGAGGGGTGAGGAGGGGGGTAGGGGGGGTTGGTGTGGGCTTCTTTCCCAATTGCTGGAAGCTAGTAAAAATTCTAAATGATAAACAGTTCTAGAAGCTATCTGAAGTGTTTATTTATGGCAACACATCTCCTAACTGCCGGAGGCTAGGACAAATAAAATATATTAAACACCTCTAGAAGCTCTCTAAAGTGTTTTTATAGTACCATAACCTCCTAACTGCCGAAGGCTAGGAAATATATATATATTCTAGAGGTACTTGTATAAATATATATTTATATAAGCACCTCTAGAATATATCTGAATTATTTATTAATGGCGACATATTCCATAACTGCCAGAGGCTAGAACAAATTCAAAATATTAAACACCTCTAAAGGCTTGAAAAAGTTATAAATTTTGAACATTTCTAGAAGCTCTCTAAAGTGTGTTATGGTAGCACAGTCCCCTAATTTTATTGTACCTTAATTTTGATATATTTGAACAAAAATAAAGGACCACAAATAACCCTAAATGAAGTACATCATACCCACAAGCTCTGAGAGGCAAACACTTGCTGACGCCTCAATGACACACATAGCTTCCCTTACCCTGGTAAAGGTGCCAATGAAACTGTGTATATCACGTTGTGGCTTTTCCACAAATAAAGCCGCTTTTATGTCGAACAATTGAGAATCAGAGTCCAGCTTCTGGGTGGCCGGAACAGCCAGCCGCAGTTTCCAGTCCGTCTCACCATCCAGCTGATCTGTGCGAACAAAGCAAGCGCCAGATCGTTCTGTTGTGCGGAGTAGGACAAGATCAGCAGGGACTCGCTGGTCTTTCTCGACCACTACCTAAAACATAGTTTAGTTTAACAACATAAATTAGTTTTTTAATATAAACAAACTTGATTAATAAATATATTTGTGAGTAGAATATGTAGTATTACCAAAAAATACTGGTGCCTCTAAAAATGACTTCAAAGTAGGCCTAGCCATTAATCTCACAATCTTTTGTATGATTATTGATCACCATTTTATACCTTTGAAATTTTTTTTTTCTTGAGGATTTTATTTGACAAGTGTCATCATTATTAAGCCTTTGGGCACTACAAAAATGCTGCCCTTTATTACGTATTGAGACTGTCGAAAAATTGAGGTTAAGAATAAAATAAATCTTTAATTTTATGTGTGTTTAGCATTACAAAGATGAGATATATTGTGAGCTTTGCACCTGTGTGATAAATACTCCTACCGACCCTTGGAAACAAGGTATCTATATTAATACAATGCAGAATCTATCTCTCTGCCATAAGCAATGTACAATATCTGTCTCACTCAGAGTTCTGACATTTTAAAATTGGTAGCCCCTGTGCACCAACACGTGCACATCCAAGCAGGAATTTTAAAATTTAGATTGGATTTTTTAAATTAATTGTGTGGAAATAAATAAAATTAAGATTTTGTTTTTCTATCTAATTGAAGCAAATAACAGTGTTGCTCGGGTACTTCTGCTAGTAAGGAATAAACGTCACTTTCATAGAAAAGGTTGAGTTCCATGATAATTATGAGCAATGTCTTGCTAGGTCTATGTAAGTAATGTTTGAGTAGGAACCAACCAGGTCACCAACACGAAGCTTAGAAGAAGGCACCAGCTCAGAGTCTTTTCCCCGCACCAACCGACGGTACCGCTGGCTGTTCACCTCCTTATCGCGTTGGTATCTTCTAAAGTCATCCACAGCTTCTCGGAAGATTGTCACAGTCAACACGAAAGACTATAGAAGCACAGTCATTATGAGCTACATAAATATCACCAAGTCAAAGGGCTATTTACTCAAGTTCTCCATATTATGTTTCCATCGAGATATTAAGGTATACCTGTGAATAAGGCCGTGCTTTCCTGAGTGATACAGAAATTTACAGAACCAAGGATGTGACCCTTGAATCCTTAAGGATATTCAAGATTCAGGGATTTGAGAAAATTCCATAGTCAGATATCAAATCCTCCACAGTTTTTTTCTTCCAATATTTCAAGTGAAATTTGTTTTGGAGCTCTAATACTGCTGGTTAAGAGCCAATTATAATTGATGAACTTAACAACCAGGCCCCAGACAAGTAATTTAACACTCAACTGAATGTATTACTGTTGTAATGGATGGATTAGAAAAATGTTAACATTTAGTTAATATTTGTATTTTATATTATTCTATTATAGCCTATTTATATTTCCTCTTATGTTCATAATATTTTCTCAGATTTGTATTAAACAGAGATAATGATTAGTAAAATAGTGGATTCAACCCACATTTATAAAGAACTCTTCTGTAGACAAAAGATAAAATTGATATGGTTGTAAGGGATTTTTCCATTTTAGAACAATGTTAACGTGGTAAACCTATATAAATATATTTTTTGAAGAAAGTTTCTATGAATGTCAATTTTCATTTCTAATAATAAAGTCAGCATATAATTGCACCATAATAGTAACACTCAGATTACTTTATTTCCTAATTACACCAAAGTGTGTATGCATGTACTCACCAGAGGTCCCCAATAGGTGTAAAGGTATCCGATCCTTATGTCTGGGATGAACTGACTTGTGGCCATCACAAGGAAATACAGGTTAAGAAAAACTTGAACTGCTGAAAAAGAACCTGAAAGAATATACAACATGGTTAGATTTCCTTGATGATGGTGTTGCCGTGGTCATGATCCTTGAAACCTAGCACTTCAGATAACAAACCAATTAGGCGAGATTAGTTTGAATACAGGTAATAGAAAGTTGTAATGGCAGGTGATTTGGTATCAGGCTTGACTATACTTATTGTAATTTTAGAGTTGTATACAAATAAGCTGTTAGAATGATATCATTTCCCTTTGCCAATTGTGAGTTGTATATTAAGCAGCTGTTGGAATAATATAATTTATCCCTTTGCCAATTGTGAGTTGTATATTAAGCAGCTGTTGGAATAATATAATTTATCCTTTGCCAATTGTGAGTTGTATATTAAGCAGCTGTTGGAATAATATAATTCTTTGATGGTGTTGCTCCTTTGCCAATTGTGAGTTGTATATTAAGCAGCTGTTGGAATAATATAATTTATCCCTTTGCCAATTGTGAGTTGTATATTAAGCAGCTGTTGGAATAATATCAATTTATCCCTTTGCCAATTGTGAGTTGTATATTAAGCAGCTGTTGGAATAATATCATTTACCCTGTCCAGAATGAATTGTACACTAATTAGCTGTTAGAATGATTTTTTTTAACACAGCATCTTACTACCCGTTTGGGTTGTACGCACTTACACTAATGTGATATGGTAGGGTATTGAGAGATGAAATGGAGGACCTACAGTTTAACGTGGAATCCGAACCACGGTTGTTAGAATGATATCATTTATCTCTGTCCAGGTGAGTTGTATACTAATCAGCTTTTAGAATGATATAATTTATCCTTAAGGAGTGAACCCTGGACCCTGGCACAGAAGTCTGTACCTTACCTCTAGACCGCCAGGTTACCCTTCGTAGTAAAATAATCGACTTGTTACTTATCTATAAGTTATCATTTATTAATTCATCGTGATTAAATTTACAATAAAAGGTTTAGTGGAATGTTAAAATGTATTTTAGGGTCAAATGTTTTATCAACTAGTTAAAATCGAAGTGAAATATTTGCAAATTTGATTACAAGTGTAGCTAATCCTCATGTGAACATAAGTAATAAATGAAAATAAAACTTAAATATTAATCATTATTAAGATGCCAAATTAATAAAACAACAGCAATCTTTTATCAGTTTAATTGAATGGAATGACTAATGTCTTTCTGTATTAGGATTTTTTTTAAATGTTAAAAATGCTTTTTTTTTGTTGGTAACAATCTTTCAAGATTCAATATGACCAATATTAAACATATTAAAATCTTTAAGCTCATGTGATTTACTAATAATCAGAGCTAGAAAAAGTTGACTTTTTTTGTGTGGAAAATGAACATAAAAATTAAAGTATAAAAAGGGGGTTTGGATTACACCAAAAAGAATTAAGCTTCAAGTGATAAATATAACAAGCAATGTGCTATTGAATACACACCAGAGGCAGAAATGTAATAAAGTTATATTTCTGATTGCGTATAACATTGGCAGGAAACTTCTCTGGACTGTGCTGGCCAATGACAATGGTGCGAGACCTCAATTCTCGCTCTCGACAACATCGCCTCCAGAACCAACAGCAGCATCTACAAACAAAACATTATCAATTTACATATTCTCTAGTACCGAAAGCAGCCTCTACAAACAACAAATCATTATTAGGTTATATCTTCTCCAGCATCAACAGCTGGATCAAAAAACACCACACACATTGGCACTTTTAATGCTGATTTTAATGCTGATGCCTAGCTGCAAACAAGAAAACATCATTACATTACCTTAAGAACAAATAACATCAACAATAACTCCATACCAACAACAAGATCTACAAACAATGATAAGTCATTGCATCATCTCAAAAGCATCTACAAACTAAATCACCACTAAACTTATACAGTTTCAGAACTAACAACATATTCAAGTTCATTAAATCGGTTTTAGTGATCTTTGTTAGGGAAGGAGTTTCATGTGTCTTCCCTAGCTAATAATTGTGTGTTTGCTCTAGTTAAAAATTGTAAGTTAGCAAGCTTACCTTACATTGTTTCACTAAGCATAGTTTAGAAGATAGGGCCATAGTATAGTCCTTTAAGGGAAGACTGTCATCGTTCAGGGCAAACGAAGTGTACCTTTAGTAAACCCTGAGACAGGTCTGGCAAATTCTTTTGACTGAAAGACTAGATTGAGAATTTATATATAAGAAAGGGCCGTCAAGTAAAATAAAACTTTTCGGTAGATGCAAATCATTATAAAACAAAATAACATAGACAATCTAACAAAGCAAGACAATATATACAAATGAGTGATTCTCCAATAAAACAGAACTTAAATGAGATGAATGCAATTTTTTAATATACCTTCCTTAATTTCTTTAATGTCAGATATAAATTTAGTGGTGGATACTTGAACCGATTATAAATGTTCCATCAGTCTGTTATAGAGAAATATAATTTTTATTTTTAAATTCTGGTTAAGGAAGCTGTTGCAAGAAATACAGACATTTTATAGAGGCTAGTAGAGAACTAGGTTTAGGAGTGAATGCTGAAAAGACTATGTATATGATTACGTAGATAACACAGAAATTGGGTGAACAACAAATCATTTGACAGGGTTAATGAGTTTAAATAATTGGGAACGATTTTAACTATCAATCACAATATTAGAATGGAAATTAGGAAAATAATACACTTGAGAAATGTTTGCAATTACTCAGTCAGTGTTGAGATCTTGCCTGCTTTCTAGGAATGTAACACTCAGAATATAGGCCTACAAAACAATCATTTTACCTTGTTACCTATAGGTGTGAAATGTGGTCTTGTACTTAACATAGTGTGAACAAATCCAGGGTGTTCGAAAACAAGGTGCTTGGAGAGATATTGGGTCCTAAAAGGGTTGAGGCTACTGGGGTGTGGAGGATGTTAAATACAATAATGAGTTACATAACCTGACATTGTTTGGATAAACAAGTCTTGTAAATGAGGGTGGACAGAAAATGCAGAGTGATTGTAAAAAACTAGAACTGTGTTCAGGGTACTGACTGGCAGACACAATGGGAAGAAACCATTGGAAAGACGAGAGGATAACATTAGAATGGAACTGAAAGAGAGAGGATGTAATGAGCTAGACTGGATGGATATAGCTTATGATAGGAATAGGTTGTAATGAGGTGGACTGGATAGAACTAGATTACGATAGGGATAGGGTGTAATGAGGTGGACTGGCTGGAACTAGCTCTAGATAGGGTGTAATAAGGTGGACTTGATTGAACTAGCTAAAGATAGGGATAGAGGGTGTAATTTTGTAGGTGTGGCGATGAGCTTTAATAAAGTTCAGGGTGGCCACAAAACATATTTTACAAAATTCCCTGACTACTTTTTCCAGTTTTAATGGTGGATGATGATTTGTTTTATTTATTATTGATCACATACTAAAAAAAGTTTGTATCTACTAAACATAAACAGTTTTATCAATTATTTTAAAAAATAATATTTTATTTTGATATTATTAACTTTTGTTTTAGTGTTTTGTTGTGAAATTAATGGGATATTTTAGACATATTTTTAATTCCCTGACTTTTCCTTATTTTTAGTTAAATTCCTTGACATTTTCCTGTTTTCGCTGTCATCCAAAAATTCCCTGACTTTTCCAGGTTTTTCCTGTCTGTAGCCACCATGAAGTTTTTAGTGCCATGAAATAAGTACAGTAAGCAGTAAGTTTTTTATCATTAAATTAATAAAAACAAAAATAAGTAGCCTATCAGTGATCTACACATTATTTTACCAAAATTAGTAACTTACTAAGTAGCTGTGTAGGGGCAGTAGAATAATTTGCAATATTTGATGATTTGGGCAACAAACATTGATTTTAGCCAGGAAGTCAGTAAAATCAACAAGGTCTTGGGGAGAACATCGAGTATTAAGATTGTATTAAAATATTTTATAGGCTAATTAATTGTGTGGCTGTAGTTTTTGTTTGTAATGGTAATAAAACAATACATAAGGTAGGTACCTAAAAAAATCTTTAAGCTATTAGTTAGGCTACTTTAAGAATGACTTATTAAATTCATAATTTAGAAAATATTTGTTTAAATCATTTGTGCAAAAGTCTACAGCAACAAAGCTTTGAATATATTTCTTTTTTCAGTAGCAAGCTCAATCCTTGCAAATGGTTTAGTATTGAACTTTATTTCTTTCAACCATGATTGTAGCTATTTTGGCAAATTAACATTTATTAAACTCTCACACATAGCATTATTTAGAGGTAATCAACCCAATCATATAAACTCAATTGGTATGCTAACTATGCAATATTGAAACAATAGCCACAGAGTTGCCAGATTAAAAAACCTAATTCATACACTAAAACACATATATTGTCATCATAATTAGGCCTATATAAAAATAATACAAGTGTTTAGGCTATAATAATAAAAATCAACCGAGTCTAACCTTAAAAGACTAAAAATTCAACTAAAATAAAATTTTGGGTGGATTCATACATTTAAAATCTAGTTATTTCCATGCAAAATGTATTCCGAGAAAATACATTTTAATTATGCAACTAACCAATCCAAATATTTTAATAACCGAGGTTTTCTATTATGTGTTATATTATATTAATAACACCACAAGGTATTTCTTTTTGGTACAAATATAGTATCTCAAAAGAAAGCGTAGACATTCTCTAAGCAATAAATTTTGACAAGTGAATAATAAAACTAAAGAAACTGTCGAGAATCCCTTATATTATTGTAAAATAGGCTGGTTTGTTTGATAGAAAAAAAGTTTATTCTAACAACATTTCAAACGCTGGGCGTGTCTTTGAATAAAGAATTTTAAGATACGAACACCAACCTGGAACATATATCATTTTGGGGTTTCGGGATCAACGGTATGTCTTCCTTGACAAGTTGCGTCGTAGACGTAGAATCGGCAACACACACACTCAAGGAACTCATTTCTTGAGAATATTCAACATTTGAAGTCATGCAGACTCATTTACAATCTCTCGGGATAAATTTAAAGAACCGTAAATGCTCAATACAAAACAAGGCAAAACATACACATTCCGCAGTATGGCCGGCATTTGTTTTCTAGATGACGTTTGATCATCTCTCTCTCTTCATGCAGAATGCAGAGAGAACCAACCAAACAAAACACAGTAGTGATGGGCACAATCGAGTAATTATTCGATTCTCTTTAAAAAGAATCGAGTAAAGTTACTCGAGTAATTTTTAACGAATCGTCCCATGGCAATCGGTTGGACAACATTACTCGGGAGTCTTGCAATGGAATTCGATACTAATAACAAGTCCATAATCTCTTCCTGTAGGGGGCAGTTGACACTGACAGTGTTATCTTCAGGTTTCATGTTGCATGTACAGTCCAATACAAAAGTATGCGTTTTAAGAAGTCTCACAATAAAAAAGATTAACATTTTTTTTATCTTTTTAATAAAATAAACTTCTTTTTAAATTCTTGCTAAATAAATTCATAATAATTGTACTTTTTAAAAGGGAAAACATTTATTTGTGACATCATTACTTATGAGGCCCGATGGTCTAAGGCTTCACTCTCATCACACTGGTCTGTTGACGGGGAGAGCGGGGCTCGAATCCTGGATGGGTCTATTGGGACGGTTTGTTCCTAAATGGTTTCCCACTCTTCGTCTACGCAAATGCGGTTAGATCACCTCTAAAATGCTTCCCTCCTCATCCCCACACCAGTAGAGTAATTCCAATATGCGTATAACCTAAACAGACGGTAGGACGTGATTTTTTTTAAATATGTTATCTTCGATCAAATATTCAGTTTTATAAAGGAATTTAGAAAATTCCACCCCAAAGGGGTCAAAATAGGAGATGATAATATGTATGAAAGTCCGTCATTTTGAAAGTTACATAAACAAAATTTTGTATTTCGGTTATTGACGTAAAACAAATAAATACGTGTTTCAGGAATTTTGGAAATTTTATTTAATAAGGGATGAAAAAGGGGGTGAAAGTTTGTATCGGACTTGCATTATTTTTGATCTGAGGTCAAGTTATGGTCATCAACGTAACGTAATATTTTAAATTAATCTGTAAATACATATGTATATTTTCGTATTTGTATATAATCAACTTCCACACGAGCAAAGCCGCGGGCAACAGCTATCTAGTAATCAATAAATTAAGAAAGACAATAATTGGTTCCGATTGTGGAAATAAAACTGCTGAGGTGCGAGTAAAAAGAATCGAGTAACTTTCATCGAGTACTTTTAAAAAGAATCGGAAATGTTATAACCTTAGTTAGCATGCTTTTCGATTGTGTACTTTACATCTGCGAGTATTTTGTATTGAAAATGCATGGGCAACATTTAAACCATTAAGGGTCATTTTTGCGTAGCGGCAGAAACTGTTGGTGAAAAATGAGCTCTAAGGGAATATGCCTTTTAAATGGAAATAGCATGGTAAACAGTCCAGTCTATAAGGTCGATTCTCACTCAGCTGGTAAGAAAAGAGTAAATAAAAGAATAACAAGGACCGAGTAAAGTTACTCGAGTAATCCCGGAAGAATCGAGTACAACCGATTACACAACACAATCGAGTAACTCGATTATTTTTACTCGATTGTGCCCATCACTAAAACACAGTCGTTGCTAAGAAACACAATCTTGTCCATAGTATAAATAGATTCTATAATTTAACACACTCGTTGCTAGGAAACGTAATCTAGTATCATTTTATATTCTGACATAGCCAAGTACTTTGCTAGATAACAAAAAGTGAAGTTGAAACTTGTGATTGCATAATGGCTCGCAGACATAACATTACAAAAACAGTCTTGGAGCATTTAAGCACAAAATAAATTATTAATGAAAAAACGTGAGAGTTTGGTTACACAACTTATCGGTTTCAACCAATGTTAGTACGATGGGTTTGATACCACCTGCTCAATTGATGCCACATGTCGCGGGATTTCCCATTTCAGTTCAGCAAGTTTTACACTTGGGGATGATTTTATTTTTAATATAGCTTTTAATTTCCTTTGTCAATTAACTTAAACTTTTCAGACTTCAACTCCGACAAAACTAAAACTAATCCTTTATAACATTAATTAAATAGCATTGGCATATTTTAGCTTAGTTTTTTCTTTCAAAAATAAACTATGCTCGTTTTCAAAATAGGCAGCTTTAACTTTGTTGTTACGAGAGATAATCCTCGCCGCCCCTCTGTTCCTTATAGGCCTAATATTTAGTTTAAATATGGACAGTTTATGTTGAGCTTTTTAAGTGATAGGTCTAGTAGGTATGGGAAATGTTGGTTTGACTTTTTTATTCCCAAGGGCCAGATCCAATTATCAGTTTGCACTGGGGCTGAAGATATAATTATAGTAATTTAATCATTTTAATATAAGCTCACAAAAAACACTTAATAAACAATTATTTTCAATACTCATATATTATATAAAAATATATTTTAGATTGGTAGAATTTTTCAAATTTTACTGACAAAAGTAGGTTTATTAATCTCCCAAACTTTCACAAAATGACTTGGAATTATAAATATATATTTAAACATATTTTTATTAATCAAATAAATGTATGATAAATGCAATCTTGACCTTTTAAGATAAATGTTTGTGTTTTAACCATTAGCTATTTCACAAGAAACCAGGGGTTCCCTATAAGAGCGTCCATCATAGAAGGCTCAACCGAGTTCTCGGCTCTTGCGAGGTATGGAAGTATAAGGGAAATGAATCGACCAAGATATGCCAGAAGAAATGTGTGCAGTGGTATTTGAATTATTATTATTATTATTATTATTATTATTATTATTATTAGCACCGCGTCTTACTACCCATTCGGGTTATACGCACTTACGCTAATGTGTAATGGTAGGGTGATTGTGAGATGAAATGAAGGACCTACAGTTTAACGTGGAATCCGAACCACGGCGGAGGCCTGGCATTCCCCACATTCACAAGATGTCTTGTCAGAGGTGAAGGAAGGGTTTGGAAATCAGATAAATCTGTGCCGGGACGAGGTTTGAACCCCGGCTGCCAGCACAGAAGTCTGACACCTTACCCCTAGACCACCAGGTCACCGGTATTTGAATGATTACTCAAAATTTTCCGTGGTAACGATGGGGGACAGTGTAACAAAGTTTTTTTGTTAATAACTACAGTATGTCCCTATTAAGACAGGATAGGATAAAGATTTGTGCATAATTTTTATATTTGAAACCATTTTAAAATGCTAAAAAAATGGCCTTTTAAACAGTTTTTATCAAACTATTTAATATTTAGAAAATATTCAATACTAGGAACTTATATTAAATTTTTACCTACATTAATGTTTAAATCGAAATGCGCCACATACAATAGTGTTGGTGTAAATTTATGATTTCTGCTGACTGTATCACACAAGTTGAATGATAATTTTCCTCCAGGACACTGTAGGGCCATCTTTTCAGTGAGCACGGGGCAATAGTTGAACCACACTGGTTTATGCCATTCATTTAGGTAATATATTCACATCTTTACCCCATATACTTCTTCTATCATTGTAAGTACTTACCACCAAAATAAGGCCTACCACAAGTCATATCAGACATAAATATAGAATATGGTAAGTAGATACATTAGGCTAATTGTTTGGTTAAATGGTCACCCAAATAGATGGTCTAAGGGGCAGTATTACACCCTCACATTTATTTTATTAATTGTGCATAGATTTATTTTCAAATTTGGTCTACCAGTTGAATCCAGTGTTTTCGCAGCAGAATCATACACCATTTGAAACCAATGTGTTACATCTAATGTCAATGTCACCGTTTTGTCCTCATCTGCACAGATTCCTTGAGTGCTTCATTGACTTTTTCCCCCTTGTACTCTTGTAATCCTCTCATGCAGATGATCCAAGAACAAATTTTTAATATTGATCATTTAAACAATAAAAAGCCTTTTGATGGATTTCTTGTCATGCTGGTCTTTCAGGAAATGAACTGGTGGACCAAGCAGCCAAGGAGGTAGTTTATCTTCCTCCTAAGGCGAGTTTGGGTGTCATGTTTTTAGATCCAAAGGATTATGTTCTGCATTAGGTCTCACGCACTGGCACGAGCAGTGGGTCTCAACTCCTCTTCAGAGCAAGCTGCAACCCATTATGGACGGTGTGTCGTGACGGCCCTCTTCTATACGAAAGTCTAGAAGATAGGTCAACGTGACAAGACTTTTCATCGGGCATATTTAATTTACCCGTGCGTTTTTATTGAGAGGGGATCCACGTTCAGTGTGTAAGCTTTTTGATGCTCCCCTAAGTGTGTACCACATTTTGGTGGAGTGTCCCAAGTACGCCCCTATTCATCTGGCTCTTGATTTTAATGGTGGCCATCTTTTGTTACATGACAAGAGTGGGTGGAGTCATATGTTTACTCAGTTTTATATGCAGGCAAATCTTTTAATTCCATTTGAGTTTCACTCTTATGGTATCTCAAATTGAGATTTATTGTTAACATTTTAGTATTTGTACCTACATGATATTTTATTTAAGTGTTGATTCTGGAAGGTGAATTATTTTTTATTACTATCCTTCATAGGGATTTTACTAGGTCTTTAATTCTTTTCAATCTAAGTCAATGGGTTATTGGGTAGAGAGATCTCAGATTTTGAAACTATAGTCAGTCATTAAAAAGCTTTATTTTAGTTTTTTCTTAAAACATAATAAAAGTTCTCGTGCATGTGCATAAACATTATTTAACTTTGGCTACGGTGTGTGAAAGAGGGGTAGAATGGCGACCCGAATATCACATCCTAACTCTGAGAATTGAGATTAGTATGCTCAACAGGAACACTGTGTTAATAGTGATTTGTGGTGTGTATTAACCCCACAGCTGAGTGTTTTTTTTAAGCACTGCCTCTTACTACCTGTTCAGGTTATATGGGTAACCGAGTGTTATTTTGATCTCTTTGAGTATATTTTCACAAAGATTAATTTTTTTTAGCCAACCTCCGTGGTTTTAGGATAAAGTGCTTGCCTCAGGACACAATGTTCGAGGGTTCAAACTAAGCCGGGGTTAACAAATTGTCCTCAAGTGATAAAAATCTGTAGCACGACTTCCTTCGAGAGGGGAAGTAAAGCTGTCGGTCCCGTGTCGATTGTGGAATGTAAAAATAACCCTGGAAGATATGTGATAATACCTTTCCTGGCAAAATTGATAGACCTTTTCGCTCTAGCTCATATGAATTCTCTTGTGTTGATATAATTAATCGGTTCAGAAAGTTCACATTAAATATCTCAAATTAATTATATAAAAGGTATATGACAATGTTGACACGTTAGTTTGGTTGGCAATGAGCTGTGCCTTTTCATCCATATTTTCACTAAAATTTGTATAAATATTCGAATTTGGTTCAAAAGGAAATCTGTCCCTACATTAACTGAATGGCTCCAATTCAGCACTGTTTTAATTTGGATGTGATATGATTTCTTCTTCTGAAACATTATTTATCAGAATCACCTATTAAAAAATTATCATAATCACGTTCACTTTCCTCAGATTCAATTAGAATTCTTTCGGTGTTCATTTTATTAAAACCTTTGTATTATTATTTTGTAACACCACTAGTAGAGGCCATGATGTATGTATAAATAGTTCAAAATGTTCCCAAAGATGGGAGAAATGTTAAATTTGACACTTAAAAGTGGTTGACATGACCGCAAAAAATTGTCTTAAGGCTTAAACGCGACTTATGCTGTAAAGAAGTCAACTAGAGGAAAAAATGTTATTTTGACTATGTATTTATTGTAAATAAAAGTTGCATATTTAAAAAAAAATGAAAGTAGAGATTCCAGAAATTTGATAAAATTTCAAAACTTCCATGACTTTTCCCTAACATTTTCTTTTTTTTCCAGGTTGCTGGAAACCTTGAAATAGCTAGTCCTAAAGGAAAGGAAGACTAACATTAAAAATGGAGTAAAAACAGGGAGCCATACAAGACAAGTGAGGATGAGCACATAGCCAGGGTGTGAACTCAAAGTTGATATTCATATGAAAAAATCAAGGAGTTTGGTGTGACACGGATAAGTAAGGCACATTTTAAAAAGTCACTGAGATTTGCAGATATTTTTACAATGATTTTTTTAATGTGAAGCATAAGAGCATAACCCAGTGCAAACTATTAGTTATATATACGAATCTTGTGATTCTGGGGATAGCCCTGACATATTTGTCATTAATAATTTTTCTGTCAAGAATGTGACAGTGAAATATTTATAGGTTTACCTGTTTTTTGGTCTGGAAAAACTGTAAAATTTAGGGAATTTCAAAACTTATAAAGTAGATCAGCACTAATGCTGGAAGCGGCTCTATTATTGTATCAAAGCAATGCAAAAGGAGAGATGGTAAAAATCGTACAAAAATGGGGGGATTAAAATATTAAAATACCAATAGTAGGCAAGAAAAATCTAGCCTTAAAAAATGGACAAAAAATAATTTCTATATTCCAACTCATATTTATGGATTTGTCTTCATTTTCTAATGCTACATCTTTGGTTGAAGCCAATGTTCACAATAATGCTTACTAACTGTTACACAGTTTAAATTAAATTGGTACCCAACAATCATTTTGACTTTACCTTCTCTGGTTCTTTTTGTCTGCCTTGCCCTCTAGTTTTGGAGTGTCGAATGTAACATAATCCATCTGGTCCCTCATGACACTTTGAACCTGAGTATTTCAATGATGCAAACTGACTGTTAACATCATAGCGACTATCTCTCTTATCTGGAGTTCCTTGTGTGTACAGCAGAGTCTGGACTAATCACTTAACAGATTAGTGCCTTGACTGCTTGATAAATTGGAAAACAAATTTTTAAATTCATTTTTAAGAAAGAATTTAAATGTGCCTATTATATGTATAAAAAAGGGACCCTTTCTGAATACAATAATTATTACAAATTAACTTTAAGACGTATAGCATTTAATTGACTATTTTTAGCCCTGATATGTCTTTTTAAAAATAGATAGACATAATTGACTAGCCTAATTTAAATAAGATAAGTACATTTGATTATGCATAACTGTTTGAAATAGTTTTAACTAAAAGTAGAAAACCATAAAATGTTAAACAAATGGTTCAATTTAAAGAAAATATTGAGAATCAAGTTTTCTAAGCAGGGCCCTGAAGTCTTAGTCATGGAAGCTTAGGTAATTTTGGGTGAAGTCAGAGTAAGAATGTACCTACTCTGGCTTGAAAATAAAAACTTAATATTATAAAAATATTTTTAACTTTTTTAAAGTAGGTGACCTGGTGGTCTAGGGGTAAGGTGTCAGACTTCTATGCTGGCGGCCGGGGTTCAATCCTCGGTCCCGGCAAAGATTTATCTGATTACCAAACCCTTCCTTCACCTCTGACAAGACATCTTGTGAATGTGAGGAATGCCAGGTCTCCACCGTGGTTTGGATTCCACGTTAAACTGTAGGTCCTTCATTTCATCTCACAATCACCCTACCATTACACATTAGCGTAAGTGCGTATAACCCGAATGGGTAGTAAGACGCGGTGCTAATAATAATAACTTTTTTAAAAATTATTTATAACCAATATTTTTAACTTATTTTTTAAAATTATTTAGAACCAATATTTCTAATTTGGATTGACAAATGTATTTAAATATATATTCACAATGCCAAAAAGCTTCCCATGAAGTAATCCGTATAAGAGCATTTTATTGCCATCAATTTGTTATTACTAATAATATACTTTAGCCATTTACTAAGGAGTCTTAGTTGAAGGCTTGATATATCAACTTCACAGCTCTGTTTCTAAGAACATATCTTGATCTCGACAGAAATTTTCACATTTTAAAGACTCAAAATGATAAAATTTCCATAATTTTATGCCGATGTGCATTCACAGTTTTAAAAATTGATTGAAAATAATGTTTTAATCAAGCTAATTGTGAGGTGTATTGGTGAGCATCTTTTCGACATTTAATTTGATTAAAGCCTGTATCAGTGGTCACACGGTCTAATGCGTTGGAGTTAGAATCCTGGTCGAGTGGACTGAGTTTTTATTCCTAAATAGTTCCCCTTTATTCCCTTCTTGCAAATGTGGGTGCATGTCTTCTACAAATTTACCTTAGTTTTTATTTAACTAGCGTAATTAATGTACCTGTGTTCATAGCCCAAACTGGTGATAAGATGCAGTGAAAAGAGCATTTATTGAATATTAATTTGAAATTGATTTTAGAAATTGACCACACACATCAGTAAAATATTAAATCAAGTATTTGTAAATTGAATTTGAAATATAATATTCCAGTCTTTGAAAGGCCTTTATAAAACTGTTAAAGTTTGTTATAAAATATGACTAGATCATAATTTTCTGTTTAAATAAGGTGTTTTTTTATTGGTTACTATGTTAATTTATTTAAATGTCTATTCCATACACAAACTGCAGAATAAAGTTTTCTTAAATTATCATAAATAAAAGATGTCAAGAAATATTGAGCCTTGGTGACATGAAATTAAATGTTTATGGTAATATAGTGTGAACTAGAATTTTAAAAACGATACTGTCAGGATCAAATTAGCTAAAGTTTAACTTAAGTGTCAACCTCGGTGGTCTTGTGGTGAAGTGCTCACCTAAAGACCCGCTGATCGTGGGTTCAAACCCAGCCGGGGTCAACAGATTTTTCTTGAGCGATAAAAATTTGGAGCAAAACTTCCTTCGGAGGGGAAATAAAGCCGTTGGTACCGAGTTGATTGTGGTATGTAAAAGAACCCTGGAAGGTATATGAAAATACCTTTCCTGGTAAAATTGGTAGACTCCTTCGTTCTCGCTCATAGAAATTCTCGTGTGCTGATATAATCAGTCAGTTCAGAAAGTGCACGTTAAATACCTCAAATAAATAAAAATAGATGAATAACTTTACTTCCTTACACCTGGCAGATCAGGCAAATCAACACATCCTAATAAATACAAATGATTAGTGCTTGTAGTTTGACATGTTAATTATACTTTTAACAAAACTACTTAGAAAGATATTTGATTTAACTTTTTATGTACATAAATTGTAACCTCTTTGTAAATTAGTGCTTTATAAAACTGAAATTCCCATTAGAAGATGTTACTCCTAAACCTTCTTCTATTCAATAAGCTATACACTACTGTAGACATCATCTTGGATCAAACCTAGATCCCAAAGACCTAATCACTTGTCTCATAGGGCCCCTTCACAATTAGTCAGTATTAATAAAGGAATAATTAATATCGACAGTCTGAATGATCATGTAGGGGCAGTACCGATGGACTGTTGTGACCCAAATTTTCTGATCACATCAGTATTAGTCCATCAGTCTTGCAAGTGGTGAGAGAGACTGTCAATAATACTGACAGTAAGTGTGTGCACACTCAACAGTATTTTCTTCAGTCTCATTTAGCAACCAATGCTAAAATGATCACTGCACACACTTTTTTCTTATCATCCATGTTGTTGTATATTGCATGCAAGAGCTGGGACTAATAAAAATAATGACGCGAAGATTGACCGTGTATGGTCTTGTTGTAAATACTGATGTATACTGTTAGTCTTAGGAGTGACTAATCGTGTAGGGGCCCTATAAGAGGAGAGAACCATGGCCTGTAAACATTAGGTACTAAATGTCACCTCCCCCTTTGGTGGGCCTAATCTGTCAGGATGTGTTGCGGCTGAGGATAAGGGTGGTGACTGGATATACAACTGCGTGGGTTCACAATTGATATACGGCTTTGGTTTTTAGGGTACTACTTTGCAGTACTACAAAAATGTGATGTTAAGTAAGAAGTTACTAAAAAGATATAAAAAGGATTTGAAAAGACTTACTCAGAAGCTAATTACAGAACAAAGTATAGTAAAGCTCCTTTCACACATTCTGACTTTTCGGTCGACCAACATCAGCCGACCGCATATCGTCCGACAACTAAGCAAAGCTAATTATCTGATTTTACTCCGATTCTTGTTGGACAGCCAAAATGGAGTGTATTGTGTTTATCCCTCACAATGGAGCGCAACAAGATTATAGCAAAAATGTTTTTAAATCGTCGTTGTCCTAGAAATAAAAGAAGATTAAGATTTCATTGGGTTCACCCAGTACTTCAGAAAAGGGAAGTACTTGGTGCCTTTAGCATACTTTTTGGGGAATTAAGAGAAGACCCAAAAAAATTTGTAATTATTTTCAGATGTCTGTTTCATCTTTCGACGAGTTTAATGGGTCCTTGAAACCAAATTTACAGAGTCAGAACACCAAAATGAGCAACTGCACCCAATCAGTTGAAATGTTGACTATTGCCATCAGGTAGGTGCACGAAAAATGTTATATTATAAATTAAGAAAAAGTTAATTCATGGTAAGAAGTAAATCATTGAAGCATGATTACAATCTTCAATTTTCACAAAATATATTTGTGTGAATCTATGTTATTAGACTATTGTGTTAAAATTAATGTAATAAATAGCAATAGCATGGGTTTCTGTACACGTACAAAGAGTCATGAACAATACAGAAACAAGCAAATAATTTGGTTAATTTGGCATTATTTATTATGATTACACTTCTATTTATGAAACACTTTGCATAGTTCTTAAAACCACATTAATCATCCCCATCATAGGTTTATTAATTTCTGCAGCATATTACTTAATTAAGATAAGATAACAAATTTAATATGAAGCCCTATGACATATTGCTGAAGTCATAATCAGTATTGTCACTAAATGGCGCGCCTCGGTGGCGTAGTTGGCTAACGTGCTTGTCGTGTTGAGCTCAACTGCTGAGGACGGGGAGATCGAGGTTCGAATCTCGGTCGGGTGAACTGGGAGTGGTTTTTGCTAAATGGTTTTCCACTCTCCCTCAACGCAAATGCGGGTTCACTTCCTATAATTCAACCTTCCCATTTCCTAAATCCATTAACATAATTAGTACTTAAAGCGTATAACCCGAACGAGTGGTAAGACACGGTGCTAAATATATATACTAAATGGCGAACAGATGGAGTTCGACGACTGTGCCGGCGACAAACCGACCAAAGGAACATGGAGAGATGATGATATAGATGTCTGGTTGTGAGGATAGTGTTGTTTTTCGTATTCAGTAAATGTCGGGTGGTGTAAGTGAAAGTCTTCATGTCTTCTAGTCAACGGATGTGATGGTTGCATATAAGGAATCTGACATTCTGAAGAGTATGATTAAGATGTCTTCTTGCCAAGATGTGATCTATTAGCAAATTGGGGGTAATTGTGTGACAAAGAATGACCAGAGATTTTGGGTGTTGTTTGTTGCTGTTTTATGCTCTTCATCAAATAAAGGACGCCCGTTTGAAAGTCAAATGTCTGGTCTTCAGTGAAAGTATCAAGCGAAGGTATAATACCCTTGAAGAATGAAAAATGTTGATTGGGCTATGTGCCACCTTCCAAAGCCCTAATCATTCTGACCTCCAAATCATCTGGCTTACATTTGCCAGATAACTTAAGCTCAGGTTTTGGTGTGTCTACTGTAATTGGCTGAGTAAGAATGCAAACAGAAACATATTCCATAGATTTCTCACCCATTTCTTCTTGTCGTTCATTTGTATGACTACCGCTCAAACTGTCTTTTGTGTTCCTCTCTGTATGCAGTTTGGTTAAAAATCAGAGGAGGTCATGATATAAATATTTTATGATGTAAGATGCTACAGCTCCTGAGCTTTTTGATTTTTTTTGTTCCCTGGACCTTATCTAGCAATCTCAAATGTTTCCCAATTTTCAGATTATTTTATGTCTGAATAATAAACGTAATTTTAATAGCAGTAATATGGTTACTTCAAACGCTGAGCAGTCTAAGAGTAGTAGTAGTGGTAGTGGTAGTGGTAGTAGTAGTAGGTGCAAAAATATGAGTGAAATATAAGCAATCACAAAATTTGGCTGGTCGTAAGCAAAGTTTTCTTTGTAGTCATAGGTTCTACCAAAATGTAATATACCAAATAATAGTAGATTAATAAGTGAGGAATTTTAGTAATGGCAGTTATCCTATTCTACACAGAACTCTTTGAGTTACAACAAAAAACTATATTCTTGGGACTTTTTTTCTTCCTATGGTAGCAATTGCTTCTCTTCCCCCTATCAAATGAATCAACACGAGTTAAAACACTAGATCCAATAAGTAAGCAAACTTGTTTCTCCCATGTTCTTGTAATGCATGTATCCACATCTACTACTGTATTAATTTTTAAAAAGGAGTGTTTGAGATGACATGTTTGCATAATGATATTAAGTCTTTGTATATACTATAGAATATGTTTTTTCCCAGGTACGTAGCAAGTGGCTGCTCCTTTACGGACCTGCATTACAGTTATCGTGTCGGGATATCTACAGCTAGCAAGATCGTCAGATGTGTATGTTCTGCCATTTGGTCAGTAATGCTGAACGAATGCATACCCAAACCTAGAGTAGATTATTATTATTATTGTTTAGCACCGCAGCTTACTACCCGTTCGGGTTATACGCTTTAAGTACTAATTACGCTAATGGAATAGGAATTGGGAAGGTTAAACTAGAGGAAGTGAACCCGCGTTTGCGTGGAGGGAGAGTGGAAAACCATTTAGGAAAAACCACCACCAGTTCACCCGACTGAGATTTGAACTCCGATCTCCCCGTCCTCAGCAGTCGAGCTCAACACGACTAGCGCGTTAGCCAATTACGCCACCGAGGCGGGTCCTAGATTAGAGCAATGGGAGTCGATTGATTTAAAATTTGAAAGCAGGACCAATTTCCCGCACTGTCTGCCAGCGGTCGACAGGAAACCATAGCAGCTCGATGTTCTCCAATTACAAATACTTCTTTTTTATTGTCTTACTAGCAATGGTAGATGCGAACTACCAATTTGTTTATGTTGATATCAGAAGCTTCGGCAATGACTGAAATTCTTTAGTTTTCAGACGGTCAACATTATGGGAAGATATACAAGGAGATAAACTTGAATTGCCAACTTGAAAACCTTTACAAGGATCACACGGCCCAGACATACCTTATTTCTTTTTAGAGGATGAAGGATTTGCCTGAATGGCCTGACTGACATTCTAGGTGGTCCTACACAGTTTTGAACCAGATACCTTGGACACAACGGTAGCCCCAGTACACGTACTTGACGATCTGGCGTCCTAACCCCATAGTCCCCAAAACGGACAGTGACAACCTCCCCCTCCCCCCCACCCCGAATTTATGGTGAACTGTCAGCCCTGTTAGCTCGAAATCTAGTACTATTTATACTACAACTTGGCCTGATTGCCACAAGGAGTGCTGACAAAGACATTCTGGCCATCAGCATCTGTGTCCTATTGTTTACTCACTCATCAAAACATAATGCTGTCCCTTGCAATTCACATCCTTACAATGTCAAAATAAGCAAAAACCCCAATTTAGGGCATGTTGATTAAATAATCATATTTTTGGGTTGTACAAACTCTAACAAAGACAAATCATACGGTGCAAAATTTTTACAATGAATATGTCTAAACATTATATTTAGGGCCCGGATTTTGATTTTGTCCCAAGTATGGCACAGGGTCTCCTCACACAAGAGGTAACTGCGTTTATGTGACAGTCCGCAAACTGTCCCAAGCATAACCTCTTCATATAAGAGGTGTATGTGTGAGTCAGTGAACATTCCCAAGCATGGCCTCCTCATACAAGAGGTAACCACATATATGTGACAGTCAGCACACTGTCCTTGGAAGCATGGCACATAGTTTCTTCACACAAGCTTGTACTGCAGCTATCTTTGCTGTAGATATTTCACAGAAAATGTTACACAAGCCAGAGCTGAAAAAACACTTTTCTTGGAAAATGTATTTTAGTTATGCATTTAAAACTAAAGACTTGAATTTAACGGCACACAAACAAATCTTGACATGTGAAAAAAAACCTATATATGTATGATCTAATGCAAAGTTTCACAGACAGCCACCCAACCTATGCTACACCAAATCCTATTCCAATTGTGAGTGTAAGTGTATAAGAATAAGCTAATTCAAATATTTTAATATTTATTCAATCCAAATATTATCGATACAGTATTGCGGCTCACGAAGCAACCAGAGAGAGAAACTTTGGCCTTTGGACATTAAAAGGTTAATGACCTCTGATGTAGAGTTACTTTGTTCTGTGTGACAGCAATGTTGCTTGTCAACCCTAAATACAACTGTTGACATCACCTCGATTCACTTCTTTCTGTAAAAACCCTAGCTAACAACATAGTCAGTTTGGCCACCCAACCTTTAGAGTAAAATTATAACACAATTCCTGATTTTCCTGACAAAAATAATCCCCTTGATCCCTATTTTTTAAATGGCCACTCTTAAGAACAAATAATTCTGAATGAAAATGTTTGGTAAAATAGATGCTGAGCATGCTGGCAATTTTTGTTTGATTTAGCATTGTGTCTTACTACCTGTTTGGGTTATACACTTATGTGTTAGGAATTAGGAAGGCTTAATTTATAAGAAGTGGACCCATATTTACACAAAGGAAGAATGGAAAACCATTAAGGAAACCACCCTTAGTGCACCCAACCAAAATCAAAGCCCAATATCCCCTTCCTCGGCAGTCTAGTCTATTAAGAGAGTAGCGCCTTGGACGATGTCGTCACAAAAGTGGCTTAAACTTTAGTTCATGAGCCAGTATTAAAAATAAGTGTTTCAACTCAATACTGGTTTTATTTTATTTGAGTATTATACAGTTAATACCACTTACAACCTCAACTATGTTTTAAAACACTTTAAATTGCTTCAAAAGGGATTTAATGTTAAATAAATTCCTTAGCATCTTTCACTTTTGTTGGGAGACTTTGCCACGAGCCACCACAGGTCACCTATCCCTCCCTCCCTACCTCCCTTTACTAGCAGTGTCCTGAATGTTGTTCCTCTTATGATGTGTGCACAGCCATGACATGTTAAACATCATTCAAATGTTTCCCACATATAAATAAATAAATATATATAGGGCTGTCAAAAAAGCATGTTTCTATTTGAATATGACTTTATATGTGATGCTAACCAACTTTTGATTAGCTATACCAGACAGTTTGCATTAGTGTTAGTATTAAAAATCTGTGGCGAGCCAGGATTATTGAAAGACTAAAGAATTAACATGGCCACTCTGGAACACTGAGAAAAATGTGGGGAAAAGTTAATAAGTCATTTTTTGAGGGAATTTTTTTATTGTTTACACAAATGCCAAATGATACATAACAAAGTGAACATATATGTAAGATTAAATTATACATCAAAATTAAAATGATGATAAAAATTGTCAATGGTCCACAGTCTCCTAGCTATTATTATTTATTATTATTATTATTATTATTATTATTATTACCCGTTTGGGTTGTACACACTTACGCTAATATGTAATGGTAGGCTGATTGTGAAATGAAATAGACGACCTACAGTTTAACGTGGGATCCGACCACGGTAGAGGTCTGGAATTCCACACATTCACAAGTTGTGATTAATACACGTATTGTCAGAGGTGAAGGAAGGATTTGGCAATCAAATAAATCTGTGCTGGGACCGAGTATTGAATCCCGGACCTCCAGTACAGAATCCCCAATCATAACCTGAAATCCAGCCTTAATGGCCTCATGGAAAATGTCTTCAGCACATCAGTTGGTGTGATTGCAATATCGTGGTGAATGTTTAACAGTGCTAAACCATTCAACCAACTTTGACCTGTCAAGTTCACTAATTGTGTTTTGAGCTTCCTTCGAGTCAAAAACGAACGCTCATTTGAAGCAGTTGTCACTGGCAGAGTTGTAAATACTTTAAGCAGGACATAAACGGCCGACAACTTGTCCTTGTGACAAGTGAACAGGGCTTCACTTGAGCACCCTTGGCATTCATATTTTGTGATGCAAGGTACCTGTACCAGATGTCAACTTGCCTAAAGCACTGTCTTCACTGCACCTAACATCCTTGGCGTACTTGTTTACTAATAGCTTCATCAATGCTTCGTCTGTTGTAGTAGGTATTAATTATTCTTAAGGTGTCAACACAAACGAATGACTGAAGAATCATCTTGTGAGAAGTAAACCATTAATGAGGCCCTAAAATATTCCTCGGGATCTTCTGTATCCACATTACACCTGTATGTTTGATGTCCAGCTCGCTAAGGTATAGGACTATTTATGCAGGTATCCAAACCCAAACAGGAAGCTTTTTTTACCTTAGCTAAAACACAAATCTTTAAAATCCTACTTTGGCATGTTCTCAAAGTTGCAATATTGATTCTTCGACAGCAGTAAGTAGGCTACATGTATGGCTATGAGAAATTCACAATGCACAACAAATGGTGAGCATTTGTAGATGTTTGCGATCAGGCTATTGAGATACATTTTCAAGACTATCAATTACAGCCTCAAACAGTTCTAATAACAAATAAATATAACTGTGTCGCTGTACCCACCAAGTTAAACAAAATTACTTTAGTCTTGTTTCATCACTTTTTGGAACCTATGTTTCAATAGATTATTTTGACACACTTAATTGTTTAGTGTATCTGAATAATGCGGAAATGTTTCCTAATTCCTGAGGTGGAGCATGCATTGGTGATAGCTAGATTGAGAGCATATGAGCTGCATTGCATGTAAAAAGTCAATGGGTCGGTTTCCCTAATTTAGCTGCCTAAACATCATTAAACTGCCCGCTCATTGCAGTAACCACGTCATAATCTCGTCCCCTGAAGTAACCTCTATCTTATGAAGTGTTGCTTTGATTGTCACTGTTAATCCTCTTCCAGTTATGTTAAACACAGGAACAAACTGGAGAGAGTCCTCCCTAATCTTTTCAGCCTCTGAGTCAATGTATTGAATACAGATATTATATCTGTGGTCTCACCAGCTAATAGAGTAAAACATTTTACTTTGTTGGCATACTAGAGTGTTCAAAATAAAATAATCACAGACATCAATATGAGGGCTAGTGTAAATAGCGTTCTGGCTGCTTGATTGTAAATGCCTTTCCAAAGCTTTATCTCCCGTCTTTGCTCAGAAACACAGTAAAATTCAAAAATTGCCATCGTTTCCAATCGTTTCGTCTTTATGGTCACGATGTCCTCTAACCGGTAGGCCCTGATGACCACACATTATAATTGTCTCAATTATAGGAACTATCTTCTTCCAAATTTCTTCTACTTGTCTTTTCAATCCCGTGTTGATTTGTAGGTCCATTGGATCTTGTTTATTTATAGCTACAGGCTCAAACTGACTTGCTTGAATCACATCATTCTTGTGATATTAAGTTTTAGTGTGTTTATTAAAACTCTTTTATAGCGTCGTTACAACTATTAAATATAGTTTTAACAAGTATTCCCAGGGTTTGATGTCCTACACCAGCTACATGTGATGGAAATAGTATGCAAAATTTGCAAAATTCCCCATCTTCAGTTTGAGAGTAAGTCGGCCACTTCCATAAACTCAGCCAGTTGAATTGGAATTTCAGGTTCCTTTTTCCACTTCCAGGCAATTTGAAGGAAGAATGTGGCACACAAACTTTGCTCAGAATAGTATTTGTTGTTTCAGCAGCCATCTGAAAACAATCGTATTTTTCAGTAACATCGTAGCCTAGTAAGCTATATTAATAATCTGAATAATAAAAACAACATGCATTGATCAAGGAAAAAATATACAATTTGGTTTACAAAAACGAATGTTAGATTTGGGTTTGGTTCAAAATTAAATCTGATTTATCCCAAGCAATAAATTTTGATTTAAAAAAATTATTTTGACCCCCATTAGTTAAATACCCCGCCACTTTTTTTTTAAGGCATCCACCTCAGAACCAATTGAGTGTGTATGGTATATCAACAAATAAAGTGTATCTAATATGATAAAAATCTGTCCAGTAAATTTAGATACAGGCGTCATGACCTTTTTTTGATCTACTCATTTAGCTCAGCCTAACAAAAACTTTATCAAAATCTGAGATTAATCTTTTCTTGTGTTTATTCAATTATATGGTTTACTTGTCATTCACTCTTTTAAACATTAAAAGGTGGTAACTTTTTTTTATCAGCCTGATTCAAATTAATTCCATCATCCTATCTCCATGATCTTAAATAATCTAGTTTTATGTAAATGATCAAGCTGTATGCAAGTTTCCTTACCTTAGCAGATTGTGCTACTGAGTTTGCTATATATATCTTTTGCATTTCCTCCACCAGCAATGGAACAAGATGGTAATTCCTTGGAGTCTTTAGATGATGAACACGGATCATTACACAACTGTCCTTCAAAATACATTTTTTCATCTTACATCCGAGAAATTTGAAATGAATGATTGACTGTCATGGCCACCCCAAGCACACTACCACTACCTAACCCCCCTTTGGCGCTAGCACGAACTTGAGTCAGTTTGGACTTTGCACCGATAATCCTATAAATAAAGGAATACATAATTTGTACACACTTTAATAGAGTCATCACCTTTCTTGTAAATCAATAAATCATCTTACTGGTGCGCTTAACCAGAGTACTTTTTAATTGCTTACCAATGGCGGTGGGGAGTTGCAACCCTGTGGCTACGTCATTGCTAAAAATTTCAAGTAGGCCTAGGCCTAATGTGATTTTTATTGAAATTCAATACCAAAATTATTGACATAGGGTGAAATTCTTTCCCTGATGCTAATTCAAGTATATATTCTTGTTTTCTCAATCAGTAATCCTCTTGATAATAGATTTCATTCATATAGTAGACTTTCGAGTATTTGGGTTAGTAAAAGGGAGAAGTTTCACAGATATTTAAAACATTGTTCGTCCAATTTAATAGTAAATTATATTTCACATCAAATCCTGAATTAGCACATCCTTAACAAACAGGTTTATCTAGAAAAATAGCTTTTATTATTTGCCAGACTACAAGGTCAACAACAACCCTATGAAACTCGGCTATTTGAGAAGCTTAGTTCCCACATAGCTGAAAAAAATAATCCTGGGTAGATACATGGATGCATAGCTTGCACAAAAATACAGGATAATAGGGATTTACTCTAGACTATTTATAGAAAAACAAATTAACCTTCTCTTATCACCGGTGTTCTCTGATCCAAGAATTAACTCCATATCTTCGTTGAGCTGTTGTTTGGAGCCTGTCAAAGTATTGACGATCGACGAGAAGGAGTTACTCTCACTACATGAACTTTTTGATGAGAACGTCTCTTCTAGCTCAATGTCACTAAAGTGGCCATTGCCGACTTCATAACGCGATTCTTTTATGATGCGCGACATGTTAAGCTGATAGATATTGTATGTGTATGCAGTTAAAACACAAGTTTCAAATTTAAACATTGACAAAGGTACGACCAATATTTAAAACACTTCTCTTTAAGCCACTTTAAACACATTTTTTGTGTGTTAAACCCTGAATAATTGTTATGACGGTTAAACTTGTACTTTACATATAACACTAGGCTATTCTCATGATATTTGACTATAAGTGCCTCATAAGATTTGGTGGTGGATTAAGCATGAACACAGAACAAGATAAGGAAACAATAATTCATCACTTCAGATTCTTGGAAGATATGAACCCTCCATTTTAACAATTAAAAATATAGCAGCCAATTTTTAAAAGGTAAAATATGTTAATATGAGCAAGAAAAACCAATAAAAAAAAATCCCCGTGAGGTTAGCTGTATAGAGTTAATATTTACATGGTGGATATTCAACTAAATAATTTGAAAACAAGTAAATATGTAATCAAGTTGAATTATTGTTAATTTTACAATTGTGACTTCCCTTTTCCAATTAATTAAACAGCCATTACTTAATAGATAAATAAGCTTGCACCATTTAGGCAAAGGCTTTAAGTTTCAAAATGAAAATGCACAATGTATGATTACACTGGTTTGACACTGATGAAATAAAACACAACCCAGGTTTGTAGGTTTCAATGAAACATTCAACATGAGGTTTGTCCCTGCAATAAATGAAACTACATTTGAACAAACACACATTAAGTATTTTTGTTTCCTTATCTTATCAATGTAAGGCAACAATGTGAGAGATAAATAGAGAAGGAAGTATGTGCTCTCACTCAACCAGACATGAATCAGAATCTTATGACTGGGTTGTCTTGATGAAGATAGAATGAGTGTAAGAATATGAAAGAGGATGTAGCATTTCTAATACAAGATTACTGAAACTAGATTAACAGGGCCAGCATTGTCTCTGGTGATTATAATGTTGAAGATAACATTGTTCAACTCTGCTTACAACATGTTTATAAGCAAAGCTAAGAGAAGCATAGCCTTTATGCAGTTTGACTGGAAGTGCCAGCAGAGAGTCAACATGGTTATTATAAGTTTGTAAGCAAAGCTAGGAGAAGCATAGCCTTTATGCAGTTTGACTGGGAGTGTCAGCAGAGAGTCAACATGGTTATTATAAGTTTGTAAGCAAAGCTAGGAGAAGTATAGACTTTATGTAGTTTGACTGGGAGTGTCAGCAGAGAGTCAACATGGTTATTATAAGTTTGTAAGCAAAGCTAGGAGAAGTATAGCCTTTATGTAGTTTGACTGGGAGTGTCAGCAGAGAGTCAACATGGTTATTATAAGTTTGTAAGCAAAGCTAGGAGAAGTATAGCCTTTATGTAGTTTGACTGGGAGTGTCAGCAGAGAGTCAACATGGTTATTATAAGTTTGTAAGCAAAGCTAGGAGAAGTATAGCCTTTATTTAGTTTGATTGGGAGTGTCAGCAGAGAGTCAACATGGTTATTATAAGTTTGTAAGCAAAGCTAGGAGAAGTATAGCCTTTATGTAGTTTGACTGGGAGTGTCAGCAGAGGGTCAACATGGTTATTATAAGTTTGTAAGCAAAGCTAGGAGAAGTATAGCCTTTATGTAGTTTGACTGGGAGTGTCAGCAGAGAGTCAACATGGTTATTATAAGTTTGTAAGCAAAGCTAGGAGAAGTATAGCCTTTATGTAGTTTGACTGGGAGTGTCAGCAGAGGGTCAACATGGTTATTATAAGTTTGTAAGCAAAGCTAGGAGAAGTATAGGCTTTATGTAGTTTGACTGGGAGTGTCAGCAGAGAGTCAACATGGTTATTATAAGTTTGTAAGCAAAGCTAGGAGAAGTATAGCCTTTATGTAGTTTGACTGGGAGTGTCAGCAGAGGGTCAACATGCTGATTAGGGTTTGTAAGCAAAGCTAGGAAAAAGTATAGCCTTTATGTAGTTTGACTGGGAGTGTCAGCAGAGAGTCAACATGGTTATTATAAGTTTGTAAGCAAAGCTAGGAGAAGTATAGCCTTTATGTAGTTTGACTGGGAGTGTCAGCAGAGAGTCAACATGGTTATTATAAGTTTGTAAGCAAAGCTAGGAGAAGTATAGCCTTTATGTAGTTTGACTGGGAGTGTCAGCAGAGGGTCAACATGTTGATTAGGTATAAGTTTTTAAGCAAAAATAAAAAGCATATGGTTTTATTGTAGATTAAATTATTGTGACAAAACAAACAAAAAATATTGAGAAAGTATCATACCTAATTAATGAATAGGCTTATATAAACTACCTACAGTATTCTGACTATTATTTCCATGCCTTTTTTTCACTGTTTAATAGTTAGTTAGCAAATGATAATCCACATTGTGTAAAATTGTTATAAGATATTCTATTTAAGACATGTTTAGACAAGATCAGAAGAAAATAGTAACCCGTTTGCAAGAGTTGTGTTTGACATGCAATAAAGTTAGATGTGGTCATAGTAGATGGTTTTTGCAACTTCGCAAACACAGCAAATTTAGTTTAGGTTTCAGTTTAAGGTATGAAACTTGTTCTAAGACAGAGTCGTTGATGAAAGAAACATTTTCAATGTTGTGCAGTTCTACAGATTTTTTAATTATATTTGTTCTTGGAAGTTGTTGCAAAAGACTGAATATTTATTTTGGGTGGACCAGGTGTTGTTGTGCAAATGGACGTACCGTATATCTTATTACCTGTACCAAAATAAAAAAGCAATTTAAGGGTAAACTTGTATATGAATGTTGGGTAGGCTTACCTATTGGGATTTTTTATACCTCAATGCATCAGGTTGCAATTACTTATGAAGAGCTACCATACAAGTTGTCTAAAACTTTATGTGAAATGATTGAAAAAATACTTTGCCTGGAGTCTTATTTGGACTGATAGCTGTCCGAGATATTTTGCATTGCGGACGTGGAAGGTTGTGCATCACCTTATGTGTATTGTACTGTTAGGTGGTCATAACAAACTCTTTTGAGCCAACAACATGGACGTGTACAAATAACGTGGAAGGTTAGGTGGAGGCTTAAATATTTCTGTAAATAGTTTGGGGTTAGAAGATCCAATAGTATTTGAGCACATTGATAGGTTTATGTGAAATTTTGAGTTTCTGCTTTCAAGACCATGTTGAACAATAAGATGAGTGAAACATTTTATTTAATTTTAAAGTGTTTTTTGGCTTGATTCGCCGTATTTGTATGTTTGCAAAAATGAATTACAAATAACTTAAGCCTTTCAATATTTTTAATAAAAAAAAGGTCAAAATAGGACAAATTAGGCTATGATTAGCCTACCATCACTAGTTTACATAAATTCCATGTTTCTCTTGTGATTTTAGTGAGTTTTGTTTACATCGTAGGCCTTTTGTTAATAATTATTATTCAAAGTTTTCAAACTTAATGCCAGGATCACGATCAACTTAACGTTAACTTAACGTTGACTTGCAGTTAACTTAACGTAAAAGATGTCCTCGGAGGTATTTTACTTTAAGTGAAAGTTACTTGAAGGGTATCATGTGATCTAGCCAGCCAATCATTATGCGAGTGACGTCAACAGGGCTATTTAGTAATTCATTTGTTGGTTTTAAGACCAAGGTCTACTTTTTAACTTTAGTTAAAGTGATCAGACATTTAATTAAAATAAGTGCTAATATCATATCATTTTTGAACGTTATAGAACAGACAATCCAAATATTGTAAAGAAATTAAAACCATAAAGCTTTTATTATATAAAATGCTATAATGTATTGGTTTCAAAAAAGATCCTTGTTATTAAAACACAAATAAAATAACATAATCATGATTGTAAAAGCCGTTAATGCCAGTTTCTAGCCATGTATTAATAGAAAAACTTTTACTATACATGAAATGTATTTAATTAAAAAAATAAAAGTCAAAATGATTGATTAAACTATACAAATCTATTTGGCATAAAACCCAAGAGATAAAAAGTATCTAAAGACACCCTTAAATCATTTATATTACCTACTTCAAGACTAATCAGTTTCAGTTTCAGAACAATTTTTTTTCTTTCTGTTTACCAGTATTGTATATTGTATAGAAAAGCTAAATTTATCCAAGAAGTTTTAATGATAAATATCTATAGTATCAGTTGAAAACTGTAAACATTCACAGATCATATACAATAATACAAATAGTACAAATCACAGCTAAAAGCACATACTCTAGAATGGAGATGTTTGGCTCAAGTTTTTATGTTAAGGCTCTGCCTACCCATAAATACACGGTTCTAAACAAAAAAAATATATATTTAATAATTCAACATTGTTGTTTTTTATTTATTTTAGTAACATATCTGGGCATCTTTCATAATTCTTATGGAATTTTCAAACCATGCTAAAAATAGTTATTGAAATATTTTCATTAAAATGTTTCCATTTCAATGCATTTTAAATGGGAAAACAAAAATTATTAATGGATTTATTTATTTTCTTTGTACAATTAAGCTAGAGTGTTTGTTTATAACATATTATTTAATGAATAATTTCTTTTTCTTTTTAGACATTTTTTAATTTGGGTTAGCTTCAATAATCACGACGATATTGAGCTCTAAAGACTCCCAAGTCGACACTCTAGTCAAAATACATGGTTTTAAATACAACTTTTCCTTCTGCAACTAGTTGTCTTAGCTGATAATAGGTGCCGTTAGTATGATCATTACCCATTTACAAGCTAGTATCGTATTGCAAGCTAATTGGCTAACCTGCTGTATCGGAATGCAGGCGGCAGTGGAGGGTTAAACTAATCTCTGTGACCTTCTTGAGTCAAAGAAACATTAATACCATGTACGTTAGGATAAGAAGGGCCAATGTCCAATTATGAAAATTTGCGTAATTAAATATAAACAATTAAACATCTTAATATATTCAGTAACTAAAATACTCACAAAGTCTTCCTGCTGTGTGAATTAAATATAGTTAAATTAATTCTTTACATTAATCATTTATTTATACTTTTAATATCATAAATTTAATAATTATAATCATAAAAATAAACATTGTCATATTTAGATTAAATAAATAATGTAATTAATTCATTATTTTATATTAGTTTATTCTTACTCATTATTTAATAATTAAAAATATGACATTTTTTATCAATTAAATGTAATTTTAATTATTATTTAAATACTTATTTGTTAATTATTTGTGTGTGTTTGAAATGTATTATCAAAATTATAGTGATTACTTTTTATATATTAAAATATATACATTTTGTTTTGAAAAATAAATAGATTTATATTTTTGAGGTGGAAAGTATTTAAAAGTATATTATTTTATATCTTGTAATAACAAGTATTTGATGATCAGATTACAATATATTAACTGATATGTAGTAAAAGGGTAAGTATATTTAACTGCTTGTAGTAAAGGGTAAGTTTTTTAATGGTATGCATATTACTGGCGCTTAGGCTATCTGTATCTACTAATTTAAGTACAATGGATGAGTAGCGATACTATTTTATTTACTGTAGAAATAATATCAAAATTAAGATACAAATAAATATTTCTATATAACAATGTAGCGATTATTCTGATATTTCAAGTACATTTAAAAAAAAAGCTCTTAGCTGAAAGTAAATGTTACTAACACTCTGTAACGCACTTATTGTATGTTCAAAATCTCTTGTGCCTTGGCCGAGTTCGTATCACACTAGTACTAAGTAATTTCAACCTAACAGGGAATCGAACTAGTCAAGATACTAGAGCTGATTAATTTACGCACTCAGTGCTCAGTCATAGCACTTTAGCAATATTGACCACGACATGAAGCCGATGATAAGTAAAATATATTTAAAACCATTAAACTTAATTAACTTTTGTGTTCCCTATGCCATAAAGTAAGTAAGTATTTGATACCCAACCGCCTCTGTTGTATAGTGGTCAGATTTACTGGCTTCAGATCCTGAAGTCCCAGGTTCGATCCCCAGTGCCCCTAATTCTGTCTGTGAAGCAGAGGGTCTGAAACGGAACCAAAATCAACCTCTTGAGGACAAATGAGGAGATAATTGAATGAATAAGTAGCGCTTCAGTCTAGAAAACTGAGATAGAAGTCTGGAGGGCTCGTTGTGCTAACCACATGGCACCCTCAGCTTGAAAATGTTGGCACTATCTTTGCCAACATACGGCAGCCTCTCGATTGGTATAGCCTGCTTGCAGGCTGACACCATGGAGATATTACTCAAGTTAAACTCTACCAATAGGATAAAAAATTATTCCCAAAAAACGTTTATTTCTGGAAAATTGTGTAAATCCTATAGATGTTTGAAAACTGTAAACACCGTATTAAATAACAAATACCCACTTCAGTGGCTGAGTGGTCTAAGGTGTCACTAGTGTTAAATTGGCCTGCTGATAGCGGAGCACTTGGGGTGCAAATCCTGGTCGGGTCTATTGAGGGTAGTTTTTCCTAAATTGTTTCCCCATCTTCCAAAATAAAAATGCTGGTAGATAACCTCTCAAATGCTTCTTTCCTCATTACTTCCCAATTAGATTATCATATATGCTTATAACATGAACAGGTAGTATGACGTGGTGATATCAGTAATAAAAGTAACAGATATATTTATTGTCAAAATTGTTATAGTCTTCGAAATGAAACTGCTTTTAAAATATTTTATTGCCTCCTTAGTCTTTAAATTTTAAAAATTCGCCAAAGCACAGTGGCCAAATTTAGCACATTAAATTTTAGTTATTTTTTATTTTACCTGCTTACTAATAAACTCAAATAAATGGTACGACAAAATCGTAAGCTACATACTCTCTCGTAAAGGTTATTTATTATAGTTAGTGACAAAATCTTCAAAAATAAGTTATCTCTAATTTTACCTTAAATAAATTTTTCTCAGATAAATAAGTGTACATTATTATTTATCACTAACCTCACCAGATATTTTTTTGAAAAAATTTCAAAAGTGGTACAACAGCATTAACCTGGAGTCACGTGACACTTTGATATGCTAATTACTCAAAATGGGTACGGGTACAAAACTTTCTCTTTGTGGTACAAAACGGTACAGAACTAGTACAAAACTTTGGCATGAAAAAATTCAAAGGTGGTACAACAGCATTAACCTGGAGTCACCACTTTGATATGCTAATTACTCAAAATTGGTACGGGTACAAAACTTTTTCTTTGTGGTACAAAACGGTACAGAACTAATACAAAACTTTGACATGAAAAAATTCAAAAGTGGTACAACAGCATTAACCTGGAGTCACCACGTTGATATGCAAATTACTCAAAATGGGTACGGGTACAAAACTTATTTGTGTTACAAAACGGTACAAAACTTTGGCATCAAAAAGGTTCTAAATTCAAAAGTGGTACTACAGGTTAATGGACGTCTAGCTGACTGAAATGGATAAGCTAATTTTTCTGCTCGAGAGTGTGATTGTATCTTGACGTTATGTCTCCCCACGTTTAGTCAAACTTGGTCGCCTACACACTTTACGGTCCGGCACTACACTTCTTATCTCTCTCAGTTCTTGGAAAAAGTTTGCTTGCTGCCTTTACTGATTACCGGTCGTGGTCGCCAGTCTCCCAATTGTTTAAACAAACCAGTTGTTCTGCCAACCTGATGGCTGGAATCCACCAGTTTGTATAACTTTAGCAACGCCATCTATTTTGATAGCTGAAAGCTCAACACACCGCCAGAGAGGGTAGGCAGGGCCTTAAGTTATGTGAATCGTGATCAAACATAAGTTACAGGTAAGTTAACTTTAAGTTAATGTTAAGTTGATCGTGATCCCAGCATTATGAATGCTTGTCTGTGCCTCCTATTTTTTTAATACACTTATAGTAGCCTAGGCCTAACACCAAAGTTCAATGACAAGTGTTCCCTAACCTGTATTTAACTTAGGCCTATATAATTATAGGTAGGCCTACCTTATGTTACTACACCTAATCATACAGATTTAGGCCCTACCTAACAATTACTTTTTGTTTTGTTGACCTCGGTGGTCTTGGGGTAGTGCTAGCCTCAAGATTTGATATTTGTGGGTTCAAACCCAGCTGGGATCAGCGGATTTTTCTTGAGAGATAAAAATCTGTAGCACAACTTTCTTTGGAGGGGAAGTATAGCCATCAATCCCAAGTTGATTGTGGCATGTAAAATAACTCTGGAAGGTACGTGAAAATACCTTTCTTGGCAAAATTGGTAAGCTCTTTCACTCTTACTCATAGAAGTTCTAGTATGCTGATATAATCATTCGATTCAGAAAGTGCATGTTCAATACCTCAAATAAATAAAATAAATAAATAACGATTACTTTCTCCAACTTACCCGCAACATTGAAGTAAATACATCAAACTTGGGCATTTTCTTGACCTGGTGTACTTCGTCGAGGAAGAACGCAATTGGCGACCATTGGGCTGGAGTAAAAAGTCACACTCGTCCATTTCAAAATCCCTCTCATCTGAATTAATACTTAAAGGAACCTCCTCCATTGAATTTTTTTTTTATATTTCATTACCTTACATCCAAAAAGTCCACCACACTAATATTTTATTTACAATTGTTGGTACTGATATGAAGACATATAAAGTTTTGTGTATCTCAAATATCCAAACTTATTTAGGAAGGCATCAAGAATTATGAATTTTGAAAATAGCT
>JBCFYV010011164.1:19250695-19274982 GCA_039000515.1 Timema cristinae | reverse complement strand
GTTTTTTTTGTAGAAAATTTACAATCCAACGCCAACTAATATTTCAGTGCATGTATAGAAGGTTGACTAAAATAAACAATAATTTATAGTTTGTAAGGGTTCGGTAGCCCGCAACGGCATCATGATTTGAAGCCGAGCCTCGTAAGGCTACTTTTTCATGGAAATGAATTGCGATATTTCTCCGCGTGAGTGTGTCCATCGTTAAATTAGCAGCAAAAAAATTGCGCGAGATCTTGGGGCAATTTTGTTGACAGGATTTGTTTGGTTTCAAAAATATGTTTACACTTTGAGAAGAGAATATTGCTCCGAAAAGGGTTTGTTTCACTCATTTTGGAATAATCCCCTCCCCAGATTCTAAAATTGCTTTTGCTTTAATTATTCCAAACCCCAAACCTTTTGTATTAATGAAAAAAAAGGGAAGGGAAAGGCAATGCTGGGTTAAGGAGTGGATCCGTCCTCTTTTTCCATTTATTTTTTTTCAAGTCTTATTAGTTTGACTGCTATTTAAACCTTTCTAGATTTTTCCATGGGTTTGGTGAAAGTTTGTTTGCTGGGCTTGTAATTTTTAAAAGGCCCTTTGTTTTTTTAAACCCTGACTTGTTTTAAAAATTTCTGCAAGACTTATTTTCCTTAAAAAGGCAATTAAAAATTTTTTATCTTTTATCACTCCCTTTTTGGTCCGTGGACATCATTGAGAGACAATTAACTCACCAATTTTCCCGAAAATATCAAAATGGTTTGGGTTTTCCCTTGAGAGCTTGGGAAGTGGAGGGGGGTGTTTTAAAAACGGGGAATTTTGGGGTCTCGCGGAACAAGTTGCAGGGGTATCGAAAAACCGCAAGTGTTTAATTTGTGACAGACTGTCTACGATATCACGCGAAAAATTATGAGCTTCTAAACCTTTAAACCCTTTTGATTTCGCGAAATAAAAAATTCCTGGGTTTCTGCTTCTTTCCCAACGAACCCATTTTTTTCTTTGTAAATGAGGTTACTCAGGTTCAGCTGCTATCTGCACATCTTTATTTTAAACATAAACCAACTCAGTTCTGACCTATTTTTCCCCGAGCAACGCCATTTTATTTGGGTTGAAATCTTCGGATATTCTAGGCCTACAATGAATGTGATTTTTTTTGCCTTGGCCTATCTATCCATGCCCATCTAATTGTGTAAGCAAGCAATTTGTTTTATACCCGAAGTTGGGGCACATCAAAAGGGTATACAGGACACCTTTTGTATTACATCTATTTTCCTTAAGACGATACAAAAAAACAGTGGAAAATGCCCAAATTTTACAATCCCCTTTACACAAACCAAACATTTCAAATTTTTCAACACATTTCCTTTGAAGAGTTTTTTGGCAGGAAAAAAATTGGGTGGGAGTTAATTGAAGAAGAATGGTTTAAAAAAATTTCCCAACTCATCTCAAAAAGGTTGGGGGTCCCCTTCAAGAAAAATGATACCCCACGTCTTCAGAAAATTGGTAACCCTTGTTTTTAATAAATTTTTTTAGTACCCTTTTGAGGCCACAAGCGTTTACGTCGCACTTCAAACGATAGGTCTTACCAGCCAAAGGGCACATTTTTTGTTGCATTTCGGTTGGAATAGTAACCAAATTATTGAATTGTACCCTCCCTTTTTGTATGAATACTTTTGCAAAAAAAAAGACTTGTTTTTTTAAACAAAATCAAAGTGATCAAATGTATGCTATCCTGATATATATTTATATTTATATATGTAATTTTATAAATATAAATTTGATATATTAGGCATAAATAAAATGGACCCAAACATATATAAATTTTTTTCTTTTTGAAATTAAATTTTTGATATGAACCCGAAAATTTTCGTAGGAGATTCTTCAAAAAATGCATTTTATCTTAATTTAGTTCTACTTCCCTTTCCCACCGAAGCGGGGGGTTTCAGAAGGGAAATCCAAAGAAATATCTGATAGTTAAAAAGGGTGGTTTTAAAATAGCATCGGACGACGTGGGTTGACATTTTAAAACACAATAACACTTTTCAAGTATGGGGAAGCTAGGAAGAAAAAGGGAAAGAAAGACCCATGATGTACTTACTAAAAACCCTTTTTGAAAATTTTGGGAAACACAAATTTGTTACTTAAGGGAAACAATTCGATCAAGATCCAATTAATGATCAAAGGACTTAATAAAATAAAAACTTTTTTAAGTTTTTTAAAATTAGGGCACACCACAGGGAAAATGTTTACTGAAAAACTCAAAAAAAATTAAAAAAAGAATTTGAATCCCGATTTTAATTCTTTTTAAAGGGTTAGTTAATTTAAATATTTACCAAAATGTTATAAATCTTTTTACCAATAAATTCTATTTTTTACTTATAACTTGTAAAATATATATATGTTAGGCATGTAATGTTTAAAATTTTTTTTTAAATTTTTATGACAAATATAAAATAAATTATTGTTCAAATTAAAAAGGGATCAAGTTTTTACAAGATGAAAAATATTTAATGCTAATAAATGTGTGGTTATTTTTTAAAATTTAATTTATATATAGAATTTAAAACTATTTTAATGTGGTTATCGTTTAAATAATTTCATCCAATTTTTTATTGTCCCGAAACGTTTTTCTGTATCTTTCAAGACTTTTTAAAACAATTAAAAAAACCCGGAAATATTTTCAATAACACTAAGGGATTTTTACGAAGATATTGGAAATATTGGCTTTTAACGACACATATTTTTAATTCGTGGGATGAATTTATCCAACAAAGACATCTCTTAAATTTTTTCAACAAGATGAACTTTCTTTTGTTAGGTGTTCGCTAAAAATTAGAGGCTTTTCGAAAAAAAAAACAAACAATTAGTGTAATCAACTCACACGGAGAAAATCACAGAAAAATAAAGTCTAAGACCCAAAATGAGTGAAACATGTTTTTTAAGGATGGAAAGCCCCCAAAAAACCCATGGATGATTTTTTTTAAATCGGATGAAGCCCCCAAATTATACCCTTAAAAAAAGAATAGTATTTTCTTATTTACGTACATATTTTTCCCCAAAAAAAATTGAAATAGTTACATATTATGATAAAATTTTTAAAAATTATTATTGTATAGTATTTATCAAATTTTAATTTAAAACTTATAAAAAGAAAAAGTTTTAAAGGGCAAGTTTTTCCTTTTATAGCCTTCACCACAAGTTCTTGAAATTCCATAAAAGTTATGGAGTTTGAAATTGTATTTACCAAAGATTTTAATCTTTTGTTTCAAACCAAAGTTTTTTTCGTTCAACGTAACCAGAATTTTTTAAATTTCCACAAATTTTTTCTGCGTAGGGTTTTTCATAATATTTAAACTTTTTTGATTTTTGATGAAAGTTAAGGGAGAACTTTTCAAAACCCCTTTGGGAAATTAATCTATTTTTAATTGAAAAAAAATTTTTTTACATTTTGTCTGGAAATGTATTGAAAAAAATTCTGTGCTGATGAAACAATATTTTTTAAAAAAACCTTTTTTATAAAAGTGTGTCAATGCCATCCACAAAAAAACCCAAAAGACAATAAATAACATAAATCACATATTAAAAACGTCTGCCCTGAACTTTATAAATTTCTGTTAATAAAAGGCAAAATTTACTGTTCACAAATTTATAAAGTTTTTCTAACTTCCGTATTCAACCCAATATCCCACCCAATTTTGTTTGATCAATTTTCTTTAATTATCTCTAAAAAAAAAGTTTTTAAAGTTTAAAGTTAATGGCGAAGCTTTTTTGGGCCCCGTGATCCCCAAAAAGAGTTCTCCTTACATTTTAACCAAAGATTGAAATAAATTTGCGAACTTAAATATCTTAAGTGAAGTGACAAGTATTTGGAAAGACATTGCAATTTGACTTGGCAATCTCTTTAAATACATTTTTTAAAATTTTTTTGTAAAGAATATTTATAAAAAAAAAAAGGAAGGGTTTATTTAAAATGGGTAAGGTCCCTTCAACTTTATACACTTTTCAAATTCTTCAACTATCCCCCCTTCCACATAATTTTTGGATTCTTTTTTAAAAATTTTAATTTGGAATCTACCCTGGTTCTACGCAAGTACAATCTCATGGCATTTCAAGGCTAAATGTTAACGGGAAGCCCGTGGGTTTTAATGATCAGTAAGTCGTGAGCTCCGAAATGACCTTTCAAAATCTCATGGCCGCCAAAGGGGAAACTTAAACTTTGGAAAGATAGCTAAAATTGTTGGTCTTTGGGTGAAAAATTTTTTAATTTTTTTAAATCCTTTGGAACTAAATTGTGGGGAGGGGAAAACCGGGATGGGGGTGGGGGGTTAATTTTTAATTGTGTAATCCCTCTGGATACTTGATTTTTTTTTTATTGTTTTTCTTCAAAAAAAAACCCCCGAAATTTTAAATAGACGCTTTTTTTTGTTTCGATCTGTTTTGGTTAAAAAAAAAAAACCCTTATTTTTTTATTCAAAAATTTTAAATATTTTAAATAATAAAAACTTATTAATTTTTAATATATCAAATTAAATTTTCAAATTAAAAATAAAGGACACTAAAAAAAAAGGTAAAAAAAAAACGCACAAACCTTCTCATATCATTATTATGACCCAAAGGAAATTTTTCAAAATTACTTTTAGAAAAACCCCTTTAAGGTATGTTTTTCTCTAAAAAAACACAAAACTTCTAATCACAAAAATCCCTCCTTAAGTTAAATTTTTAGAACCAAAGTATTAAAATTTCAACAAAATCAAAATTTCAAAATAAATTATCGAAGATATTCTAAAAAATTATTTGTCATTGTAAAAAAAAAAAACAAAACTTTTTTTATCATAAAAAACTCTTATCAGGTTCCCTTTTTTTTAATTTTAATTTTAAAGGTCAATTTAAAAAAAATAAAGTTTTTCTAAAGTTTTTGAAGTAAACACCTATAAATTAATTTTTTTTAAAAAAAAAAAGATATTTATAGTTAAAATTTAAAAATGTCCCACGATCCCAAAATTTGAATCAAATTGTTAAGCCAATTTCAAAAAATTCAAATTTAAAAAAATCCTTTTTTATTAACAACCTTTAAATGGTAGTTTTAAAAATTTATATCAAATAAAATTTTACATACAAGCAACATAACATTCCCCTTTTTGAAGCAAATCTCAAAGGTTTTTTTTAAAAATTTAATTTTTAAAAAAAAAGTAATCAGTAAACTACACATACCCAAAATTTTCCCCCTTCAACCCATTTGGAAACCCAAATGCTGGAGAAAAACATTTTTTAAATTTTAAAATGTTTTTGAAAAATAATTCATGGGTAAAAACCCCCATAAATGAATTTTTAACCCCCAAAAAATATTTCTTAAATTTTTGCATCCCCAAATACACTCCAAATACTTTTTGAAAAAAAAATTTGGGTTTAGCTATTTTAGAAATTTAAAATTTTTTAAAAAGTGTCAAAAATAACCACTCCCTCCAACTTTTTTTGCCCAAAAACCATTTATACAGTATTTTGTCATTCTACAAATCCTATTTAAGCATTTTAAAAAAAATCGTTAGAGGGATTAAATAATAAGTTATTTTATTTTTTTATTACTTTATCCCAAACCCGCATCGGTGGCGTATTGGCAAACCGGTTGTCGTGTTGAGCCGACTCTGAGGAGGGGGGAGATCGAGGTTCGAATTTTGGTTGGGGTGAACTGGGGGGGGTTTTTTCCTAAATTTTTTTTCCATTTTCCTCCCAAAAAATGCGGGTTCCCTTTCCTCTAATTCAACCTTCCCAAATTTCCTAATCCTTAGCGAAATTTAGACTTAAACGGTGACCTGGGGTCTAGGGTAAGGAGTCAGACTTCTATGCGGGCGCCCGGGGTTCAATCCTCGGCCCGGCAAAGATTTATTGATTACCAAAACCCCTTCCCTTCACCTCTGACAAGAATTTTGGGAAAAGTGGGGAATGCCAGGTCAATAGTCTTTTTTTTCTCAAGTTTAGGGGTGTATCCCCCTTAATATTAAGATGGCCCCGGGTTGCTGATGGAATTATTCATTTTTCCCCCAAAGGAAAAACCCATCAAATTTTTGATGCAATGTTTTAGATACACGTTGTATATGTCCCACAGCCTTGCACACCTTTAATAGATACATACATTATTCCCGCCGTGGGAAGAGTGTGATATCAGCGCGAAGCAAAAATTTTATGGTGGTAGGGATTGGAAGGGGGAAGGGATGGGGTAGGTTGTGAGGTTTATTTGCGTTTTGACACGCCACCTGTTTGGTTTTTTTTAAAAATTTTTTTAAAATCCCCTCCCGGGGATACCCCCACTGGTATTAACTGATTCCCATCCCCGTACCAAAATTAATGGATTAGGTATTTTTAAAATTAAGGTTTTTCTTGGTTATGAAATTTTCCCAATGCAAAGCAGTACGAAAAATTGCCTACTCTTTTTCTCAGGGCGCGCTCACCTTCTAGAAAAAAAAAAACCCTTCAAATAAACTATTATTTTAGTTTTTGCTTTCTCACATCAAGAGAAATTATTGTTATCAGAAAAAAAAAAATCTCGAGATTAGACGAATATTTACGTTTTGTAAAACACAACACAAAGAAGGGATTATTTTACAATTCTGCTGTCTATCCGTACCAAAACCTAAATGGTAAAATTTGATTTTGTTAAAACCCTTATTTTTAGTTTTTTTCAGGGCTATATCTCGGGACTTTTTTTTTTAAATTCTGCTCACCCCCAAAATTTAAAAGTATTTTTCGATGAAGATTTTATTGAATTCCAAATATTTCGAAAATGGTCTAACAATATTTTTTTTTAAATATAAAAATTATCCTGGACAGGGAATCAAACTCTTTGTAAAGGTCCTTTTTTTAAATTTTTCAGGAATATGTTATTAAATGTGGCTAAAACTGTATATTTTGCAACGGTCTTATACCTTTTTGGGTTAAAAGTTTAAGTACTATTTTTAATTATTTTTAAATTTTTTATTATTATAAATTATTTATTAATATTTTTATTATTAGCCCGCGTCTTACTACCCGTTGGGGTTTTAAAAGCACTTCCTAATGTGTAATGGTAGGGGATTGTGAATTTTAAATGGAGACCTACATTTTTAACGGGGGAACCCGAACCCGGTGGAGGCCGGGCTTTCCCACATTACAAGTGTCTTGCAAGTGAAGGAAGGGTTTAGAAAACAATAAACGGCCCGGGGACCGGGGATTAAACCCCCGGCCCCCAGCATAAAAACTGACACCTTCCCCTAGACCACCAGGTCACCTTTTTATTCTATTAAAAAAGGCCACACCCTTTTAAAAATAATAAAAAAAAATTTACACTCTTTCCAGCCGATCTTAAACTAACATTTTTTGGTTTTATGCAATCTTATTTTCTACAGTAGAAAATACTGCCTACTCTTTCATCTCGTGAGGCTAACTTGTACTTGCAAAGATTAAAAAAAGTGTGGATTTTTTAAAAAAATAATTTTTTTTCAATTTTAAAACTCACAAAAAAATTATTTTTAAACTACTTTTTTTTCCCCAACACAATGTAAAACACTCTACTGTGTTTACGACACTTGCTTTTTAATTGTTGTTAATTTTAGTTAAAACACCCCATTTGACAAAAACAAAAGTGGTACCTTACAAATGACTTTTTTTTTGGGAAATATCTTACTTTTTACTAGAAATTTTTATTTACTAAATCCACTTTTATATATTCATTGACAAGGGGTTTTGGGTCGCTAGTTTCCTTTTGACAAGTATTTTTTTTTCTTTTTGTAAAAAATTCTACCCGCCAGTTTTTAAAAAAATCTGTTCCCTCTAATTATTTTTGCCTTTTTGTTGATCCATTTTACTATTTCCCACGTCCAGAATCAAGAAATCAATTTAAAATTTTAATTGTTTAAAATTTGTAATATATTAGCAAAATCAAAATCGGAAAAACAGAAACAGTACAGAACCCTTTAAATTTGGATGACCAATGGTTTTGAAAACTTTTTACCCAAGACAATCTTATAGCAACGAATATTTTAAAAAACCATATCAACTAGTTATTTAGTATTTAACAAATTTTGAACCCTTTTTTAGGCAGGTTGATTCAAAACAACCCAATTTAACAAAACCGAACCCTTAAATTTTGTACTGCATGAAAACGAAGGGGAAAAGGAGTTATGGGGTTCAACGCCCCCCCCACCTTAAATTTTTATGAGTTTTTAGATTAAATTTAAATGAGCCTTAAATTAAACATAAGGCATTCCTTTTAAAAAATTTGCCAGGGGGACCACCCCCAAATTTTTTCTAGAGGTTTTTAAATTTTCAAATTTTCTAGGTAAACATCACTCTAAAGGCTTCTATAATACCACTTTTTAAAATATTCCTGGGGGCAACCCAAAATATTTTAGAGGCATTTTTTTCAAAAAAAAAATCAGGAAAAGGACCCCCCAAATAACTTTTAGGGCATTCCAAATTTAAAAAATTATTTTGAGGCCACACAAATGATTTGGGGAATTACTAAAGCATAATTATTGAAAAGAGCTCCCTTTAAAATAGATTTTGAAGATAAAAATTTTCAATTTTTTTTTAAGGGGAACTATTTCAAATAGTTTTTAGGGTACGAGATTTTTAAAAAAATCCGTTAAAAGTATAAAATTTTTTTAAAAATTTTTTTCTCGAACGGGGCCATAAAATAACTTCTGGAGTACCGGGTTTTAAAATTAACTGGGGGGAAGAGGGTAGAAAGTCCCTTAAAAACTTGTTTGTTTCTTGACCCCGCCCCCCAACCACTCTTATACAATAAAGTTCCACCCACTATTTTATAAAGTAAAAGTTCTTAATAAAATAATTTTTATTATAATTATTTTCCCCAAATTTTATAAATTACATTCCCACCCCCTCGTCAAATAAAATTTTCCCACACCAATTTCATAAAGGTTGAGTTTTATTGGGTTTGGGGGACTTTTTTTTTAAAAATATATTTCAAATAATTACAAACACAAAAAAAACAAAAATTCAAAAAAAATTACTTTCATCAAACGTCAAAAAACTTTGCCAAAAAAAAACACTTTTTTTCCCCTTTCCCCCCATGAAAATGTAGGAACTCCTATAAAAATTCCCATCTTCCTAACATATAACGTAATTATTACAAGAGTAAACCCGAATGGGCAATAAGACCGGTGAAAAAACCCACAAACAACCAAAGATCAAATATTAGATTTATTAAAGATTTTGTCATTTTGTTACTCTTCAGGTTATTGTCTTTTTAATTAAAATAACAATCAGTTTTTATGAATTCATTAAAACCCGGCATGTAAATTAAAACCCATTTAAAAAAATATGTTTAGAGTTACAAGTAAATTTTCATTGACAAAAGAAACCTTTTTTGCTGAAAAATAAGAATACAAACCAACCAAAACCAAAACACAGGCACGAATTATAATTTGCAATTTCCTTTTTATTTTAATTGGAAATTATTTTCTTGGTTCCCTTCCCTTTGAAATGTAAATAACATATACGAATTAAAATTTTTAAATAAACTCGTTTTTTTTTATGAAAATTTTTTTAGTGTGAATATTTTATGCAGCACTTAGTGGCTCCCCACGTTTCACCCATTCTAACTTTTTTAAAAAATTTAAAGCATATTTAGTTCCATCGATGGTGACAAATTAAAAAAAATAAATTTCACTGGACGTGGGGTCGATATTTGTTAGCAAAATGAGCTATGCTGTCTTCTCAACATGTTTTTGCAACAATCTCTTTTATTAATTTTAGTTTCATTATCTTAGGGGTTTTAAACAAATTTTTAGGTAAAAGACGATTAATCATTTTTTAAGTGATATTTATTTAAATCTGGATTCATATAAAGGAGTCAATTTAAAAAAGTTCCAAAATGTTAAAATTTTTAAAAAAATATCAAATTAAATTTTTACTTGACTTACAAACGTTCATCGACACACACAAAAGAAAGATGGGGTGCCCAAAAAACATAATTTGAAATCCGAGTGACGACAAAATGAAGTTTTAATTGGGTTTTTTTTCAAACAAAAAAATTTTATATTATTTTTTTGTTTAAAAAAATTAAAAAAAGTTGACCACTGCTTATTTGGTAACAAATTTTTTGTAAAAGCATTTTCCAATAAAAAGTTTTACCCATTAAAATTTTTTTCTTTCCCCCCATAACTTTAAAAGTAAGGATTGAAATAAAATAAAATGTTTATAAACAAAGTCCAAAAAAAATCAAATTTTATTTTGGGAAATATTAAAACTCACGAAACAGACTCCACCTTATTAAATTCTCGGGATTATTGTCTGACTTAAATTTCAGTTGTTTTTCTGTTTCTAAAGAGCAGTCTGAGTAAAATACCCCGCCAGACGTATTTAAGGAGTTTTTTTTCCTAAAAAATTTACCCCCTTCCTCAACGCAATTTTCTCTTCAATTTACCTCCCTCAAACTTTCCCTATTGTGAGTTTAAATTCGATATTTTTTAAAAGTAAAAGAGGGGGAAAAAGGGGGAACCTTTTGTAGTTTAAATAAAATTTTTAAATAACTACATGAAATATCTTATTTAAATTTGTTAAAGCTTTCCCAAAAAAAAAAATTTGGCGTAAAATGCTTAAAAGTGAATTATTAAATTTTTTAAACGTCATAATAAATTTCTTTTTTGTGGTGAAAAACCTAAATTAACTGGAAAATCCCTTTTTGATTTTATTGGGAAATTAAATGTCTAACAAGTATTCAGAAAAATTTTTATAAGTGGAAATTTTTCATTTTTAAATTGAAGGTGACGAATTCAACCCTGAATCCTTGGGGTTAGATAATAAAACCCACATAGATAACCTTTTTCATTAAAAGTATAAATTTTTTGTTTGAACACATTTTTCCCAATTTTTTAGAAAAGATCGTCAGAAATAATAAAAAAAAATAATATTTAGCACCGCGTCTACTACCCGTTCGGGTTATAGCTTTAAGTACTAAATTAGCTAATGGATTAGGAATTTGGGGAAAAATTTAATTTGAGAAGTGAACCCCATTTGCGTGGGGGGAGATTTTAAAACCATTAGGAAAAACCACCCCTTACCCACCCAGATTCGAACCTCGATCTCCCCCCTTTCCCGCAGTCGGGCCATCACGACTAGCGTGTTAGCCAACTACACCACCGAGGGGGTTTAGAGAATAAAAATTTATTGGGTCGCATGGAAGAAAAAGTTTGAATTGAAAAGTAAACCTTTTTTTGTTAACGTAAAAAAGGGGGCACCTCTGAACCCAAAATTTATCTTTAAATTTAACAGCAACTCCATCGGTGCAAGTGTCCCCACCAATTCCCTTTCAATATTGAGACTCAAAGTAAGCAAGATAATGAAGAGGGAGAATTTCACCCCGTCTTCGCACATTAAAGCTTTTTTCCATATTTTTATTGTAAGGTAAGGGCTAATATTCGTAGGGGGAAGTTAATCCGCAACAACTGTAAATTTGGATAACCCCAACAAAAAATTACTACGGAGGGTCGCAAGCAATCACGCAATAAAATGCATGTACGTGGGCCCTTTAAACGGAAACAAAGCAGCGAAACGTTTTATTTGGAAACATTTACAAAATAAATTTGGTCAAAATATTTTCCTTGAAATTCTATTTTTAAATTTATTATTTTTAAAAATATAAACCAACTCCCTAGGACATTTTATAAAGCACGAACTAGATTAAAAGTAAAACAAATTTTCCTTGTTAAAACCCAGAATACGGCCGTATTAACTTATTTAGAACTTTGTGAAAAGAAATTACAGAAAACCAAATTAAAGGGTTTTTTTGGTTAAGGTCTGTTATAATAGATTTAGGGGGGCTTAACTTAACTTACATTCAAATATACCTGGACGTTTGTCAAAAACTTTGTTTTTTAGTTTCTTTGTTAAACAATATTTATTATTTGAATCGCCTGATTGGCCTGCTGTAGAATGTAAAAATTTTTTTCAAAAGTAGTGAAGTCTCTTTCTGTCCATTTGGTTGTGGGGAATTTTCTTTCGACACGAAAATGTGTACACGCAAGTAAGATTTCGGTTCATTTAGAGCAAGGGCTTACAACACGGAGTTATTGGGTTGGGTTTTGAACTCAACAATATTTGATTAAAAAATTTCTTAAAATGGTTCTTAAAATTTTTTATTTTCTTTTCACCCAAAATTGGGCCATTTATCCCCTTCTTTTTTTACATTTTTGTTCTTACTAAGCTAACGGGTTTTTGAGATGGGAAGGTTTTATTTAGAAGAATGTACCTGCCCTTTGCGTGGAGGAGAGTGAAAAACAAAATTTTAAATTACCTTTAGTACAACCGATTAAGATTTTAACCCCAATCTCTCCCTTGTCGGCAGTCTAGCCTACTGTGATAACGCCTTTGACCATGTATCCACTGAAGCGGTTGGGAATACATAGAAATATACATTTTTTTTTTAATATACCAAAAATAAAAATAAATATTTCATAAAACAATACCTACTAAAATATTTGGTAAAAAAGGGAAAAACGCAATTTAATGGAACACCACGATCGTTGGTATGGCGGCTGCCATTGTTGTTTACAAAAACCCTTTTGTCGGTGAAATAAGAAAGGGGGAAGAGAGACAACAAGTTAATGGAAAAGCACAATCGTTGGGTGACTGGCCCCGGGGGGTGCCCCCTATTGTTTACAACACCTTCTGTCGTGTACAAGAAGAGAGAGAGAGACACAAGTTTAAGGAACACCACGATCGTGGGACTGGGGGGCTGCCCCAATTGTTTTACAACCCCTTCTGTCGTGTGACTAAGAAGAGAGGAGACAAGCAAGTTAATGGAAACCCCCGCCACCCCATTTCGTTGGGGTGGATGGGGGCTGCCCTAGTTTTTTTACAACACCCCGTCGGTGATAAAAGAGAGAGGGCAAGCAAGTTAATGGAACAAACCACGATCGTTTGGGGTGACTTTGGCGGCTGCCACTATTGTTTTACAACAAAACCTTTTTCTGTGCTAAGGAAAAAGAGAGAAAGGACAAGCAGGTTAAATGGAACACCACGATCGTTGGGTGACTGGGGCTGCCATTTTTTGTTTACAAAAACCCCCTGTCGGTGAAAAAAGGGGAAGAGAGAGACAGCAATTTTAATGGAACACCACGATCGTTGGTTGGGGGCTGCCATATTGTTTACAACACCTTTGTCGGGTGAGTAAGAAGAGAGAGGGCAAGCCAGTTAATGAACAGCCACGATCGTTTGGGGAATGGCGCTGCCCCTAGTTTTTTTCAACACCTTCGTCGTTGATAAGAAGAGGAGAAGCAACAAGTAATGGAACAGCCAAGAACGTTGGGGAAAGGGGGCCTGCCCTAATTTTTACAACACCGTGTGTGAGTAAAAGAGAAGACAAGCAAGTTAATGGGAAGGGCAACCCAATTGCCCAGTTATTTAAAGGGGTTAAAAACGTTTACTAATCCCGGACCCAATTGGCCAAGGGCAATTTTGTTAGTAGGGGGGAGGGGGGGGGGGGGGGGTGTATATAAAAAAAGACCATTGAAACAAGCCTCCCACTTCATGTTTTCCCCCCCTTATAAAGGAAATTTAAAAAACCCCTAAGGCCCCCAACAAGACTTGAACAGTAGTATTGAATCCCGTCCATACTTTTAATTTTTTCCCGAAAACAGTGACTGTCCCGGTGTATTTTTTAATTTTTTTTTTCGGGTTTTGTGTAAACTGTTAATATTAGCGGAATTTATGATATGGAAAGGGTTAAAAAGTGAAAAAGGGGAAAGTTTGATTGTCTTTTAAAAATAGTATCGACAGGTTTTAATCAATTTAAAATTTTTCGAGGGGAAGAGAGGTGGAGAGCACTAAAAAGGACGCAAGGCAAAATATTACTCTTTATGGTGGGGGGAACATTTTCTCCGGACTGAAAAAAAACACAACCAGAACCATACAAACAAGAGTTAAAAAAGATCCATTACAACGCAGTTAAAGGAAGCGATGAATTGAAATAAGGGCCCTTTAAAAATTAATCCACACAGAAGAAAAGACCCAAAAAAAACATAAAAAAAATTGACCCTCAAGGGAAAAAAATGTATCAGGAATAACACAAATAAAAAACTAAAAAAAATGCCAAAGTTTTCCAATCTTCCGAAAAAATTCAATTGAAATAAAAAAAATTCAAAACGAAAAACCTTTTTTTAGAAACGAAAAAAGAAAGGGGTGTGAATTTTTTTTGACTCGAAAAATGGTATTTTTCCAGAATGAAATTGTGTTAAGGATGGAACCTTTGAATACGCGCCGAAACATTTTCTTCACTTTTACTGACATGGGTATTTCAAGGGCATACATACCTCTATCTTTGCCTACTTAAAAACAAAAAAAGCAAACCCCCCGGGTGCACGAGGTGGTTTTTTTCCTAAATGGTTTCCCCCAAATTTTCTTCACGCAAAGGGTGCATTTCAAAAAATTCCCTTCCCAACCCAAAAACCTTAGATTTAGTACATGGTTAAAACCCCAACAGGCAGTAAGCGTTGCTAAAAAAAGGATGTTTTTTTAATATTTTAAAAAACCTTAGAATTTGCCTTGCAAAAAAAACAAACTTTGGGTAAAAAAATTTTTAAAACACCAAATTAAAAATATTGCCAAAAAAAATGTTTTTTTTTGGTTTTTAAACCGAGCCCTAAAAGCGAATTTCAAACGTCGAAAATATTGTTCAGTACCCAAAAATTTAAAAAATTTAAAAACCAGATAAATATCTGCGATTTGCGTGGGCCCACTTTTTATTTTTATCTTGGCCATTTTAAACTATCCCGGAAAAAAAAAATAAAAGTTTTCCGTCGTGTGGGTGCATCACATTTTTTAAATTTTCGGACAATTTTTTTTACTCGGTCCTGTAAATATGTTTACAAAAACCCAGGTCTGTATTAAAGATTATTAAAAATGCTCTTTCCATTTTCCCCCTGCCCCCTTTTAAAATTTTTTTTTTAACACCCAAATTTTTTTTTGGTGGAAAAAATTAAAAGTTGGGTTTGGTCCCACAAAAAGAAAACTCGGTGGAGGGAAAAAGGTCCACTACTTTTTGGGCTACTTATTGAGGCCCAAGAAGTAAAACCTTTTGCGATCTGACCACCCCGCTATACAAAACTGACGGTTCCAGATTACCTAATGAAAATAAAAAATAAATGGGAAGCGAAATTTCCCGCCGCGCATTTGGGCGATATTGGATAATGGAGGACAAAAATCGTGCGAGAGCTTCCCTTCTGATTTAATTCATCATGTGTTTTCCACACCAAATATTTTTGTCTTCGTAAAAATTTAAAAAAGTCCAAAATGCGTACTTCAACAACAGTGAAGGAAAATAAACGCAAAAGGGATAGTAATTAAATTAAAAAAATTTTTGAAAAAAAAAAAAATTAAAAAGTTTGGAAGGAAATGATAATTAAGTTAGGAATTGTTCCTTCCAAAACTCCTTTGTATGACTTGTTTAATTATTTTGTTATAATTATTTGAAAAATAAATATTTTGAAAAATTTTTTTAAAAACGGAAATTTACTTTGATATAATATTTTTGTTTTATTTTTTTTTATTTGGTCCTTTCCCCCAAACATAGTTTTAATATTTGTTTATGTTGAGTGGGCAATTCGGGTCCTGTCTTCGGAAGGGGGTATTGGCGCAATTGGGTCCGGTCTGGGGGGGAGGGGCACTTTTAAGCTCTTGGCGCAATTCGGGCCGAGCAAAGAGAATTGGCGCAATTCGGGCGAGCCCAATGGAACAGCCACGATCGTTGGGTGACTGGCGGCTGCCACTAGTTGTTTACAAACCTTCTGTCGGGTGAGTAAGAAGAGAGAGACAAGCAAGTTAATTCGAACAGCCACGATCGTTGGGTGACTGGCGGTGCCACTATTGTTTACAAACCCCCTTCTGTCGGGTGAGTAAGAAGAGAGAGACAAGCAAGTTAATGGAACACCACGATCGTTGGGTGACTGGCGGCTGCCACTAGTTGTTTACAACACCTTCTGTCGGGGGGGAGTAAGAAGAGAGAGACAAGCAAGTTAATCGAACAGCCACGATCGTTGGGTACTGGCGGCTGCCCTAGTTGTTTACAAACACCTTCTGTCGGGTGAGTAAGAAGAGAGAGACCAGCAAGTTTAATCGAACAGCCACGATCGTTGGGTGACTGGCGGCTGCCACTAGTTGTTTACAACACTTCTGTCGGGTGAGTAAGAAGAGAGAGACAAGCAAGTTAATCGAACAGCCTCTATCGTTAGGTGACTGGCGGCTGCCACTAGTTGTTTACAACACATTCTGTCATGTGAGTAAGAAGAGAGAGAGACAAGCAAGTTAATGGAACAGCCACGATTGTTAGGTGACTGGTGGCTGCCACTATTTGTTTACAACACCTGTCGTGTGAGTAAGAAGAGAGAGACAAGCAAGTTAATGGAACAGCCACTATCGTTGGGTGACTGGCGGCTGCCACTAGCTGTTTTACAACACCTTCTGTCATGTGAGTACCACAAACCTAGAATTGTGGATATTTCAAACTGTGTTTACTTGTTAATATTAGGCTTAAGCCCCTTAAACTTACATATCATAATGAAAAACTCCCACTCACGGCGACTTACAGTCAGGCTCACCTATTGTTGACTGTCCGGTGATAGAGTGGTCGCAGTTCAGGTATCCAATATAGGTGGTGTGTACTTATGGGAGGTTCTTATTAAATTTTTATTCCCTTTATCCTTTCAAAAATACATTTCATTTGAATGATACCATCACCGGCTGCCTCTTTCCTTCTTTAGTAGAGTAATTAAAAAGTTATAAACCATACGATTCTAGGATGTGGTGTACAAATATAATAAATACAGAGTCTTACAAGAGGAAACAATGTATGCCATTATATATACTTGAAAGAGGAGAAGGTTTGGAGTCTCACGTAAGTTTGGGTTCAGTATCAACTTATGTATGTTATTATTTCTATAGTTCATTTTATTATTATTTTATATGATGAACATATTTTCTGTCTACCAGCGTTACTTTAGTTTAATTAATTTGCGTTAGAGTGGTATATATGCTATAGTGTGTATTAGCGTGGGACATTGAGCCCAGTTTTCAAAGTGATTGGGCTGACAATGTAGCCTTGATAACACAATATTACTAATCTTATATGGTTTAGATTGAAAAATTACACCTGGACACTGGAATAGAACCCAGTACTTTAGTTTAGCACGTCAATGATCTGACCACTGGTAATACAAGAGTTGTCCCGTACCCAGGGTCATTAATCACTTTTATTTTAGGGCAGAGTCTGTGATGGACGTGTGGAAATCGTCCACTACAGTTAACGAAATGTATTTAATTATAATTGCGTGTGACGTGAACAATCACAGGTAGGTTCACATGACCACAGTGTGGCGTGAACAATCACAGGTAGGTTCATATGGACAACAGTGTGACGTGACGTGAACAATTCCAGGTAGGTTCACAATGGACAGCAGTGTGACGTGAAAAATCACATGTAGGCTCACATGGACAGCAGTGTGACGTGAACAATCACATGTAGGCTCACATGGACAGCAGTGTGACGTGAACAATCACATGTAGGCTTATAGGCAGCAGTGTGACGTGAACAATCACAGGGAGGTTCACATGGACAACAGTGTGACGTGAACAATCACCGGTAGGTTCACATGGACCACAGTGTGACGTGAACAATCACATGTAGGCTCACATGGGCAGCAGTGTGACGTGAACAATCACATGTAGGCTCTCATGGACAGCAATGTGACATGAACAATCACATGTAGGCTCACATGGATAGCAGTGTGACGGGAACAATCACATGTAGACTCACATGACAGCAGTGTGGCGTGAACAATTACAGGTAGGTTAATATGGACAACAGTGTGACGTGAACAATTACAGGTAGGCTCTCATGGACAGCAATGTGACGTGAACAATTACATGTAGGCTCTCATGGACAGCAATGTGACGTGAACAATTCCAGGTATGTTCACATGGACAGCAGTGTGACGTGAACAATCACATGTAGGTTAACATGGACAGCAGTGTGACGTGAACAATCACATGTAGGCTCACATGGACAGCAATGTGACGTGAACAATCACATGTAGGCTCACATGGACAGCAGTGTGACGTGAACAATCACCGGTAGGCTCACATGGACATCAGTGTGACGTGAACAATCACATGTAAGCTCACATGGACAGCAATGTGACGTGAACAATTCCATGTAGGCCACATGGACAGCAGTGTGACGTGAACAATCACCGGTAGGTTAACATGGACAACAGTGTGACGTGAACAATTACAGGTAGGCTCTCATGGACAGCAATGTGACGTGAACAATTACATGTAGGCTCTCATGGACAGCAATGTGACGTGAACAATTCCAGGTATGTTCACATGGACCACAGTGTGACGTGAACAATCACATGTAGGCTCACATGGATAGCAGTGTGGCGTGAACAATTACAGGTAAGTTAACATGGACAACATTGTCACGTGAACAATTACAGGTAGGCTCTCATGGACAGCAATGTGACGTGAACAATTCCAGGTATGTTCACATGGACAGCAGTGTGACGTGAACAATCACATGTAGGCTCTCATGGACAGCAATGTGACGTGAACAATCACTTTGTAGGCTCACATGGATAGCAGTGTGACGGGAACAATCACATGTAGACTCACATGGACAGCAGTGTGGCGTGAACAATTACAGGTTAGGTTAATATGGACAACAGTGTGACGTGAACAATTACAGGTAGGCTCTCATGGACAGCAATGTGACGTGAACAATTACATGTAGGCTCTCATGGACATCAATGTGACGTGAACAATTCGAGGTATGTTCACATGGACAGCAGTGTGACGTGAACAATCACATGTAGGTTAACTGGACAGCAGTGTGACGTGAACAATCACATGTAGGCTCACATGGACAGCAATGTGTGACGTGAACAATCACATGTAGGCTCACAGGGACAGCAGTGTGGACGTGAACAATCACCGGTAGGCTCACATGGACAACAGTGTGACGTGAACAATCACATGTAGGCTCAATGGACAGCAATGTGACGTGAACAATTCCATGTAGGCTCACATGGACAGCAGTGTGACGTGAACAATCACCGGTAGGTTAACATGGACAACAGTGTGACGTGAACAATTACAGGTAGGCTCTCATGGACAGCAATGTGACGTGAACAATTACATGTAGGCTCTCATGGCCCAGCAATGTGACGTGAACAATTCCAGGTATGTTCACATGGCCCACAGTGTGACGTGAACAATCACATGTAGGCTCACATGGATAGCAGTGTGGCGTGAACAATTACAGGTAAGTTAACATGGACAACAGTGTGACGTGAACAATTACAGGTAGGCTCTCATGGACAGTAATGTGACGTGAACAATTACATGTAGGCTCTTCATGGACAGCAATGTGACGTGAACAATTCCCAGGTATGTTCACATGGACAAAATCTTCGTTTTTTCCCCAAATGATCAGTTCCAGGTGGAGCCACACCATATTCAATTATTTTAATCTCGTAAATTTAATACTGTACTTTTATACCACTCAAATCCTAGACAAAGAGGAGACACCATCTAGTAGCAAGTGTTGGGTCAGAGGGGGGCGAAGAATAAGTATTGAGATCTTCTTAAATTTTGGCAAATTAAGACTCATTTGAATTTAATTACGTAATTTCTGTTCCATCAATAAAAAGCTCTTCTTCACTTTTCTTTCACTTCAGATTTTCCTTTTTATTTTGACAACTTCATTTAGGAAAAACAATTTAAAATTTTAAAACCAGCCACTAAATACGTACACATCCCCTAGAATGTGACAGAGTAGCAGACAGCCGCCCCCTAATACTGTGAAATTATTTGAAATAACTCGTTGAATGGGAAACATATGTGTCGTTCTTGGTCTGTTTAGATTTGTCTTAAGACACAACACAATAATGAGAAAAACTCCAAAGTGGTATAATCTTAAGGACCATATGTTTATCCCTTAGAAAATAAAGATGACATTACCGTATCTGAAATCAGCTATGACTAGTATATTTTGTTGTTCTCTAGCTTGCAGTGACTGAAACACACATTTTTCCTACATTAGTGTGACCATATATTCTAAGGCGTCACTCTTGCAAAAGACTATACTTCCGAAATCAGGGATTGATTCATGGTCGGTTGTACTAAGATTTATTTTCTAAATGAGGTTCCACTTTACCTCCACGCAAACGCGGCTACATTTTCTCTAACTTCGACATTCCTCGTCCTTAACAAAATAGTGTAATGAGTACAAAATGCCTATAATCCGGATGAGTAGTAAGGAGTGATGCAAAAACAAATTATGCTATCGTGTGAGTTGTTAAGACACTCAGGCAGATTCTGCTCTGTATTTTCCGAGAGCGTGTGAATCCAGCTTTATCCATAGTGTGAGACGGGGATCTTAAGCTCTTTGGGCCAGAGAAACATTCCACTAAAGGTCGAAGGTAGTTTTGACTCAGCCCCATGAACGTCCATCTTCCCTGACCTTAGTTGGCGCCGTCGCTGGAAGGTATTGACACAGACGCCGTGAAGATGGCCTGTCTATAAAAAGTGGTATAATAGACGGGTGACAGACCTGCCCGGCGTCAATGCGTCATCCCTTGATCGTGGCGACGTGTCAGCGTCGAGTCAAGAGGGCGCTGGGTGCTTGTGATTAACGACAGTCACATCACGAGGATTATGGGAGGATAAATACTGCACGCGCTTGAACGGTTAACACGTCTTCGAGCTCTGGTACTCCTCATTATCATCTCACAAACGGAGTATTTGAAAAAAAATGTATTAACAAAATTATTAATCAAAGGTTTTTGAGGTAGATAAACTAAATTTCAAGCTGATCAAGTCTGGTTTTCCATTGACGAGAAGGGAGTTTGAGGATAAAAATAAGTCAAATCAATTCCCATAGATGACAAAAAAATATTTTATATTTTTACAACTGTTGACGTGGAACCTATTTACCAACTTCAACAGTTGAGGTATAGATTAATTTTCTTATGAATACATTTATAGTAGAGTTAGTATTGTTTTTAAATTTACACACCGTGGGCAAACAGTGGCGCCAGGTCTCGTCATTTCTCTTATTTGTGTGGATGTAAATATGACTATTAGGGGTGACAAAACTACTGTACGTTTGTGTATACAGAAGTGTGACAGAGCTAACGGTGTGATAACTACTTGTGTTTTGTGTATACAGAAGTGTGACAGAGCTAACGGTGTGATAACTACTTGTGTTTGTGTGTACAGAAGTGTGACAGAGCTAACGGTGAGGATAACTACTTGTGTTTGTGTGTACTGAAGTATGACAGAGTTAGGGGTGAGATAACTACTTGTGTTTGTGTATACTGAAGTATGACAGAGTTAGGGGTGAGATAACTACTTGTGTTTGTGTTATACTGAAGTATGACAGAGTTAGGGGTGAGATAACTACTTGTGTTTGTGGTATACTGAAGTATGGACAGAGTTAGGGGTGAGATAACTACTTGTGTTTGTGTATACTGAAGTATGACAGAGCTAGCGGTGTGATAACTACTTGTGTTTGTGTGTAAATGAAGTATGACAGAGTTAGCGGTGTGAGATAACTACTTGTGTTTGTGTGTACTGAAGTATGACAGAGTAAAAGGGGTGACAATAACTATTTTGTGTTTATGTATACTGTATTATGACAGAACTATGGGTGACAGAACTACAATTGTTTGTGTATGTTGAAGTATGAAAGAGTCAGCGGTGTGACATAACTACTTGTGTTTGTGTGTACTGAAGTATGCGAGAGCCAGGAGTGACATAATAACTACATTTGTTTGTATATATTGAAGTCTGTCAGAGTCAGGGGTGACAAAACTACCATTGTTTGTGTATATTGAAGTATTACAGAGCCAGAGCTTAATATATATAGTATGTTTATATATATTTTGAGGTATGACCCTCATAGGTGATAGAACTACCTGTGTTTGAGTATAGTGATATATAAAGTCAAGGGTAAAAAAATTTAAAATGGGGGGAAAAAATAAATTAAGGAAATTATTTTTTAAGTTTTAAAAAAGATTGTATTTTTTTAACTTAATACCTGCAAAAAGGGGGAAGTTTTCCATTATTTCCATTTTTGGAGGAAAATATACTTTTGGGGGTTAAAAAACTGTCAGTTTGTCAGAATTTGCCACCTATTAAAACACGTTTTTTTAAACCCCCAAAATATTACAAGAATCGGGGAAACAACTTTGGGAAGAAAATAACCGATAATCCCTTTTTGGGCAATAAAAATTAAATTAATTTAACAACTTTGGACCTACGGGGTTTGAATGTTTTTGTGATACTGAAGGAAGATGGCAGATAAATTGGGGGAGAGTAGCAAGTTTGGGGTGAATAACTTTTATTTTTTTTTTGTGTAAATAGTAACAATTGGGGTGTTGTAATTTTTTGTATTAAAGTATTACTTTAATAAATTGGGGGTTTTTTTCACCATAATGAAAGTATATACTATGCTTTTGAAATTGAAGAACAGTGTTGGGGTTGAGTTAATATTTGGTTTGTTAATAAGTTATGACAAAAGTAATAGAAAAATTTTTTGTGTAAAGGGATACGGGTTTTAAGGGGTAATAACATTTTATTATACTGATTTGCAAAAAGGGTCCCAAGTATAAAATTTTTAATTTAATTAAAATCAAATTTTTTTATTAATTCACCAATTATATTAAAATTTTTTTTTAATTGAATTTTTAAGCTTTAAAAATACCAATTTTAAGAATTAAAGACCAGTATTAAATAAATAATTTTATATATTATGAAACAATTTAAAATTTTGTTTATTATTTTTAGCTGACAAACATGTGTGTTTGTGTATATTGAATTATTACAGAGCTTGAGGTGATTAGGGTATTCATGGGATTGATTTAAATAAAATTAAAACAAAATGTGCCCAATTATATTTAATGTAAACTTAACTATTGCTTAGAAAAAAATTCTACCCCACATACTAAAATATAGAAGCCTCAAAGTTTTTTAACAGAAAGTGTGAAACCCAGTAATTCATTGTTTATTGAATCTATGTGAATTTAAATAAATTGTAATAACCTTTTTGACTTTTACGGGTTTTGAGTGGGGGGGAATGGTTTATTTATTTTCCTTATTTTTTCAAAACAAGGTGAGTAGGCCTTTAAGAAATATTTTAGTATGGGTGTCATCTCACAATTCAAAAAGTTTGTGAGCATAGGATTCAGGGGTTTATATTTATGACAATTTTCCCTTATTAATAACTAGATAGCTGTTGCCCGTGGCTTTGCTCGCGTGGAAGTTGATTATATACAAATACGAAAATAATACATATGTATTTACAAGTTTAATTTAAAATATCGTTACGTTGAGGGACCATAACTTGACCTCAGATCAAAAATAATGCAAGTCCGATAAAAACTTTCACCCCCTTTTTCATCCCTTATTAAATAAAATTTCCAAAATTCCCTGAAACACGTATTTATTTGTTTTACGCAATAACCGAAATACAAAATTTTGTTTATGTAACTTTCAAAATGACGGACTTTCATACATATTATCATACTTATTATCATCCCCTATTTGACCCCTTTGGGGTGGAATTTTCTAAAATCCTTTTTAGTGGGTCCCTAATAACAAAAATAATATACAGTCCAAATTTTCCATGCTTGTACCCTTTGATAGTTTGCGCTCGGCGATGATGAATCAGTCAGTCAGTCAGGACATGTAATTTTATAATATAGATAATTTCAATGTCAATTTACTTTAAAAAAATAATAATAATGTTCTAGGCTACATCATTTAAAATATGACCACAACTATTATAAATATGCATCGTATATGTTAAATCATTCTTGAGCAATTTTTAAATTTTAAAATGTCAACAACCCATTTGAAACCTAGTCAGTAAATTTTATTTCACTATTAATTTTAAACAACTTTTACTTTGTACATATTGTATAATGGTTATATGTATGAAATATTCATCAGAAGTCCTTGACTAGAAGGCAGAATGAGAATCATTAAAATCAGCAAAAAGGGGGCCATAGACGATCAATAATTTTGTCAACCCCGCCTATCAATAATGTTGACGAGGTGTATTGAAAGGGCATATTGACCTTTTAGCAGGGTTCAAAACGCATTGTCAATTTATTAAAGCATGTGGATAGAATTTTTTGATTGAAGCGCATTGACGAAGGCCTTTATTGTTGCGCCATTGACGTTTAGGAGGTTTATTTGTCATTATTTCGTCAGTCTGACTCGGACGTCAACGGGAAAATGGCGCGCACCATTAAAG
>JBCFYV010011164.1:19231297-19243193 GCA_039000515.1 Timema cristinae | reverse complement strand
AAATTCACAAAAGGACACAACATTTTTTTTTCTTTTTTTGGTTCTAACTTTAAAAAAACATGCCCTACTGACTGACTGTTCATCATCGCCGAGCGCAAACATAAAGGGTACAAGCATGAAATTCGGACTGTATATTCATTTTTTTATTGGCACCCACTAAAAAAGGATTTAAAAATTCCCCCCCAAAGGGGTAAAAATAGGGGAGAAAATATGTATGAAAGTCCGCCCTTTTAAATTTCATAAACAAAATTTTGTTTTTCGGTTTTTGACTAAAACAAATAAATAGTTTTTTCAGGAATTTTGGAAATTTTATTTAATAAGGGATAAAAAAAGGGGTGAAAGTTTGATGGGACTTCATTATTTTTGATCTGAGGTAAAGTTATGGTCATCAAGTAACGTAAATTTTTTAAATTAATCTGTAAATCATAGTAATTTTCGATTTGTATAAACAATTCCCACCGGAAAAGCCGCGGGCAACAGTTCTGTTTACTATTTTTTTAAAAACCAGATACCTCTTTACATATCATTTACAAATGACCTGAACTGCATTTAAAATATTTTAATAAATTAAATACAAAACAATAACTAAGGCTGTGTTATCGTCATAAAAACGCATAGCTAATAGCTAATACTTAGTCCATAACAAAAAGATGAAATTTCCTAGTTTCAAGGGATAACTTTCCCAACGGAAAAATAATTAATAGAGGATTTCCCATAGTACATGAAGTTTTATTTAACACCGCATCTTATTACCCATTCGGATTATACGATAATATACTAGTTACACTAAGGGTTTAGGAATGGGGAAAGGTTTGAATTTAGAGGAAAGAAATGTACCTACATTTGCGTGGGTAAAGAGTGGGGAAACCATTTGGGAAAAACCCCCTTTGTACATCTGACCAGGATCGAACCACAATACCCCGTCATCGGAAGTCTAGTATATCAAAATTTTGATTCTTCATTTAGTACGTCCACCCTAATATTCATAAGAGTAATAAAATCATAACCTAAGAAACAAAGTAGTTTTATTTAATATAACAGGCAGTGATTCATTTTAAGTTTCAAAATACACTATTTAATATTTTAGGTTTAAGAGTTTATGTTAAAAAATTTCTTAAATAAAAACAAAACTTGATTATATTCATACTCAAATCATAAAGTTTATTTTATGAACCCTTGCAATTTTTTACTATGAATTGTGCATTGTACGATATGCAGTATTTGTTATAATTTATGCATGAATCTAAACCCACCTAAAGCCACGCTATGTTGAAATAATTAGTGAGGACACTAATTTTAAAATTGCTTGAAATCTAAAATTAACCAAATATAAATTTTGCATCATACTTATATTATACCAAATTTTGTATTGAATTAGAATTATAGGAACAATAACATGTTGCATGCGTCTAACATTCTACAAAGTTATGCTAGAATATAATAATATAAAATAGAATAGTCAGTCAATAATTATGAAAAATATTTACATATTTTACAGAACCAAACTATATCATTTTCTGTATTTATTATTTACGTTTTTTTCTTCGTACTTTTTAGTTTCATTCGGGCTCAATTTTTCTGTTTCAACTTTTTTCCCCCTTGGTTTTTAATCTTCTTTCTCGAGCTCTCCTTTTCCTCAAATCAATAGCAAGTAATTTGTGAAGAACCTTAGGTGTGGTTTTACGGTATTAAAATTTCCAGACGCATCAGAGAGGTTTTGGTGGGCTTCACCTGGCCTACGTTACCTCCTACTCAAAGTCCAGGGCTTAGCTATAATACCACTTGCACAAAGTAGAATAGCGAAATAACTTGATGCCGTAAAGGTTTTCCAATTCGCTCCTTCAAAGAGACGTCTTTCAAAACAAAATAATTTAATGATTCGTCTAAAAAAGAATTGTAAACAGGTGGATTGGGCATAGGCATTATTTTTTAAAGCTGCGTCTTACTACCTATTCAGGTTATACATATATATACTACTTATTCTAGTGAGTTAAGGATGATAAGGTTGAATTTTAGAGGCAGTGTACTCGCATTTTCTTTGAGGAAGAGTGGAAAACCCCTTTAGGGAAAAAACTCAGTCCACCCAGCCGGATTCAAACCCCATTATACCTGACATCGGCAGTCTCGTTTATTGCAAGAGTAACGCTTTATACCATGACTCTCAAACTGTTATATCCCACGCAACCCTCTAGTCTAAGCTATGAACCCTACTGAGGAACCCCTGTTTGTTCATGTCTATCCCCTTTTCCCCTACAAATTTTACTACCTGTTATGATGGATTAAATAACTAAGCTAAATATTATAGCTTAGTTATTACGGCTATAGCCGCATCTAAATAAACTATTATTTACTCATGATATGTCGTTCGTACAATTATAACTGTATAATTGACAGTAATAAGCCAACCACCAAGTGGAAGGTGGCTCCGTTATCTGATAGTCGTGATATTAATTAATCATACATCTGTAGCCGAACGATTTCCACATTGTCCATCACAGACTCTGCCTTATAATACGAGTGAAGAATTGCCCTGGGCACGGGATGACTCCTGGATAGCTCAGTGGTTAGAGCAAATAGCGTACTAAGCAAAAGGTCCCCGGGGTTTGATTTCCATGTCCAGGTGTCATTTTTCAATTTAAGGAATATTTTAATACAAGTGTTTGACCGTTAATTAAAAATTATACATATATATATTTATATATATATTATTATTACTAAAATATATCTTGCATGGAGCCCCTGATTACCCCTTTGCGGAACCCAGATTGAGGACCACTTTTCTTAGACCATGTGGCCACCGAAGAGGGTCATTGCACAGATAAATAAATATTTAAAATAAATACAATAACTTACCAAACAGCCTTCAATTCAGTATAGGCTAGCCGGCTGAACGTTAGCTACTCCGTACAATTTGTTCAGGGTCAACATAATTCTTAGTGAAATTGCTAGCAGGTTAGGCTAGGTTGAACTTGCCAATACACCTAAGGAGGTAGCCAGGTACAGTAGCCCCATGACTTCTTTGGTGCTGACGGACAGCTCACAGCTGAGAGCTAAAAGCTTTGAAAAGTTACCAGACCAAATTATGTATCCTACGCCAAACCACATGATCTTCAAAAACATGTGTTTAGCAACTGTCACTTCTGTCAGTCAAAATTTAGGTATATACTTAAATGAAGCCTGTCAGAAGTCAGCTGTGAGCTGTCAGTTAGCACCAAAGAAGACATGGAGCTACTGTAGCAGTGCCCAGTCCACCTTGGGGAGGAAATTTTTTGTGGTAGCCTGGGGCTATAAGAAGCACCCAGTTCAGTTGTATCAATTTCAATCTCATTTATTCTTGTTTTCCAGTGACGCGGTTATCAGGTTTCGAATCTAGACTGGGTGTTTTGACAGTGGTTTATCCTAAATGTTTCCCATTCTCACCTCCACGTAAATTCGGGTACATGGCAAGGGTACGGGCACCACCATAGAGAACTTCCCCACTTCAGAACACTGCACATCCGTGAGAGCTGAGGGGATTAAAAAAAATATATATTCCTTCTCTCTGTGCCCCCCACCACGAGTCGACGAATAAATGACTTCGTGCGCATCGAAAACTCCTACTGTGAATCGCCGATTGCTCAAGCATCAAGCAATCTTCGTCAAGCGTGTAACCCCCTCCATTTTTACCCACATGAAAATAAACTGCTTATAAACCTGTGCTCACTCTTCTATATTACTCTTTGCTGTTTTTCTGGTTGTAGAGGCTAAACGACTCATAATGTAGGCTGAAATTCTCTTCCATGAGTTCCAGCATATATATTTATTTATTTATAAAATTAAGTTATATTTTTGGCATATTTTCAAGTTAGGTACAATTTAATTTTCTGCATGTATATAAGAAGTACCTAGTTGGAAGCGTTAGTTAAAATTGAAATAAAATGTAAGATTGTTTGGCTATGAAGTTTATTAAAACTATTTGGCTTGGTATTCGATTTTAATCTTGAATTTAGATGTGTCGAGAAAGCCTAACTGATATAATGAATCCAATGTTAGATAAACTTGCCTATGGCAACTTGAGGTTTTGTTGTGATTATTTATTTCGTTGCTGTTGTTTAACCTAATTGCGCAACGATTTAGGCTTATTTGCTTACAAGGATGGCTTATCCGCTTCTTGGACGTACTGTAGGTATATTTTTATTACATTACTGTTAGCAACATTTGAATCTATTGTACGGTTAGACGCAGCAGAGTTCTACTAGATGACAGATATGATTGTGTGTGCTACTAATTATTTGTTAGTTCCACATAGTATTAGAATGGGCAATTATTTATAATATTTTGGTGGGCTAATGGATACACACCAGTTGCTATTTTCATGTTAGAACTTTACTTAGAAAGTTTACTAAATAATATAATAACTATTTAACCATTACCTTAATATTATTATTATTATTATTATTATTATTATTTATTATTATTATTATTATTATTATTAGCATCACGTCTTACTACCTGTTCGGGTTTTACGCTTAAGTACTAATTACACTAATGGATTAGGAATTGGGAAGGTTGAATTAAACTAAGTGAACCCGCATTTGCGTGGAGGGAGAGTGGAAAACCATTTAGGAAAAACCAACCCAGTTCACCTGACCGAGATTCGAACCTCGAATCTCCCCGTCCTCAGCAGTCGGGCTCAACACGACTAGCGCGTTAGCCAACTATGCCACAGAGGCGGGTCACTTTTAAATTAATGAAGTTGTTAACTTTCGTTAGACAGAGATTTATTATCGCACTAGTTTTGTTATCCTTACCTGTTTTTACATTTATAAAGCACTTGCCTGAATGTCATGTTTAAATGCCTTGTTGATTGAATTTAATATGGAGGTTGAGACCTATCAAGTATCTAATAGTTATATGTTTTTATCTTCGCTAAAGGTAGTGTTTGCAATTTTGGTCTCTATTTACAATTTCATTATATGAATTTTGTAATAAATGGGCTTACATTATTGTTTACTAGCCCCCTTCCTCGTAAAAAAAATATTGTAAGGAATCCTGTAAAACAAAGCTTTAAATCATCCATCATGTCAATATAAAACAAAACTTTTTTACTTATATTTTTTGAAAATACAGTCCTACCATCACTGTATAGCCCCCTCCCTCTTTTATCCTCCCTCCTATTTTTCATCTCATTCCTCTTTCCTCACCTCTACCCCCCCGCCTCCTTCAACAATTTTTTTTCCCAACAACTATATAATATTCTATCGACACTTTTATGAGGAATAAATTAAATTTTCAAAATAAAAATATAGCCTATGTTACTCGCTGATAATGTAGCTTTATATTGGTGAAAGAATTTTTAAAATCGGTCCAGTAGTTTTTGAGTTTATCCATTACGAACAAAAAAAAAATCTCTCCTCTTTATAATATTAGTGGTGACCTGGTGGTCTAGGGTAAGGTGTCAGACTTCTGTGCTGGCGGCCGGGTTCGATCCTCGGTCCCGGCACAGATTTATCTGATTACCAAACCCTTCCTTCACCTCTGACAAGACATCTTGTGAATTTGGGGAATGCCAGGCCTCCACCGTGGTTCGGATTCCACGTTAAACTGTAGGTCCTCCGTTTCATCTCACAATCACCCTACCATTACACATTAGCGTAAGTGCGTATAACCCGAACGGGTAGTAAGACGCGGTGCTAATAATAATAATAATATTAGTATAGATGTTTGTCTACTTTAACTTAAAGCAACGTCCTGTTTTATCAAACCCGGATTTACCTTTGTTATTACGTATTCACCTTAAATAAACATAGAACATTTAGGAACATCATACCGTTTAGCTATTTTCTGTGCTAATGAACAAGTTGTTGGGACTTGTAAGATGGGGCTAAAGTAAAAAAGGCTGTCAAGTTAAGCTCCCTGATAATAACCTTGCTTTCATTTGAAAATAGTATTTGTACCTGTACATTAGCTTGTTGTTCGAACTTTCAAAGTTTGTAAGCTCTATCATTTGAAGAATGAGTACAGCTGTGAAAGAGAACCATGGTGGATTGAAGCAGGGATTTTTTACCCAAGAGATAATTGCGTTACTAACTCAGATAGGGTGTAAGAATAACCAAATTTAACGTTGATTAAATTTGTGTTTTGCGTTAAAAAGTGATGAATGAATGACATGTTATGTTATGTTTGTTCAATAAGTTGGTTTATGAGTCGCGTTCGTATATATAATCAATTAGTTGAGCAAGTGAACGTTAAATACTTTAAATAAAAATATAAACAACACTTTAAGGTGTTTCAGAAGATGCGTCAAGCTTAGAGTATATAATATTTAAAACATTAACTCCAAATAAATTTGAGATATTTTATAATTCTTACATTACTATAATTGATGATCAGTATGCATTAAATTAATTGATACATTGTCATATATATATAACAATGTATCAATTATATATATATTCCTCCCAAGTTCAGTCCTTCTTGGCATGTCAATTAAATATTTCAATGGTGTCAGATTTGACTACCAACACGTACGAAAAATAAATCGTCGGTGAGATAAGGGTTTCCTTTTCCATAGCTATGACTTAACAACATCTGAGAGCGGGTGGTTTGTCGCTTCTGGAGCTAAGCTAGCTAGTAAATGGTGTGCTCATACAATCAGTTTGTTCAGATTATCATATAATATTCCTAATTAACTAAAACTTAGCTTATTTTCTGCGTATGCAGTGAGAACATACATTGAACAACACGATGCTTGGCGTGGACCAATAAATCAAGATATTAGAGCCACAAACACTAGTCGGCCATCAACAGTGTTGTGCACATCTGAGCTTGGAGCTAAATGGTGCCAATTTCAACAAAGAGTAGTTTCAGTGGTCACATGGTTTAACGTGTCACTCTCAAACTTAAGGTAAATTCGACCATCAAAATTGTATTGCATTATTTTAATAAGTGTATAAATATTTATTCAATGATTTCAAATATTACAGTTCTCGAGTTATAAGTAGACAAACTTACTATTTGATCCATTTTGCGTATTAATTTTAAGGTAAAGTAGTTAATGTATGGGAATTACATTTATTCTAGCTAGACTTGCGTATGAATTGTATGCAATGAAGTACTTACAATATTTAAAATAAAATTAGTTTTTAAATAATAAGATATTTATTAGTTGTAAAATTACATAATTTTTGATCTTATACAAGTACTTTTCGTTTTATACCCCGATACTTTAATTTTATATCATTTTGTAGTACATAATGAGGTTATTTCAAATTGGTTTGGTTATTAGACTAATTTTAATGCTCTTCATATTAAAATCAGTCTAAATCATACATTCAACTTATCCATTAATAATCTTAGTTTGAATTACAGCTTCGATTCGGAACCCACTGTTGTTTGTTGTTTCGGGGCCTGGTTACCAGTGATTGATAATATTCTATTGGTTTATGTCCCAGGACCGTTTTACCACTGGTTCAAAATCTGGTATTATTTATGTTCCAGGGTCTGGTTAGTAGTGGTTCATAATATTTCATTATTTGTGTCCCGGGGCCTTGTTACCACTGGTTCATAATCTACTATTGTTTGATATCCCGGGGCCTGGTTACATGAGTAGGACATGACTTGTACCAACTGTGACCACAAATGTAGGTATTTAATAGATAGAGTTATAAATTTTATTAAAAAAATAATATTTCATAGAGTTTACCTGTTATTTTCCGTTTACGATTTTGTTGTCGAGAACGTTATTTGCAATGTATTAACTTGTCAATCAATTGGTCAATCCATCTCGACTTTTGTATGCCAACAGGTCCTCTCATGTCAAACAGTTGTTTATCCTATCAAATGGTCCTAAACGTGTCGATCACTTGACACACTCAAGTTTGAAATATTTTTATTTAGTTGGTAAACCAGTTGGCTGTCGATCACTTTGCCTTCTTATGCATAAGCTTGTCGACCAGTTGGTCCTAATCTTGTAGGCCACTTTACCTACGTGGCATTCGAACATTTTTACAGCTTTTCGGCCGGTTTGTAAAATGCCAATCATTAGCTCTGTTAATAATAATAATAATAATAATAATAATAACGGAAATACTTTTTTTACTACAAATAAAGAACTCTAAAACCTGCTCCGGTGCTAGCATAATCTTTAAGGCGCCACTCTCGTCGTAGACTAGTTCGTTAAAGAGAGGGAGATCGGGGTTCGATCTCCGGTAGGTGTACAGAGGGTAATTTATTATAAATTGTTTCCCACTATTTCTACGCAAATGCGAGTGAACTTCCTCCAAATTCATATTTCCTAATCCCTAACTAATTAGCGTAATTAATACATGTGTATATACTGCGAATGGATAGTAAGACTCGGTGCTAAAAGAATAATATAAGAAACCTTAAACTTTCACCACTCAAATTATTTAATTAAATTGCTTAGTAATACATATATTTTTTCTTCTAAGAACACATTTTGTAAATATAGGCCCAATAATATTCAGTACAGTAAATACTTTGCAACACGTGTAATAAGTTCATTATTTTAAATTATTAATATTCAATGAATCTTAGTAGCTAGGATCCAAACTCAAGACAACTCCCGGGTGAGCCATGCAGTGACCATTCATGTTCTAAATTACTAAATAACAGTGAAGTTCCTTAGCGAAAAAAAAGAGGTAGTGCTATAACAACACTGTTGTGAACAAAGAGCTGGCAATCCCAGCTTACTTTCCCACTTCACCTGCTCATTCTCCCTTTCACAACACAACACCACCCTTCAACCATGTTAAAAATTATATGTCAAAATTTTATAGCCTATTCATTCTAGGAGAAGCTGGTTGGACGAATCACCTTAACCGGGGAACTTGGTTCTTCTGAGGATTGTTTTTACTAAATCGTTTACCAGCCTCCCTTAACGCCAGTTACAATTTCCTCCAAGACAGCCAGGCCTGTGAAACTTGCGGCCATAACCATGGTTCTGTTCATTCCACGGACTGAACTCAGCAACAACAAGTGCAACCGTCCTCATCTTATAAACTTCATGGAAAAACAACCTTCGAGAGCATGCGTGACTTTGCATAATTTGGAGCGGGCTGAAATTGGTGTAACAAGTTTGTATGCCTTATTTGACTTGCATCAATTCCCAAAACTAGTCGAGTTCTCACACCCAATATTTGCGATGTTTGGCAGCATATGCGTACCTGTATGTTGGCACGTCTTGTTTTCTCACATGGAAAGGAACAAATAGACGAGAGATTTTGACTTACGAACACACATATGTCAAACAATGAAAGTGACAAGATTTGTAGCACAAAAGTCACAACATTTCTACAAAAAAAGTTTTAAAGTATTTATTAAAAAATAAGGGAGAATCTTATTACTTTATTTAAAGGTTTATTATTTTCTTATTAAAATAACTTTTTTTGAAGGATGCACCCTCTTTATTCATAGTTTGCAATGCTACTCTTATGATCAACAGAGTTTGACAAGCCTGCTTTAAACTACACTTTTCTTATCCGCGATAGTGAGAATATGTGTACATCCCAAACGGGTAGTAAGACGTGGAGTGTACCTACAGCAAAATATATAAATTGGGAGGATAAACAAAGATGGCTCTTGATTACCCAAAATGTTGAATATAACTAAATACAAACTTAACGTTGACATTTCTATATTTATATTTTAAATATCCATTATCATTTCCTGACTGTTCTTTTCTTTGATTAATATTGTTCTTTCCAGTCAACAAACTATTAGCATCAAAACAACAACAAAACCGATAAAAAAGTGGACTGTATATAACAATGTGATAAATGCTTACCTCTGCTAAATAAGGTTCCGCGAAAATGGAGGTTTACCTTGTGGGTTGGTATAGGGAGGAATAGGGAACAAGGTCGTTAATTCCTCGGCAATTCTCGAATATTGGCTGTGGTTTTGGATCAAAGAGGCCCCTTTAGGGCCTGAAGCACAGACACACATAAACAATAATTTACAAAGCAAAAGATGTAATTGTCATAGCAGACACCCAACGCGTACAGAGTCCCACGTTGAACTGACTAACAAACGGAAGCAACGACATACTTTACCCCTCCTTTCCACTCTAAAAAAAAAAGGAGGGAAAAACTCAAAAATGACGGGAACCAAAGAACAAAGAACAACTAACACCTACAAACCAATAAAAATAGGGAACAAATAATAATGAACTAGGTTAAACAAACTATTACATAAAGGCTATTTTACAATATTAAATATATACAGTTCAGAGACTGAACAAATATGCTAAATTTAAAATTACATTGGTTCAAATACTTCAAACAACTCTCAACAATGATCTTTCAGCCTTTTTAGCAAAATAAAAATAAAAAAAATAAAAAAACATTGAATTGACCCTTTTAGCTCCAAGCCAAATACATAATCAAGAGCCCTTCAAGGGTCGCTAATTGCCGGTAATATTGTTGTAAGTGGAACTTGTTCACTTATGTATGCATGTACGATACTATAGACCACACATGAAAACAACCAACTAGAGCAGTTTCATGTAAACTGAATCAGTGAGTTTGAGCTTAGTAGCCCTAATACCGTTTTAATTGACCGATTGTGGTGAGGTATTGTTTTAATTTGACCATATGAAGACATGTTTGTCCGTCCCGATATTTGTTCCGAGACAATTATCAAGTGTGTTTACCAAATTTAATAATTGACAGGGTGACCTGGTGGTCTAGGGGTAAGATGTCAGACTTCTGTGCTGGCGGCCGGGGTTCAATCCTCGGTCCCGGCAAAGATTTATCTGATTTCCAAACCCTTCCTTCACCTCTGACAAGACATCTTGTGAATGTGAGGAATGCCAGGTCTCCACCGTGGTTCGGATTCCACGTTAAACTGTAGGTCCTCCATTTCATTTCACAATCACCCTACCATTACACATTAGCGTAAGTGCGTATAACCCGAACGGGTTGTAAGACGCGGTGCTAATAATAATAATAATAATTGACAGGGACATTCTTTGATCCTAGGTGGAATGATCTAATTATCCGTGTCAAGTGTATAATTTAATATCTCATTTTAGTTGATATGAATTTAAAAATAAAAGTAATTTATATAGTAAAAATGACATATTTTTTTAAATTTTGACATATATTGTGAGACTGACGTTTTAGACTGTGTGTACAATGGTTATTCTTTATGAATAAAATTTACTCTTGACCACAGTATTCTTTGTTTTCTGTCTAGCTTAAACGCCTTGGGACTATATAGACCTCAAATCCAAGGAGAAATGTTAAAATGTATTTAAACTTGAAATCCAAAGAGAAATGTTAAGATAATAACATGGAGGGAACGAGATCTACTGTCCACAGAACTACTAGTGAGATTTTAGTAACTATTATAACATGAAGGGAGTGAGATCTACTGTTCATATAACTACTATTAAGACTGTATTAAAGATAATAATATGGAGCGAGGGTTACTGTTCACACTAGTAAGATTGTAGTAACGATACTAATATGTAGGGAGTGAGGTCTACTGTTCACAGAACTACTAGTAAGACTGTAGTAATGATATTAACATGGATGGAGCGAGGTATATTGTTCACAAAACTACTATTAAGACTGTAGTAACGATAATAACAAAGAGGGAAAGAGGTCTACTGTTCACAGAACTACTAGTAAGACTGTAGTAACGATAAGAACATGGAGGGAGTGAGGTCTACTGTCCACAGTACTAATTTATTAATTTTAATACAAGTTTAATCCATACCGATGAACTCTTGGAGCAATACCTCAGTCTCTCTTCATCTAGTATGCACACATGGTGAAGGTCAGCGTTCAAATCCTGTCCGGGTGGAGTTAAAATGGTATTTATTATTTAGTATTTTCCCCAGTCTCTCTAGTCCAAATCTTACCTTCCATATCGGAACCCCATTAGTCGTTGC
>JBCFYV010011164.1:19016107-19231197 GCA_039000515.1 Timema cristinae | reverse complement strand
GGTAAACCTCCATTTTCGCGGAACCTTATTTAGTAGAGGTAAGCATTTATCACATTGTTATATACAGTCCACTTTTTTATCGGTTTTGTTGTTGTTTTGATGCTAATTGTTTGTTGACTGTAAAGAACAATATTAATCAAAGAAAAGAACAATCAGAAAATGATAATGAATATTTAAAATATAAATATAGAAATGTCAACGTTGAGTTTGTATTTAGTTATATTCAACATTTTGGGTAATCAAGAGCCATCTTTGTTTATCCTCCCAATTTATATATTTTGCTGTAGGTACACTCCACGTCTTACTACCCGTTTGGGATGTACACATATTCTCACTATCGCGGATAAGAAAAGTGTAGTTTAAAGCAGGTTTGTCAAACTCTGTTGATCATAAGAGTCGCATTGCAAACTATGAATAAAGAGGGTGCAACCTTCAAAGAAAGTTATTTTAATAAGAAAATAATAAAGCTTTAAATAAAGTAATAAGATTCTCCCTTATTTTTTAATAAATACTTTAAAACTTTTTTTGTAGAAATGATGTGACTTTTGTGCTACAAATCTTGTCACTTTCATTGTTTGACATATGTGTGTTCGTAAGTCAAAATCTCTCGTCTATTTGTTCCTTTCCATGTGAGAAAACAAGACGTGCCAACATACAGGTACGCATATGCTGCCAAACATCGCAAATATTGGGTGTGAGAATTCGACTAGTTTTGGGAATTGATGCAAGTCAAATAAGGCATACAAACTTGTTACACCAATTTCAGCCCGCTCCAAATTATGCAAAGTCACGCACGCTCTCGAAGGTTGTTTTTCCATGAAGTTTATAAGATGAGGACGGTTGCACTTGTTGTTGCTGAGTTCAGTCCGTGGAATGAACAGAACCATGGTTATGGCCGCAAGTTTCACAGGCCTGGCTGTCTTGGAGGAAATTGTAACTGGCGTTAAGGGAGGCTGGTAAACGATTTAGTAAAAACAATCCTCAGAAGAACCAAGTTCCCCGGTTAAGGTGATTCGTCCAACCAGCTTCTCCTAGAATGAATAGGCTATAACATTTTGACATATAATTTTTAACATGGTTGAAGGGTGGTGTTGTGTTGTGAAAGGGAGAATGAGCAGGTGAATTGGAAAGTAAGCTGGGATTGCCAGCTCTTTGTTCACAACAGTGTTGTTATAGCACTACCTCTTTTTTTCGCCAAGGAACTTCACTGTTATTTAGTAATTTAGAACATGAATGGTCACTGCATGGCTCACCCGGGAGTTGTCTTGAGTTTGGATCCTGGCTACTAAGATTCATTGAATATTAATAATTTAAAATAATGAACTTATTACACGTGTTGCAAAGTATTTACTGTACTGAATATTATTGGACCTATATTTACAAAATGTGTTCTTAGAAGAAAAAATATATGTATTACTAAGCAATTTAATTAAATAATTTGAGTGGTGAAAGTTTAAGGTTTCTTATATTATTCTTTTAGCACCGAGTCTTACTATCCATTCGCAGTATATACACATGTATTAATTACGCTAATTAGTTAGGGATTAGGAAATATGAATTTGGAGGAAGTTCACTCGCATTTGCGTAGAAATAGTGGGAAACAATTTATAATAAATTACCCTCTGTACACCTACCGGAGATCGAACCCCGATCTCCCTCTCTTTAACGAACTAGTCTACGACGAGAGTGGCGCCTTAAAGATTATGCTAGCACCGGAGCAGGTTTTAGAGTTCTTTATTTGTAGTAAAAAAAGTATTTCCGTTATTATTATTATTATTATTATTATTATTATTATTATTATTAACAGAGCTCATGATTGGCATTTTACAAACCGGCCGAAAAGCTGTAAAAATGTTCGAATGCCACGTAGGTCAAGTGGCCTACAAGAATAGGACAAACTGGTCGACAAGCTTATGCATAAGAAGGCAAAGTGATCGACAGCCAACTGGTTTACCAACTAAATAAAAATATTTCAAACTTGAGTGTGTCAAGTGATCGACACGTTTAGGACGATTTGATAGGATAATATACAACACCTGTTTGACATGAGAGGACCTGTTGGCATACAAAAGTCGAGATGGATTGACCAATTGATTGACAAGTTAATACATTGCAAATAACGTTCTCGACAACAAAATCGTAAACGGAAAATAACTGGTAAACTCTATGAAATATTATTTTTTTTAATAAAATTTATAACTCTATTTATTAAATACATACATTTGTGGTCACAGTTGGTACAAGTCATGTCCTACTCATGTAACCAGGCCCCGGGATATCAAACAATAGTAGATTATGAACCAGTGGTAACAAGGCCCCGGGACACAAATAATGAAATATTATGAACCACTACTAACCAGACCCTGGAACATAAATAATACCAGATTTTGAACCAGTGGTAAAACGGTCCTGGGACATAAAGCAATAGAATATTATGAACCACTGGTAACCTGGTGAAGGGACATCATATAGTGGAGTATTTATTATCAACCACTGGTAACCAGGCCCCGAAACAACAAACAACAGTGGGTTCCGAATCGAAGCTGTAATTCAAACTAAGATTATTAATGGATAAGTTGAATGTATGATTTAGACTGATTTTAATATGAAGAGCATTAAAATTAGTCTAATAACCAAACCAATTTGAAATAACCTCATTATGTACTACAAAATGATATAAAATTAAAGTATCGGGGTATAAAACGAAAAGTACTTGTATAAGATCAAAAATTATGTAATTTTTCAACTATTAAATAGCTTATAAATAAAAACTGATTTTATTTTAAATATTGTAAGTACTTCATTGCATACAATTCATACGCAAGTCTAGCTAGAATAAATGTAATTCCCATACATTAACTACTTTACCTTAAAATTAATACGCAAAATGGATCAAATAGTAAGTTTGTCTACTTATAACTCGAGAACTGTAATATTTGAAATCATTGAATAAATATTTATACACTTATTAAAATAATGCAATACAATTTTGATGGTCGAATTTACCTTAAGTTTGAGAGTGACACGTTAAACCATGTGACCACTGAAACTACTCTTTGTTGAAATTGGCACCATTTAGCTCCAAGCTCAGATGTGCACAACACTGTTGATGGCCGACTAGTGTTTGTGGCTCTAATATCATGATTTATTGGTCCACGCCAAGCATCGTGTTGTTCAATGTATGTTCTCACTGCATACGCAGAAAATAAGCTAAGTTTTAGTTAATTAGGAATATTATATGATAATCTGAACAAACTGATTGTATGAGCACACCATTTACTAGCTAGCTCAGCTCCAGAAGCGACAAACCACCCGCTCTCAGATGTTGTTAAGTCATAGCTATGGAAAAGGAAACCCTTATCTCACCGACGATTTATTTTTCGTACGTGTTGGTAGTCAAATCTGACACCATTGAAATATTTAATTGACATGCCAAGAAGGACTGAACTTGGGAGGATATATATATATATATATTATATATATATATATATATTGATACATTGTTATATATATATGACAATGTATCAATTAATTTAATGCATACTGATCATCAATTATATTAATGTAAGAACTATAAAATATCTCAAATTTATTTGGAGTTAATGTTTTAAATATTATATACTCTAAGCTTGACGCATCTTCTGAAACACCTTAAAGTGTTATTATTTTATTTAAAGTATTTAACGTTCACTTGCTCAACTAATTGATTATATATACGAACGATACTCATAAACCAACTTATTGAACAAACATAACATAACATGTCATCCATTCATCACTTTTTAACGCAAAACACAAATTTAATCAACGATAAATTTGGTTATTCTTACACCCTATCTGAGTTAGTAACGCAATTATCTCTTGGGTAAAAAAATCCCTGCTTCAATCCACCATGGTTCTCTTTCACAGCTGTACTCATTCTTCAAATGATAGAGCTTACAAACTTTGAAAGCTCGAACAACAAGCTAATGTACAGGTACAAATACTATTTACAAATGAAAGCAAGGTTATTATCAGGGAAGTTTAACTTGACAGCCTTTTTTACTTTAGCCCCATCTTACAAGTCCCAACAACTTGTTCATTAGCACAGAAAATAGCTAAACGGTATGATGTTCCTAAATGTTCTATGTTTATTTAAGGTGAATACGTAATAACAAAGGTAAATCCGGGTTTGATAAAACAGGACGTTGCTTTAAGTTAAAGTAGACAAACATCTATACTAATATTATTATTATTAGCACCGCGTCTTACTACCCGTTCGGGTTATACGCACTTACGCTAATGTGTAATGGTAGGGTGATTGTGAGATGAAACGGAGGACCTACAGTTTAACGTGGAATCCGAACCACGGTGGAGGCCTGGAATTCCCCAAATTCACAAGATGTCTTGTCAGAGGTGAAGGAAGGGTTTGGTAATCAGATAAATCTGTGCCGGGACCGAGGATCGAACCCCGGCCGCCAGCACAGAAGTCTGACACCTTACCCCTAGACCACCAGGTCACCACTAATATTATAAAGAGGAGAGATTTTTTTTTGTTCGTAATGGATAAACTCAAAAACTACTGGACCGATTTTAAAAATTCTTTCACCAATATAAAGCTACATTATCAGCGAGTAACATAGGCTATATTTTATTTTGAAAATTTAATTTATTCCTCATAAAAGTGTCGATAAAATATTATATAGTTGTTGGAAAAAAAATTGTTGAAGGAGGCGGGGGGGTAGAGGTGAGGAAAGAGGAATGAGATGAAAATAGGAGGGAGGATAAAAAGAGGGAGGGGGCTATACAGTGATGGTAGGACTGTATTTTCAAAAAATATAAGTAAAAAAGTTTTGTTTTTATATTGACATGATGGATGATTTAAAGCTTTGTTTTACAGGATTCCTTACAATATTTTTTTACGAGGAAGGGGGCTAGTAAACAATAATGTAAGCCCATTTATTACAAAATTCATATAATGAAATTGTAAATAGAGACCAAAATTGCAAACACTCCTTTAGCGAAGATAAAAACATATAACTATTAGATACTTGACAGGTCTCAACCTCCATATTAAATTCAATCAACAAGGCATTTAAAACATGACATTCAGGCAAGTGCTTTATAAATGTAAAAACAGGTAAGGATAACAAAACTAGTGCGATAATAAATCTCTGTCTAACGAAAGTTAACAACTTCATTAATTTAAAAGTGACCCGCCTCTGTGGCATAGTTGGCTAACGCGCTAGTCGTGTTGAGCCCGACTGCTGAGGACGGGGAGATCGAGGTTCGAATCTCGGTCAGGTGAACTGGGGTTGGTTTTTCCTAAATGGTTTTCCACTCTCCCTCCACGCAAATGCGGGTTCATTTCGTTTAATTCAACCTTCCCAATTCCTAATCCATTAGTGTAATTAGTACTTAAGCGTATAACCCGAACGGGTAGTAAGACGCGATGCTAATAATAATAATAATAATAATAATATTAAGGTAATGGTTAAATAGTTATTATATTATTTAGTAAACTTTCTAAGTATAGTTCTAACATGAAAATAGCAACTGGGTGTATCCATTAGCCCACCAAAATATTATAAATAATTGCCCATTCTAATAATATGTGGAACTAACAAATAATTAGTAGCACACACAATCATATCTGTCATCTAGTAGAACTCTGCTGCGTCTAACCGTACAATAGATTCAAATGTTGCTAACAGTAATGTAATAAAAATATACCTACAGTACGTCCAAGAAGCGGATAAGCCATCCTTGTAAGCAAACAAGCCTAAATCGTTGCGCAATTAGGTTAAACAACAGCAACAAAATAAATAATCACAATAAAACCTCAAGTTGCCATAGGCAAGTTTATCTAACATTGGATTCATTATATCAGTTAGGCTTTCTCGACACATCTAAATTCAAGATTAAAATCGAATACCAAGCCAAATAGTTTTAATAAACTTCATAGCCAAACAATCTTACATTTTATTTCAATTTTAACTAACGCTTCCAACTAAGTACTTCTTAAATACATGCAGAAAATTAAATTGTACCTAACTTGAAAATATGCCAAAAATATAACTTAATTTTATAAATAAATAAATATATATGATGGAACTCATGGAAGAGAATTTCAGCCTACATTATGAGTCGTTTAGCCTCTACAACCAGAAAAACAGCAAAGAGTAACATAGAAGAGTGAGCACAGGTTTATAAGCAGTTTATTTTCAGTGGGGTAAAAATGGAGGGGGTTACACGCTTGACGAAGATTGCTTGATGCTTGAGCAATCGGCGATTCACAGTAGGAGTTTTCGATGCGCACAAAGTCATTTATTCGTCGACTCGTGGTGGGGGGCACAGAGAGAAGGAATATATATATTTTTTTAATCCCCTCAGCTCTCACGGATGTGCAGTGTTCTGAACTGGGGAAGTTCTCTATGGTGGTGCCCGTGCCCTTGCCATGTACCCGAATTTACGTGGAGGTGAGAATGGGAAACATTTAGGATAAACCACTGTCAAAACACCCAGTCTAGATTCGAAACCTGATAACCGCGTCACTGGAAAACAAGAATAAATGAGATTGAAATTGATACAACTGAACTGGGTGCTTCTTATAGCCCCAGGCTACCACAAAAATTTCCTCCCCAAGGTGGACTGGGCACTGCTACAGTAGCTCCATGTCTTCTTTGGTGCTAACTGACAGCTCACAGCTGACTTCTGACAGTCTTCATTTAAGTATATACCGAAAATTTTGACTGACAGAAGTGACAGTTGCTAAACACATGTTTTTGAAGATCATGTGGTTTGGCGTAGGGATACATAATTTGGTCTGGTAACTTTTCAAAGCTTTTAGCTCTCAGCTGTGAGCTGTCCGTCAGCACCAAAGAAGTCATGGGGCTACTGTACCTAGCTACCTCCTTAGTTGTATTGGCAAGTTCAACCTAGCCTAACCTGCTAGCAATTTCACTAAGAATTATGTTGACCCTGAACAAATTGTACGGAGTAGCTAACGTTCAGCCGGCTAGCCTATACTGAATTGAAGGCTGTTGGTAAGTTATTGTATTTATTTTAAATATTTATTTATCTGTGCAATGACCCTCTTCGGTGGCCACATGGTCTAAGACAGTGGTCCTCAATCTGGGTTCCGCAAAGGGGTATCAGGGGCTCCATGCAAGATATAGTTTAGTAATAATAATATATATATATATATATATATGTATAATTTTTAATTAACGGTCAAACACTTGTATTATAATATTCCTTAAATTGAAAAATGACACCTGGACATGGGAATCGAACCCGGGACCTTTTGCTTAGTACGCTAGTGCTCTAACCACTGAGCTATCCAGGAGTCATCCCGTGCCCAGGGCAATTCTTCACTCGTATTATAAGGCAGAGTCTGTGATGGACATGTGGAAATCGTTCGGCTACAGATGTATGATTAATTAATATCACGATCTATCAGATAACGGAGCCACCTTCCACTTGGTGGTTGGCTTATTACTGTCAATTATACAGTTATAATTGTACGAACGACATATCATGAGTAAATAATATGATATTTAGATGCGGCTATAGCCGTAATAAATAAGCTATAATATTTAGCTTAGTTATTTAATCCATCATAACAGGTAGTATATTTGTAGAGGTAAAGGGGATGAGACATGAACAAACAGGGGTTCCTCAGTAGGGTTCATAGCTTAGACTAGAGGGTTGCGTGGGATATAACAGTTTGAGAGTCATGGTATAAAGCGTTACTCTTGCAATAAACGAGACTGCCGATGTCAGGTATAATGGGGTTTGAATCCCGGCTGGGTGGACTGAGTTTTTTCCCTAAAGCGTTTTCCACTCTTCCTCAAAGAAAATGCGAGTACACTGCCTCTAAATTCAACCTTACTCATCCTTAACTCACTAGAATAAGTAGTATATATATGTATAACCTGAATAGGTAGTAAGACGCAGCTTTAAAAATAATGCGTAGTGCCCAATCCACCTGTTTACAATTCGTTTTAGACGAATCATTAAAATTATTTGTTTTGAAAGATGTCTCTTTGAAGGAGCGAATTGGAAAACCTTTACGGCATCAAGTTATTCTGCTATTCTACTTTGTGCAAGTGGATATTATAGCTAAGCCCTGGACTCCTACTAAGAGGTAACGTAGGCTAGGTGAAGCCCACCAAAACCTCTCTGATGCGTCTGGAAATATAATACCGTATACCACACCTAGGTTCTTCACAAATTACATTGCTATTGATTTGAGGAAAAGGAGAGCTCGAGAAAGAAGATTAAAAACCAAGGGGGGAAAAAAGTTGAAACAGAAAAATTGAGCCCGAATGAAACTAAAAAGTACGAAGAAAAAAACGTAAATAATAAATACAGAAAATGATATAGTTTGGTTCTGTAAAATATGGAAATATTTTACATAATTATTGACTGACTATTCTAGTTTTATATTATTATATTCTAGCATAACTTTGTAGAAGACGCATGCGACATGTTATTGTTCCTATAATTCTAATTCAATACAAAATTTGGTATAATATAAGTATGATGCAAAATTTATATTTGGTTAATTTCAGATTTCAAGCAATTTTAAAATTAGTGTCCTCACTAATTATTTCAACATAGCGTGGCTTTAGGTGGGTTTAGATTCATGCATAAATTATAACAAATACTGCATATCGTACAATGCACAATTCATAGTAAAAAATTGCAAGGGTTCATAAATAAACTTTATGATTCGAGTATGAATATAATCAAGTATGTTTTTATTTATAGAAATTATTAACATAAACTCTTAAACCTAAAATATTAAATAGTGTATTTTGAAACTTAAAATGAATCACTGCCTGTTATATTAAATAAAACTACTTTGTTTCTTAGGTTATGATTTTATTACTCTTATGAATATTAGGGTAGACGTACTAAATGAGAGAATCAAAATTGTGATATACTAGACTGCCGATGACGGGGGTATTGTGGTTCGATCCTGGTCAGATGTACAAAGGGCGGTTTTTCCTAAATGGTTTCCCCACTCTTTACCTACCAAATGTAGGTACATTTCTTTCCTCTAAATTCAGCCTTCCTCATTCCTAAACCATTAGTGTAACTAGTATATTATCGTATAATCCGAATGGGTAATAAGATGCAGTGTTAAATAAAACTTCATGTACTATGTACTATCCTCTATTAATTATTTTTCCGTTGGGAAAGTTATCATTGAAACTAGGAAATTTCAACTTTTTGTTATGGACTAAGTATTAGCTATTAGCTATGCGTTATTTATGACGATAACACAGCCTTAGTTATTGTTTTGTATTTAATTTATTTACATATTTTAAATCGCATGGTTCAGGGTCATTAGATAAATGATATGTAATGAGGTATCTGTGTTTATAAAATATAGATAAACTAGATAGCTGTTGCCCGCGGCTTTGCTCGCGTGGAAGTTGATTATATACAAATACGAAAATATACATATGTATTTACAGATTAATTAAAATATTACGTTACGTTGATGACCATAACTTGACCTCAGATCAAAAATAATGCAAGTCCGATACAAACTTTCACCCCCTTTTTCATCCCTTATTAAATAAAATTTCCAAAATTCCTGAAACACGTATTTATTTGTTTTACGTCAATAACCGAAATACAAAATTTTGTTTATGTAACTTTCAAAATGACGGACTTTCATACATATTATCATCCCCTATTTTGACCCCTTTGGGGTGGAATTTTCTAAAATCCTTTCTTAGTGGGTGCCTACATAACAAAATGAATATACAGTCCGAATTTCATGCTTGTAGCCTTGATAGTTTGCGCTCGGCGATGATGAATCAGTCAGTCAGTCAGTCGGACATGTTATTTTATAAGTATAGATACCTAAATAAAGATAAATAAACATGTGTTGATGTCCTTTAGTGAATTTAATAATATTTTAATATGGAGTTTTTATGTCGCATAGTAAATATTTACTAGACACCGATATGAAGCATAATCTTCAGTGATATTTTATAATTAATATTTCAAACACTACATATACATACAAAATAAAACTCTTGATTCGTTTAACACACTGATTACTAACAATTTAATCCATGAGGTAGCAATATGAGTAGGCTCATCAAGAATAAATGCACTGACCTTGAGTTGAATGGTAAATATGTCATCTGAGGAATATCCTAAAGTAGTTCTCCAAGACCATGTGTTTACTTCTCTGTACTTTTAGCGCAGTCTCTCATCATTAGTTCGGGCTATGCTCTTATTATATGTACTATTCACTCTAATGGTTTTAGATATTAGGAAGGTTATATTTAGAGGATGTGTATCCGCATTTGTGTGGAGGTAGAGTTGAAAACAATTTTAGAAAAATCACCCTAATACACCCAACCGAGATTCAATCTTCGATCTCCCAGTCATCAGCAGTCTAGTCTACAGCGAGAGTATCAGCTTAGATCGTGCAGCCACCGAAGCATGTGTATGATTAGGGTTAAATTTAGAGGAATTATACCCGAATTTGCGGGGAGGTAGCGTGGAAAACCGTTGAGAGAAAACCACCTTTTTACACTCGACCGGGATTCGAAGTACAAACTTTCTATCATCTTAGACTATTCGACCACTGAAGTGGGTACATGTGTTTACTAATGTTTAGGTTAATTTGGTCAATAGCTTCCCACCATTGGGTACTCGGGACCCTATCGTCTGGCTTGCTGGCGAGAGGTAGGTCAGGTATCGAATCCCGAAAGACTCAGTTAACCAAACCTTATTTTTATTTTTCATAAAGAGCAAATGATAATATTGCGCGTCTAGGTTACATCACTCGTAGCCCAGTCTGCGGTAATATTAGCCAGTACTAATGTACCGTTACCCTGAGGACGCCTCAATGTACTAATCGTACATCCTTTCCGTGGAGAGACTTTCCATGTCCCGAAGAGGCGATGGTGATAGTGAGTATGAGGGTGTGGAACCAATGTAAACTTTTAGCCTAATTTAAGCATAATCAACCAAACCATGGTGTCCGTTGGGTGATTCCCCTTTGGGGAAAAATACCCTTGGTACAATCCGGGACTCAGACTCGTGACCCCTAGGCTCGAAGCAAAGAGCACTGACCACTACACCACGGAGCTGGTATAAATAGAAAATAAAAACGATGGATTGGAAAAGCAAAAAGTAAAAACCTAATTCTAAGAATCCCCCTTCTCCCGTTTTTTCCTCAACCCCTCCTGTATCTCTACTTTCCTTCTACCATGTTTTCTCATTAAGGATCGTATCAAATCGGCCAAGCAGAACACTACGGGAAATTACAGTTTTTTTCCCTCCTTGAACTCGAGGTAACTGGTATTACTTTGCTCTTCTTTAGTGGGATGTTTTCATAGAAACGCTCTTCCTGCACGGGGTTTATACTGACCGGAACCTCCTGAATATGGCAACGCCCTCAGCATTGGAATCATTAACCTGCTATGGCCCTTGGCTGTGAAGATGACGTACCCTGGGACTTAACATCTGTTTCATCTTCTGCGTACATTAATACCTTGCACAGTTTTTACTCTGTCAACTAATTGCTATCAAACCATGGTTATAAATATAGGAATCAAATTCAACAAATAATACGAGTAGTAATTATTTTTAATGATCCATAAAAACAGTACACATAGGCCTAATATTAACTTTACCGGCTTCGGTGATCACATGAGATAATGCACTACTTTCCCAGAAGACTAGAGTGCCGATGACTGGGAGATCAAGGTTTGAATCTCTTTATAGTGTACCAAGGGTGATATTTTCTAGAACGGCTTTCCATTCTCCCTACAAGCAAATGCAGGTTCACTTCCTCTAAATATAACCTTCCTAATCCCTAACTCATAAGCCTATATCCTAAATGGGTAATAAGACGCTGTGCTATAAAAAATGGATGCCAGTTTCAAAGATAAACAATAATTATAATAAAGATCATATCAACAATTCCGTCAGCTATCGTCTCGTTTTATAATGTATTCGGAAGACACACTTTAATATTTTAAAGTATATTTATTCGTATGGGTGGGTAGATGGACAAAACGGTGAAATAGTTTCGGTTGATTTGTCTATGATGGGAAGTGCAGGGTTCGAACCAAGCCAGGTATACTCTACATTATTTTACTTTAAATAAATGGTATGGTACTCCGCACTGACTTTCTCGCTCAATTGTTTAAAAGTGGAAATATTTACTTGAAACTTGTAATATATGTGAAACAAAATAATATACACTAGCAAACCCAAGCACAAATTACGCTATACTTATGTAAATCTTTTTTGACTCTCGGTTTTAAATTTTGTAATTTTATTTTTAAAGAATTTAAGTCCTCATTTGTATATTTGTACAAATAAAAAAGACAAATATTGGGTAAACAAGGGTAAAATCTTGTATTTAAATTTCGAAAGTTTGTTAACATTTTCGACATTTTATTAGGGGTTGCACAACTTATGGTTGTCACATTGTTATTAAATTCCTCATCTATTCATTTTGACCAATAAAATAGGTAAGTTGTAATTATTAGGTTAAAAATGATAGATATAGATCATTTCTGTACAAACATTTTCCCTAGGAGCTTAAAGGAAAAAGAACATCAACTTTTTAAAAGACTTATTATTTATTTACTTACTCTATGGCATTAGAGAATGATTGCGTTAAAACTTAGGTAGTATCTCTGTACAACTAAAGCTCACAGAATTGTATTAATATAATATTTGCTAATATCGCAGAAACTCGGCTGGTCGGGTGGTGCTGTTAAATATCTACAGCGAGAGGAAAAGGGAGTTTGAGGATGGGTTGTTTCAGGAGAAGAGGAAAAGTTGGGAGAAGTATGTTCATTAGGAGCTACAGAGGGGACCTTGGGGGGTGCCGTTCAAGATAGCCTCGGGGAAATTACGCCCTCCAGCCATGATAACCACATTATCTAAGAATGATGGAAGTAGTACGACCAGCTGGTTCTTCTAATGGAGACATTGCTACCAGAAGATGAGGTGACATAAGATACTGAAGAGCACCGAAGGTTGAAGGAGAGGATGGAGAATGATGAGTATGTAAACGAGGAAGAGGTGGAACCTGTTAGTTGGGAGGGGGTAATCAGGAACATTTCTTTGATGGGTGGGAAAAAACTGCCTTGACTGGACGGGATAAAGGTCGAGGGGTTGGAGAAGACGGCTGACCTTATTGCTCCTTTCCTTGCAGGGCTGCTAAACGAATGCCTCACTTAAGGCAGAATCCCGAACATCTGGAAGCAGAGCGAGGTAATCGTGCTAAGCAAGGGAGAGAATAAAAACCCACCGATTCCGAAGTCATACAGACCTATCTGCCTGTTGAAATAGCAGGGAAGTTGCAGGAGAAGATACTGCGTGAAAGATTACTGAGACACAGAACCATCATGGGAATGCATCAGCAGTAGTATGGCTTGCGAAGAGGTAGGTTGACAGAGGACGCAATCTGCAGAGCAATAGAACTGATTGATTCGGCAACCGGTAAATACGTCATAGGAATATTCGTGGACATCTCAGGTGCTTTTTACAAACTCTGATACTGTCAAAGGGATGTCCCCAAGGTTTGGTATGTGGCCCGATCTTTTAGGATGTCAGCCTGAAACCAGTGTTGTACTTGTTGGAGGGGATACTGGAGACGCAGACACAGGGTGTGGTCGCCTTCGCAGACGACCTTTTAATAGTAATAGAAGGGTACTCTAGAAGGAACTCAGAGGAAAAAAGTAGCCAGGTGCTGGAAGAACTTGACATCTGGTGTAAAAGTGTCAAGTTAAACATGGCACTGGTGAAGAAGACCTACATGCTGTTCAAGGATGGATTGGATAGGGATTCGACCATAAAGGTAGGTAGGAAATTTATAAGAAGAGGCCATACGGTCAGATACCTGAGAGTGACCCTAGATGAGAACAGAAACTTTACGGTGCACATGGAGAAAAGTGACGGGGAAAACTTTGTCGGTGACGAATAAAATTATAAGCGTGGGACAGAGGTGGTTTTATCTGCCTATGTGGATAGTAAGAACATACCATAAGATGATCCTTTTCTCCAATGTGAGCTATGGGGCGTGCATCTGGGCTCACAGACTAACCAATGTCGTTCCGGCTAAGGCGATTCAAGGTCTATAGAGGAACATCTTACTGAAGCTAATGGGAGCCTACCGGACTGTAGCCACGGATGTACTGAGTGTGGCCCTAGGTGTATGGCCATTGGACCTCTTTATAAGGAAGAAAGGTGTGGCGTACTAGATAAAAAAAGAGAAACAAGGAGAAGGCGAGACTCCTCACCACACCCGATGTAACAACATATGGAGAGGCGGAAATAGCCCTGTTGGAGGAGTGGCAAAGACTGTGGGGAGAAGTGGGACAGGTAGGAGGACTTATCAATTGTTCCCCAATGTTTGAGAGACTAGAGAATAAACACCTCCAGCTATCTTAGGGTCTTGTCCACTTCATCATGGGGAAAGGACCATACCCGGCATCTCTAATGAAGATGGAACTAATAGAGTCGGGAAATTGTGAATGTGGCGAGGAGGGAACCCCTGAACATGTGGTTCTTGAGTGCGTCCTTACGCTAGAAGCAGGAAGGAACTATCAGAGAGAGATCCAGGGAAAATTAGTAGGCGAAGTACTGAGGGACCCAATCTATTGGAAATTCTTAGACCAGATTGCACTGGAAGCGTCGGATAGAGCAAAGACCGCCTACATAGATAGACTCAAAGAGTCACAAGGACGAATAATACGGGACGTTGACAATGACAATGACAAAGAAGATGACAGCGACATGGAGGGCGGGACTGACACGGACACTAGTGTGGTCTCGGCAGGGAGTGAGTAGAGAAAAAAGTATTGTTAAAGGGCAATAAGCTGTAACAATTCTTGCTGGGATAAAAAAAAAAAGGTGATGGGAGGAGCAAGCACGAGCCCTGGGAACTGGATTCCAGTACGACTGGGTGTCCGGAGGAACACAGGGGGCCCTTGTGTTCCTAAGAACAGTTTTACAGTCGTATGGACAAAGGTTAGCGGGGTAAATATGAACTCTGAAGGGTTCCCAGCACCATATGATCCACCATACAAGAGAGGTGGATTGTGGTTGATGGGCCCTCAGAGTCGAGATGGAGAAAGGTGGCTGCCCTGCAACCCTCTCGTACCTTCGGGGTGATGGAGTTTCCCGGTAGGAATGAGAATATAATAGTTGAGTTGGATTAATTTAGATTAGTTTAGTAGTTAAAATAGCTAAATTAGGGACGGGGGGAACTAGGTAGGGGGTCGATTAGGAAATTCAACTGCCAAGGCTGGAAGGAAGGTTGAAAACGGAAGTGAGGTGGCTAGAAAGTAGGCGGGACACCAACTTCGAAAGGTCGCCTCCCCAGGTGGTGGTTATGAAGATGCCCACCTCTGCTGGGTGCTTGGCGGACTCGGTAGTGAAATCCCGGGCACTGTGGAGGGTCAAGCGGGGGAGGGTACCGGGGTGGACCAAATGGAACTAGGGGTAGTTGAATTTCAATAAAATTAAGAGCCAAAATCTGTATTGTAATGTTTAAAAGGAAATTCATATTGTAATTGTATAAGTAAAGTCCAAATTATGTAGAAAAACGGCCCGGATTTAAATTTGTAATATACCGGGGCTGTAAACACCGAATATAATAAAATAATCTCAGACACTATTATCTTTATAAAGATATATTTCAAATAAAAGTTTATTTTATTTTTAATAGTAGTACAATTTTGCAATGGTAAGTTATTAAAGTATCTCAAATATTGGCGGAGATATGAAAATTACCACTTTTGTAAAGTAATATATCTAGATATCTATCTAGATAAGAATTTTAATCAAAATTTTAGAGCAGATTTTGATAAAATCGATATTTTATCTTTTCGCCCTAAAGGAAATTACTCTTAATTTTAGGGTTAGATATACAATTCCAAAAACCACTTGGGACAACCCTATGAAAATCCTAGATATCATGTCTTAGCCATATCAGTAAAATAGTTTAGGCTCTAACCCAAGGTACAGACAGACGGCAATGCTAAAACCACTTTTTTGGATTCGTAGGATTATGAAACGTCGAAATTCATCAAAATCTCGAGTACCTGTAAGCTAGCGAGGAAGTTAAAAGGGCATCTTGAGTGGGTAATTTGATGTAGGGAGAAAATACTAGTGTTTTTATTTTCCCCTCTCGTGTGTATATGCATGTGTGCGCATATATGGAGGGGGTGGAAGGTGGAGTTATTCACGCACTATGAGACACACTATTCATTTTTATAAATATTATTGTTAGCACTATATAATATTTACATATCTTACGTCTCACACCCAGTATAGGTTTCATGACAATTGTGTAAAGATGTGGAAGGTAGAGGAAAGTTGAAACCCTCTTTTTGTTTGGTTGTTCGTTAAACCCTTTTAGCCAGTTACGTGCTGGTTTCGGTTATTTAACAATCAGGGGCATGTCCAAGTTCCTCCGCGAAAGCTGATTTAATCCCCTTTTCGATATAGGTAACTTAATTTTGTAACGAAGTTAGTTAATTTCTACATATACTTATGTTTCTTACCTAACATAGCTTAACCTAAACTTTCATGCGTTAACTAATATTGTTATTATTTAATTTTGTAATTTACTGTGCGAAGATCCCCTCCTTGAGGTGTCGTGGAGGAACTCGACCATCATTATCGGATTAATTATCTCCGTGGAGGAACTCGACCATCATTATCGGACTAATTATCTCCGTGGAGGAACTCGACATCCCCGACAATCAGAGCTGATCTAAATAAAAAATAATGTCTGATACCGCTCTTTGGCATCGTGTGCAAACAAGCACTATGATGTTAAACCTCCCCTATGACACTCTACTCAAGACCCCCTATATAAAAGTTGATCAGACTTTGAAGCTTTTAGTTGTACGATTGGCCGCTATATGAGAAAGCGTTGTGATCGTTGCAGATAGTTGTGACATACGTTTTATAACAACAGCTGTTCATTCAGATTTATAAGATTTTATTTCTGCACAAAGGCTTCCTTCACATGTCAAAAAAAAAATGTAAGTTTCCAGATTGTTTTTAAACTGACGTGTCAACGTTTATACGTCCTCAAATTTCGAGAGACATGATTGTGAGAAAAAACACAAGAAGGATGTCTGATCAAAAGAACTTTAGAATAAAAAAACAAATCTAATGATAGATTTTGTGAAAAACATTGTTGGCCAAAAGATATTCTACGGTAGTGGATTGTAGCAGATAGTGATGAAAGAATTTTGCAAAAGGAAGGTGTGTAATTGCTTTTTATAAAGATTAGTTTTTCTCTTAATTATTTCCACATTGGTTGATCAATGTTTGCAATAAAAAAAACTTCTTCTAGATACCTATCAGTTACCATCACTCTTATGTCGTTGGCTACTTGAATGTTTATTTATAAATTATAGCAGTAATTTTTCTACTGCCTTAACTTTAGACATTATTTATATCCCAAAGTAAAACCTTTCATTTTTATTTGGGGATGGTGCTCTAGAACTGATACAAGTAAGACACTGTATTTTCTCAAAACAGCAAATCACTCAGAAATTTCTATTACCATTTATACTTGCAAGTAAACGGCAAATTAAATAATACTATAATCATTCTAGGCCTATTTAATAAAATGTCATTTTGTAATATTCAGACATCTCACTAGACTCAAAATCCATACGAAGGACTTTTATTTGCACATGAAAGATTAGAAAGGTTTAGTAAGAAGGGAACGATGCTCAAAAACCTTACCCATAAATATTTCACTTATTTCTGTTAATTATTAAATAAATTGATAGTTTTTTGTATCAATACACTCATAAAGACATGCAGAATCGATAGAAACTAAAATTATACCATTTAATTTCGAAAGAATTTGACAAAATCACATTAAAAATGTAAACTATTTGTTTAGTTTTTTTAATGGCACTTGCAAGAAAAGTAGGCTATTAAATTATTCATAGAGGAATGAAACTGCTCACATCCTGACGTGTTAAACTCTCTTAGTATGAGGGTACTACAGCTTGGTAGTAACAATCGATATGATGCTGCAAATAATATTACTACAGTAATTTAATTAAATAATATTTAGATATGATAGGTACTATCAATAATAGTCTTGGCGCTTAAGTCAAATACAGTATTTGAAAAATGTCTACTTGAAGGCATGAAACAAACCTGGGACCATTATCAGGATGGAAGTACCAAAGTACTATGTTTAAATCTCATTTTTCAAATAATAAAACTATGTTGAAACCTTATAGAATGTATGCAAGAACGAAATAAGTAAAAAGGTGAGTGGTATTGATTTGCCTCGGTGTTGAGCCTTCTGTAAAAACGTACCCTCTAAGATAGCTAATTAACACCATTCACACTCTCGCATGTGAATTAATATTTTTTAAATCCACTCAAAAATCACACTTATCACACTCTACACGTTTGCTTATTTCATTCTTGCATTCTGCTTTATCCCTTTTTTGAAGGAAATACTCTAAATTTCGTATTCAGACAAATTACCCTAAATGCTTCTCATCAGAATGAAATCAAAAATTCCCTCAGATGCTATGGGCTACATGGTAAGACTGATGGATTCCTTATTCCATTCATACATCAATACATTTTTTAAATAATAATTTATAGCCATGTTTAAATGATCAAATTTTACCAAACAAATCATTACCATATGATTTATAATACAGCATTTCAAATTTAAATTATCTTAAATCGATGATTGGAGGTTCAAACTTTTCTTAAAAATCTAAATTGCACGCGCGCTATCCCGTAACGACACTAACGCCATTTGGTTTCAATGTCTGATCACTGAAACTCAAGATTAGCCAGACCTGTATATCTTTGACTCTGTGTTTGACTAAGCGGACAGCCAGACTGGAGCGAGCGACTAAAATATAAAATAGAACACATTGGTTGTGACGAGAGGTGGGCAGACTGGAGCGAGCGAGCGACTGAGCGCGCGCGCTTGAAAGATAGAACTGGTTCTATTTTTCAAGCGTTCGCTCGAACCGGTACAATATACTTTACAGGCGCTAGGCAATATTATTGTATGTTGGTTCATTGAGTGTTAGGAAAACATCTCATTTTGACATTTTTATTACTATCGATAGATTTAGCACGCTTGCTACTAATGGCCGGATTTAATTGGTAAGATCATAGACCATAAATAAATATATATATATGTAAAACTGATATGTTAAAATACTTCAATATTTTAATCAAAGTAGGCCTTGACAAATAAGAATCGCCTTTAGCGTGGAGAGAGGGGGAGAAACCACAGCAATAAATCACGTGTCAAAAACCATCCCCAGTTCACTGAGCCAAGATTCGAACCTTTGCCTCCTTGTCAACAACTATCGAGAGCTATCTGCTAATCACGCGCTCACTCTCACGCTTGTCACTCTGGCTGATCCCTAACACGATGAAAGTTAAAGAGATTGGATTTGAACTGTGGTCCCACCCGTGTGGAAGCCAGAGAGTGAGACCACGTGACCTGCCCTCTCGCGCCACACACGGTGGGCCCAGCCAGAACGCAAGAGTGCGTGGTGACGGTAGAGTGACGTCATACTCAACATACACCCCAGGCCAAAAAGGTAAGCCTACAAAACTCCTGGGACTGAATTCACTAACGGGAGCAAATCTGCTCGGCGCAAGTATAGAAGTGGCGCAACTTTGCACCCAAGATGCTCCCCAAGATGCGCCTTATTTATTTGTGCCATTTCCGTATTCACTAAACAAGGCGCAAACTGGTGGCACGAATAGGGTGACGTCATCATATACGTCATCAATTGCTCTCTTTTCGACCAATCCTTGTGAAGAATTTACTTCCAAAGTCAAAGCTACTTTATTTTAAATCTGTAATGAAAACGACAGCATATACAAAGATTTTTAAACATTTTTTCTCATAGACTAACTATAAAATTAGAAGCGGCCTCTTTCTGGATGTTTTAGAAAAACAATATTAGTATATTATTTTGTATTTATTTATATTATTAGTTTAAAGTTTAAGTTCCATTAATAATACATTAATGTTTATAGAAACTTTAAAACTTATTTTAAAGTTATACTAACTGCCATATTTAGTGACGAGATGTCTTTGGACTTGGAGGAATACAAACCTCTTTGGATCTAGACGAAGATTACACAGTTCGTAGTTTTGTTTTATAATAATACAAGAAATGCCATTGCGTTGTTTGAATGTAAAAATCCAACAATAAAAGGTACGTAATTGTTTTGTTACCACTGTCTGAATTGAAACAAATTTTGTGCTTGACATACGTTTTGTTATTTTAATTAATGCATTATTAATTGGAGTACAATTATGTAACTAATTGTATTTTAAGCCAATACAATATGCCACCATTTAAATTTATTTAAGGGACAGTCATTATTTAATAATTGCGCCTACTCTTGAGTGGTGGCAAATAAAAGGCGCAACTTTGCTCTCAAATTGCGCCCGATTCTTTTCGTGAATAGGGATTTGGGAATATATTTCAAACTTGCGATGGCGCAATTATTTGCTCCCTTTAGTGAATCCAGGCCCTGTTTGTTAGATAGGACAATACATAGATGATAGCATAGCAACATAGGATGTGTGTTTCATGGCGCACTAAAAGTAAACGTAAGAATAAATATAATCATAAAAAAATATATATATATAGAATACACAATCATAAAAATGTATATAGAAAGGCAAGATCTTAAATGGACGCAAGTAGGCCTACTCTGACTATTCATTAAATACGAAAATACTAATACATAATATATTAATTTGTTTAGTTTTTTGCCTAAGTTACAAATAGTTATCTAAAAATAATAACATTAACGATATTAACAAACATACATACATAGATAGCAAAAGTTATGTTACCTGTTATATCTGATATAAACAAAATATTGTCTTCATAGTACTACCACACGTAAATATTATATTTATTATTTTATACTGGTAAACATTACTTTTAATATAAATATATGTGGATGACAAAAAAAAAAGCACGTATAAAATTATTAACCTAATGAAATCATTCTAACAATGATTTTATAATATAATTGTGAGGGGCAAGAGGTTTGGTTCATAACTCTTGTTCGTTAATATAACAAGATGGAGGGGCATACAATATACGAATCAACAATAATGTTAACTTTTCTAAACCCCTACAATTATAATAACATTTTGTGTATATTATACTTAATATTAACACTTGAATACAAAATGCAAGAAACTTATTTATTATTATAAGAGTATACTACATGTCAAATATTCCATGGCAGGCGAACGCTTAGAAATAAGATAACAACAACAAGTTACAACAAAACCTATCACAACGGTGTTACCTCAAGAGGACATGGTTTGACTTGTAAAACATGAGCGCGGCGCAAAGGTAAAGTTCGTTCATCGTAGGAATTGTTTTCTGAAAGGCCTTTTTCCCTACCAGAAATTTATTATATAGTAGGAGATTGGTAGGAAAAAAGACCTTTCAGAGAGTAATTCTTACTGTGAATGGAGTATAGTCCACTTTTTATACCCACTAATTGAACTGTTACATCGCACTCAAAAATTTGCCTATAACAACTGGCTCTGACCAACGAAAGTTCAATTTCCCAGCAATTCCTGCGGCCTTATCACTTATCCGCTGGATTTTATGAACAACATGTTGACCTACCTTGTTGCGGTGTTTACCAACGCGAGCTCTTGCCCGTTTTAACTGTTTGAGTTCGTTAGTCCACATGTGGAGAGAACTTCTTTCTGGCCTTCCTTTTTGCACTACTAAAGTAAATATCTCTTTAGATTCAGGGTGTTAAAAGTGCATGTCCCAATAACAGTTCTGCGGGAGTACATTTGTGACTAATGTTTTCGGCATTATTGAAGGCAATTTGTAGCCAGTGCAGATTAGAATTCCATTATCTATTATGGAGATTATGTTAGGCTATGAGTGCATACTTTAAATTTATATGGGATTTCTCACATAGTATAATGTTTTATACCAAGCTGAAAACACATGTTTTTGAAGATGTGAGAAGTAAATTGAGAACCATTGTCAGAAACTGTGTAACACGGTAACCAAAAGTTTTTGGAAATCTTATTTTGTAAAGCACGTACAGTTCTCAGTCATAGATTAACCTAGAGGTAAGGACCACACAAACATAGAAAATCCATCTACTGCCGTAAGAATGTATTTATCATCAATTTTAGATCTGGGCAATGGGCCAAAAATGTCAATGAACAAAGGTTGCATCGGAACTTCTGATACTGTTAATGACAAGTAGCTGTATTTATAATTTTGACCTGGTTTGGATCGTAAACAAATGTCACACATGATGGTTTTGGCCAACTTTAGATGTGTTCAACCGATGAAATTGGTAGTATTGAAATATAATATTATGAAAAGATTTTCTAACATATATTTTCCACTGAGATTTAGTTGATGGTTAGTAGTATAAAATATTATTTATAATTTTATAATTGGTAATATTATCTTTATTTGATATTCTTTCAATGAGCTTACTTAGATCTCGACCCTTTTTTTTGGTGCTGATTGCATGGACATATAAATTTTCGGTATTTGTGTTAATAATTCAATATTATAAATGTTATTGTTGCAACGTTCTATTGTTTCTTCTTTAAACATCCTAGATAGCGCATCGGCCACAGGAGGCTCTTGTAGTTGAGTAATCCAACGTGCTATCTTACCTATTTGTCGTGGATGCCACGCTACAGCCGAGTTGTCTTGTGTAGTTCAAACAGTTGCGATTCCAAATATTGTCTGAATTTTTTGTGACATATATTATATCAAGGGCTTCAAGCTCACAGGTGAGATAGTTTAATTCGTATGGGTGGGGAGTACGACCCTACTGGTAGTATTTATCCTTCTATTCTTTGTGTTAACATAGCTCCAAGGTGAAGAAGAAGCTTCGGTTTGAAGGAAGAATGGTTTGTTAAAATCTGCCATTCGTAGAATGGGCGCCGTAGTAAGAGTTTTTTTTAACTTGATTGAAAGCTTGGTCAGCCACGTCATTCCAATTAAAAACAGGTTTTAGTTTTCGTAATTTGTATAAGGGTTCTGCCACAGAAGCCAAATTGGGAATAAATATACTAAAAAAGGACACCATGCCCAAAAATCTTGATAATTTATTTTGGGTATTAGGTGTTTTGTATTCCACTATGGGGTGGATTTTTTCTGTATCTGTGGATACACCCTTCTTTGAAATTGCTCGCTTTGCTCGTTGGAGGCTCCACCCCCAAGATCCCAATGAGTTTTCTTTGCAAGTTGTAATGATATGGAATTATACATCTCAATACTTTATTATTCCCATCGTTATTCAAAATTACGATATTTTAAATGAGAGTGGGTAGTAAGATTTATTTGTGTTAAGTTGTTAAGTTGCAAGGTATGGTCCTCCTACGTCTCTGTTTAAAAAGACAACGCAGTTTTGTGGACAGAAACGCACCTGGATGACCACACCTTTTTTATTTTAGGAAGCTTCGAGAAGGAAATGTCGCTTGATATACCCCTTCAGGGTACGCATCTCTTCACTTTCCTTCCTGACGAGGAGCCGTGTAGGTAGAGTCTACGACATCTTAATCTGTGTTCTAAATTTCACGTGTCGGGAATTATCATGCATATAACGTAATAGTCGGGTTTTTATTAAAATCTACAACGTGCGAAATATATAGCAAAAAACTGTTTATTTACTTAAAATAAAAAACTATAAAACATCAGAACTTTTAATTTATAAAATACTACATAATCCCTTTTTAATTATTATAATACATAACAGCAAACTGGGACCAAATTCAATCGTTATATTAAATGTCTCCCTAATGGTGGCGTACAAGCGTTAATAAATCAGGCTAGCTCTTTTAAACGTTACAAAGTGGATGTAAATTAATGTAATTCCAGAGCCGTTTTTTTGATAGGTCTTACCGTTTAGCCACAAGAGACCTCCAAAGAAAAATCAGCGCCGACTTTAAAGTTGCTCCACCATTTTGAGTTCTTTGGGGGTTGAAAATTAAAATTTTTAACTTTTTGGAATTTCTCCGTCGGTTACAGGCTAGAAGCTATAAGTTTGCCAAATTTCAAGTTTCTATCTCATCTGAAGTGAGTAAACATTAATGTCAGTGAGTGGGTCAGCCGTGTGGCTTTATGGTAGTATATATAATACGTCCAACGGATTCTATTTGCGTTACGCCAACTTATATTTTTTGGGGGCTTATACTTTGTCCCGATTTGCGTAATCTTGTAAACACTTCTTTTAAATGAACTTTATCTTCGCTAATTTCGTTGGAGTAGACCACTAAATTGTCTAGGTAATTATAAATAAATTTATATTATTGAATATTTCCGAAGATTATATTCATAAGCCTGGTTAAAACTACTGAGGCAACTGATAAACCAAATGGGAGGTAATTATATCGAAACAGTCTTATTTTCGTAACAAATGCAGTGTATTGCCTGCATTCTTCTTTTAAAGGAACTTGGTGTAAGAATTTATTTAATTCCAACAAAGTAAATAATCTTGCTTTACCTAAATATTGGAGTGCCATTTCTTGCTTAGGTGAGGGAGTGGCTTCAAAACGTATATTCTTATTTAATTTTTTTACAAAGTTACCTACAGTTTAGGGGACGAAGAGCTGCATCATCAGCACACCAGGACGAGATTCAAACTCTGAACTCCTTGTGACATATAAACCAGTCCATGCGAGTATGACCTTTAGTCCACGTGTGGGTTTCAGGACTATACTCACAATACTGCCCTGTTTAGATATATCAAGTGGTTAAAATAAACAAACTCCCCTTGTTAGCAAACTATTGGACGGAGGACAACAGTAGTTGAAGAGCTTGGAGCAGGATCCGGCGATGAGCGAAACACGATACAAGAGAAAAAAATTATTTAAAGAAATTCAAAATGCACGATGAAAAAATAAATTAATCTCGCTATATAATGAATGATAACTTTTATTTTATTTGAAAAATTATTATACATCTACCAATATAAAAATTTGATGCAAACGCCCTGATCTTCATGGCACAATCCAGTTGAGAAAGTCACAAACTTATAGAATGGTGATGAGAGGCTTGCCAAACTAAATACAATACGCGTTGAATAACTTACAAATCCCAATGGTGATAACATCAACTAAATTCCAGTTTAATCAGTTCTTGTTCTGCTGGTAATGAGAAGGAAGGTGCTCAAATCCTAGTCGGGTATTCTAGGTGCAGTTTAGTTGTCAAGTTTTCCGATTCTGCCTTCACGCAAAATCTGGTACATTTTCTATTAGTATACATTCTTCATTCCTACACTATAAGAGTATTTAAAATGTGTAGTCTGGATTGCTTAAGCTATTTGCTAACATAGTATATATCCCTGTATTCATTGTTATCTCCTAAAGTAAGTTATTTTGTGTGTTATGTACTGTTAATTTCCTGCTTTTAATTTGTTCGTTGAATCTAATAATATTGCTGTTTAAATGTATGAAGCCCCCAGGCTACCTTTGTTTTCTAGGTCTAACATTCTTGTATATTCAGGGACAATGTAACAATTTAAACATTCCGTCAACAATTGAGAACGTTCAAATATTATACTATTCCTGGCCTCAAGCGTTATTCTCTGCTTGCCTGTAACTGCTGAAAACAATTCACATCATTTATGTTTCGGGATCAAATAATAAGTTGAATTAAGATTTTTATGATATAAGCTAAACCTCCTAATAATTTCTGGCTCTGATAAGGCTTTTATTAGAGCCATACATCATTGTTTCTTGTGAGAGAGAAGGCTATTGATTTTATTGATATTCACTTGATTAGGGTTGACCTTTTATTTTCTATTTAATGTGTGAGGGTTATCAAAATTATTTTCATAATTTTCAATAAAGTCTTTAATAAAGTAATATAAACAGATGAACGAGTTTTAAGACTTATTTAGATGTAAGGAAGTCAATATTCACCAAAAACAAAGGTATTATACATTATCAACGAGATATTTTCTGATAAAAGCGATAGCTCCATATCACATGGTATGTGATTTATGTAGTATGTAATATGTGGATTATCGTAAATTTAGTAATTCTTTTAAATTGTGGAACAAAGTCATGAATAAGGAGATCCGATTATAATATTAGTGTCTTTGTCTTACCTGAATATAGTGTTAAACTTCTACAGCTATGCTAAATGTTTAGTGTCAGTAACAAAAATAAAGGCATTTTATCCCAAGAATAAATTATTGGATATTGTAAATAGATTGTAGGCTACATTTTAACTCAGTTATAACAGTATAATTACTAATTATATTCGTTCCTGGCGATAAAATAAACTTTTAACCTGAATACATGGCTATGAAGAGCTTACATCAGGTGTTAAGAGGTTGGGTTATCTTTCCTAAATTATTTCCCACTCTTCTCTTAAATAAATGTGTATGCAATTCCTCAAATTAAATCCCTACCCCATTAATAGTGCAGATAGCCCATGTGAACAGTAAAGCGTTGTGCAAAATTTTGTAAATGCATTCTCGAAACAAACCAGATAGAATGTTCAAAAGTATTGGAACTTTTTCGAAACAGTTCAGACACACCTACCATATGTTCCTTATATCCCACATGAAATAGAATACATGGTTCAAAGTAGAGAATCATTAGGCAGTGAGGATATCTCGGAAACAAGGCACATTCAAAGAGTGACGGATTGTCTGATTGTCTGATAGTTGTGTGTTATCTTTTGCTATTTTCCTGCCCATCATTTTGAGTAAACATTCGAAGTCACTTGGGGCATCCTTGTGAAGTTTTTTTTAATCCAACTCCATCTTCAAATTTCATGGTCTCCGAAAGATTTGGCCCGATACTAATACCTTCCACCAATATCTGTCACGTCCACCCAAGTTTTTGCTTCCTTACAATATTAAATCAAAATCACCAATTTCCACAAAGTTACTTCCCTTGACGTGACGTCAGAGACTGGATCTGGTTTAATCTGGTCTGGACACGTGACAATGTAGGTACATTATTCAGATTGTATCCATACTGTTCCGATACAACATTTCTGGTTTGTTCAAAGCATTGCTCCGCAACATTGTATACTAGCCAGTACACACTGTCAGTAGGAGAGGATTAAGAATTGATAGCCACGGCCTAGGGAAATTCATGTTAAATGCGGATAGATTCTCCCCTACCCCTCTACGACTGGTTATTTCTGTCTCAAGATGTGTCGACTAAAACAAGTGCTTGAATCCGTACTTCTCTAAACTTTCATGCAAGATGTGTGGAATAACAAAAAATATGTCGGAACTTGCATGAAAGCCGTTATTAATGTATTATCCCTAGTAAAAATGTAAGTTCTAATTCTTTCTATATAAGTGAACACCTTTGGTTTAAATCCAATCCTTTGCACCAGAGCAATTTTCATCTAAGTTAAATAATAAATTAATTATATTTTTGGATAAGTTCTTAGTTCCTACCGCAATTCAAATGATGGAAAAGTTATTACATCTAACCTTTTTAATCAATGCTAGTTAAAAGTGAGCTACTGAAAACCTTTTGGCTTGAATCCTCTCCTCCCAGTCAATAAAGTAATTAGTTTTATCCAGAGGAATACCTTTTTAGAGTTTAGAGTCTTCTATTTTGGAAAAGTAGACCAATCGGTGATGGGGATCTATGTTTTGTGAATACAGTATAAGGATGTCGCTTGTACAACTATAGCTATAAGCGTTTAAATAGATAATTATGAACATTCTACAGCAGTTGGTAAATTTGTGGATGCAGTACTGATAATAAAGTTGAGTAAATTAATCGTCGAACAAAAGTACTCCGTAGTCAAGTTAAATACTGTTTGGGAGAACCGGTAAATTTGATAGTTCTTGCCCTTGCAACGTGTGTGAGCTTAAGAAGAAAAAAATATTACAGAATATACCCGAGTTGTTGGAATACCTGACACACCAACCAACGCGTTTAGCAGCAGCAAAATTGGCAGCAGCTGACTGATAAGTCAAAGGTATCTGAAGTGTGTCAACTATCCACCAGGTCTGAATGTGCATCAGTAGCAAAATGGTTAGGATAGACTCTATTAATTTAAAGTTTGTGAGTCATACGTATCCGGGACGTGTCTATATGAGCACCAAAAGTTCTCACGGTGCGATTGAAGACGATGAATTATACCTGTAGTTTACAAATAACACCGTAAGAGTGAGTCTACATTGAACTATGTGTGTCTACTCATCACACAGTAAGAGCGTTGGAAGTACTGCTCTACGAGAGAGTCGAAGAGCTATACTTGTACGTCATGACATGTGGTTGTTTTGCCAGGGCCACGTCAGGACTATCATCAGCCACCCTCCTGGTCTCTTCAGCCACTCCCAGAGTCACCGTCACCACCAGTTTCACCATTGAGTCAAGGAGTGGATACGCTCGAGTTGGTCTCTTCAGCTTAGGAGGAGACAAAAACAGAAGAACCCAAAAATTCGAGGCCTTAGTGATGTACAAAACTTATTGAAATGTTTGACTTAGATGTAAAACGGCCCTCGAAGACATCATTAGCAAGGCCATAGCCGGGGGGCGGAGGGGGAGGAGGACGAGGTTTAGGGGTTCAACCTCTAACCCATAAATTGTATGAACAAAATAAATATGGCTTTATTTAATGTTCAAACAATATCAAAATCAAGATAAAAGTCAGTGGCGTCACGTCAGGGCAAGCAAGGCAGCACCGGTTGCCTTTGATTGAAGATATGTAATTATTTTATTTAATGTTAGCAAAAATATTCTCCTGGTAATCATTTAAATGTAGTTCATGCATCAGTGGGGTTGGAAAAAAATCCCATACAGTGAAGTGACCGTAACATGGATGCAAGACGTGCACTAGTCCATATAATGTTAGTTCAAAGTCGGTATTTGTCCGACTTTCACCCCATTGCTCTAGCTAGTGTAGTTTTTATTTGTGACGTCATAGATTTCAGGGGGGTGAGAAAGGGAAGAGCTTCTGATGCCAGGTAAAAATGCGAGCAGCCTAGCTTCGACTTCTCATGCCTGAAAGGTGACGAGTAGAACCGAAGTCACTATCTCTTTCTTCCACTTACAAAACATAGGAGGATGGTATGGCATGAAAGGGGAAATTAATATTGTCAAGGTATTGACCCCGTGCCTACACATTTACACACGACACAACTTCTTGTACATAAAGTTGTACAATATGTTGCAGCCTGAAGATGGCGTCGTGTGAACACCAAAACTTGTACAAGATCTGCTTTGCACAACTTATTGTGTACAATTTCAGGAAATAGAACGCGTCCTATATCAGCCATTTTTCTTGTCCAACTTTTGAGCTGTAAACACGAAAAATTCGTCTACTAGACAGTTACTTTTATTAAAAAAAAGAGTGGTTGTAAGAAAAACAGATAAATGCTTGCAAACAAATAATTACAATTGAAGGAGGTCAAACCCCAAATATATAATAATATTAAAAAATTGTATTTTTCAATTTTCATGATGTATAGGAATGAATAAGAAATTATTTACATTAACTACTAATATTTTCTAAATCATTCAATCATTATTTTTCCACAAAAAGAGAAAAAAGTAATAAAAAAAATTGTATACAATCACAAATGCCGTGTGAACAATCACTGGCTAAAATTTGTATGCAATCCATATGACTAAGATATTGTACAATTTCTTGCACAACTTTTTGTACAAGAAGTTGTGTCGTATGTACCGGGCTTTAGAGTTTTGTGGAGCTTATTGTAGCATGTGCTTTTGTTTTGACGTATCTATCAGTGAAATTTAACAAACGAAAGTTTATAAGTATATGTTTATAATAAAATAAATGTCACAACTCACAATAATGTAAATCACAGAACAGATGGACGCCAAAAGGAACAATAATCATAAAAAAAACTCCAAACAGCTTATTGAAGCATAAATACATTTTTAAAAATTCCAGGACCTCTCCTTCTAAGCTCAGGGACACCCCTAATAATTTTGGTCACGAAACGCTACTGATACGAGTACAAATTAGGAGGCTGTGTTATCATAAAAAGCACTTCATAGAGCGTTTAGAGATGTTTAATATTTAGAAATTTCCCTAGCCTTAGGCAGTTATGTTGCCAAAAAACAGTTCAGATAGCTTCTAGAACTGTTTATCATTTAGACATTTTTCTAGCTTCCGGCAATTAGGGGCTTTGTCCACCAAACCACCCCCCCTCCCCCCTGAAATTATATGCTGGCTAAGGCCTTGATCATTAGTGTGAACTATTTTGATAATGTCTTCCTTTCAAAGTTATCTTGATCGTAAGAGATTTCGTTCATATCCGCGATGTGTGACATATCTCGGCAGAAAAGTTGTGATGCTTAGAGCACCTTAACAAATAGGCGTGGTCTATGAATGGCGTGGCCAGAATTTGGTTGCTGTTACAAAATTAGAATATGTTGTTGATCGATTTGAATGTTTCACACATGTTGCTGTAAACCCAAAAATAGAATATGTTGCACGCTCTGAATATTTTTAATATGTCACTGTTACTGTGAATCAACCCTCAACTTAAAGAAACAAAGTTAGTTACTGTGGTCTAAGGATTTGAATATTATTTCTGCTGTTGTTGCAGTTTGTCAATACAAAAAATAATAAAAACATGTTCATGTTTGAAAAAAAAATATTCCCTAGAAAAACTTGTTTGAGAATATTTGGTTATTCAAAGATTTTTCATTTTTTCATTTATTTGAGATATTCAATTTGATCTTTCCGAACCGACTGAATGTATGAGCACACGTCTTATTAATTAACTTAAATTTAGAACAGACACAACATCCCCCAGCCGTTAATTCATCATTATGACAGGAGAAAAGCACAGTTCACCAATTATACATGTTTCGGCCATGCTGGGGTATGAAGCCGGCACCCTAAACTCCATTGGCAGACACGCTACCGACTGAACTAAGTATTTGGTGGATATTCAAAGATATTGTGCTATTGGGAGTGGGTAGCAACCTACAAGTGACAAATTTGTCGGGAGGATCGAAATAATTATTACAGGCAGCCTTGTAGATTACACTCATGTTTAGTTAATACGGCTTTAGTAACTATTTGACTTCAAATATTTAGAAAGTATCACGATGCTTGCTATACACAAAGTTATCCTCATTTGACTTGGTTCAAAGCTATCCTCACTATACGCGGGTAGCCCCATTTAGCTTGCAGCTTGAAACTTTAAAATTAACAAATTGTAGCCCTCCAATAAAAATAAAACAACAATAAAACACGAGGAAAAGAAAGAAGAGCAATACTTCTTCGTCACTGTAGCTTATATTTAACCAGCTGTACTAGATTCTCTGTCCGAATTTTAAAATTCATCGACGCCCGACTCACATGAGCCCTCTAGAAAGCAAATATAGAATGATATTAATGTAACTGTTCCGCTGCAAGGAATTAAATCATCGTAAGCCAGTCAGTCCTCACTTTTAACATAGGCAGTACTGTACGAATTGTTACTAATATTATTTAAATTAAATATAAATAACAGGGCCGTAGTGTGATGAAAGCTAATTTTGAAAATACTCTACATTAATTTGAATGAAAAATTTAATTTATTTTTAATTTAAATGTATTTTAAATTGTGTAAACAAACCAATATAAAATGACACTTTCCCAGCGTTCAAATCTAATATAAATAATTTTAACAGCTTCCTCATTAATAGTGAAAAATCTAATCTTCTTAGAAACGTCAGATTCTCACTAAAGGGGGATTGGATACAGAGGCTGTTGTCAAGGGGAGGGGGTTTCATGCTCTTGAAAGCCGTTCTCCCGTCATTTCTGGACTTACACTCCTGAGGTGTAGGTTTCAATATGTTTGTTATTTTCATATACGGGAGAGGTGGGGGTGATAATTCAAAAACCCCACCCCTTCCCCTCACGCACCATCCCCTCAATGCAGTCAGTGATTGTTCGTGCCTGTGTAATTATTGGTGATACCCTAACACGTCTGCCAGGCCCAGGGGCACTGATTTGGTAGTTGGCAATATTGAGTATTGACTCACCACTGATTGCCTCTTGTGAAACGACGTCAATCACCAACCTACAGTAGCCCCGTGGCTTCATTCGTGCTGACTGACAGCTCACAGTTGACTTTTGACAGTCAACATTTAGGTATATACCTAAATTTTGACTGTCAGAAGGGACAGCTACTAAACACATGTTTTTGCAGATCATATGGTTCGACGTAGGGATACTTAATTTGGTCTGGTAACTTTTCAAAGCCGTCAGCTGTCACTCAGCACCAAAGAAGCCATGGGGCTACTGTAGCTCTCATCACCGGCCACAGAGACAAAACGCGGTGAGTCTGCAATCTGGGCTTTAATTACAAAGGTTACGACTTCATTATAGTCATAATGTTTGGTAAAACACAGATTTAAAAAATAAGGTGACAAAACGAAGGAGTAACTTTAAACTTAACCGACATAGTATTATTTTTGTGCGTCATGTCATAATACCTGTTCGAGATATCCGCATATGTAGGCTACTAAATACGCTAGTATGTTAAGAATGAGTAAGGTAGAATTTAGAGAAAACTACTTGCATTTTTGTGTGGTGAGATTGGAAAAACATTTAAGAAAATCTACCATCATTACATTTAACCATTATTCGAAAGTCGATCTCGCCGTATTGGCAGTCTATTTAAATTCAATATTTACGCCTCGGACCATGTGTCCACCAAAGAGGGTTGAATTTAATTACACTGGTAGAAAGGGGCGTGAAATGTAGAATTATAAGAAATTTATCCCCATTTGCGTTAAGGGTGGTGGGAAAACGTACATAGGGAAATATCCAGTCAGGATTCAAGCCCTGAACCTTTTGTCAACTCAAAAAAGACTAAACATGTAAATTTACCAAATTGGTGTACTTTATTTATGATTTGGTAGATAATCTAGAATTGTAATGGTATATATACAGATAATGAGTTGTCTTAATTTGGTTTAACAAGGTCTGATTAACTAAGCAGTTGCGACCTGGTGGTCTAGGGGTAAGGTGTCAGACTTCTGTGCTGGCGTCCGGGGTTCAATCCTCGGTCCCGGCGCAGATTTATCTGATTTCCAAACCCTTCCTTCACCTCTGACAAGACATCTTGTGAATGTGGGGAATGCTAGGCCTCCACCGTGGTTCGGATTCCGCGTTAAACTGTAGGTCCTTCATTTCATCTCACAATCACCCTACCATTACACATTAGCGTAAGTGCGTATAACCCGAACGGGTAGTAAGACGCGGTGCTATTAATAATAATAATAATAATAATAATAATAATAATAATAACTAAGCAGTTATAATTAAAAGCCCATCTCACTACCGGGATATTAGATGCAAGATATATCTTGAAACATCAAACTAACCCCAATGAGGTTTTCTGATTTCTTCACTTTATAACAGGGAAATTTGGATCAATTTAATAAATTTTCACTATTAAATAATTATTTTTCAATTTGTTTTTATTTTTATCATTTAAAATGTGTTAAAGCGTTTTCACTTGTCTTCATTTAACGTTTTTCTTGAAGTAGAATATAGTAAACCCCACAACCTTACGATGTGTTGGTATTAACGTCTGGTATGTGGTAGGATGTCTATTATCTTCCTTCTTTGTGATAAAAACTTATTTAGATGCTAGTATTAATATTATCATCTTGTAAAAACTGTCAAACAAGAATATTTGGAACGATTTTTAGCATATTCAATTTTAACGGTGAATCATTTATGGTTTCTGAGTTAACAAATTTTAGCTCTAAGATTAACATTGTTGTTGACATACTCCAATAAATTAATTTTTAAATTTACCAAACCCTTCCTTCACCTCTGACAAGATGTGTATTAATCACAACTTGTGAATGTGGGGAATGTCAGGCCTCCAACGTGGTTCGGATTCCCGTTAAACTGTAGGTCCTTCATTTCATCTCACAATCACCCTACCATTACACTTTAGCGTAAGTGCGTATAACCTGAATGGGTAGTAAGACGCGGTGCTAATAATAATAATAATAATAATAATAATAATAATAATAATAATAATAATAATAATAATAATAATAATAATTTTTAAATAATTTAGTCTATCATATTTATTAAATATTAAATATTTACTATAATATATTTATTAAAGATTTCATTATCTATCAATGAAACCTCAATGTACTTTATTTAAATAATTTTAAGTAGTTTTTATTTCAATGAAGGTGTTTAGAGTGGAATGAAAGGGGACGCGAGAAAAGGCTAATGTTTTTGCAGTTTTTTAAGGAAAAACATTTTTTTGGCCAAAATAAATAAAATATCGCTTCAGTACAAATATAGTGTTCGATATTCTTCACATGTTAACATCAACATTTCCTGAATATCTGTCATGATCATGGCGGTATTATCTAACAAACTTTTTAAATTAAGAGAAAAAGTTTTCGTTAAATTCCAGAACACCCTTGACGTATATTAAAAAAAAAACCTTTGAAGTCACCATTTGAATAAAATTAAATTCAATGTTTGTACTGGAGTAATATTTTATTTATTTTGACTAAAAAAATTAATTTTCCACAAAAACTACAAAAATACTGGATTTTTCTCGTGTCCATTCCATTAACATGAAACTTTAAGGTGGTTAAGGTTTCATATTAATGTTTATTTTACAAGAATAATTCTCTACTAAAAAGAGTACAGCTCCTAACTCACTTGAACAAGCTTAAAGAGGGTAGATATATTTTAAAATATAACGGGTGAAGGAAACTGTTTCTATTTGTACTCCTCCTAATGTTGGAGATGTACGAGTGGGTTGGATTCCATATCCATAGAAAAAATATATTACGATTCAAATAATGACTCTCTGAGAATCTTCAAAAGCTATTTAGAAATAAAGTTAAATCGTAAGGCTCGTAAAATACGTCAACTAAATACACTAATTTATTTTCAGACATTTAAACCAAGTGCTGCAAAACAAACTTTATAGTTGATGTTGTTTAGCTGTTGAGCATGAATCTGATGCTAGAGGCCATAGTTCGACCCTGGTCGCAGCAGCGTGCTCTGGATATATTAATTCAAACTTATATGATTATCCACAGGTAACTGAAGGGGCATTTTCTTATAACTATACCTTTCCTGTCTCGTGTAATTAAACTAGTTTTAAACCAAGCACAAACGCATGACTCTGAATTATTGTACTAATTCAAAAGTTACTGAGAGAATCTCAACCACGAACCACTAGGAGATGCACTGAGGCTAAGATCCAAAGCCAGGGACCCCAATTATTTTACATTCATTACGGTTTCCAGCCTACGCCATGCCATATATTTTATAATACCGGCTTTTTAGGCCTGTTGTAGCTTCATATGCCTTATAATCCAACGACTTGGACAGGCGCAACATCCTGTCTCCAGCTTTGCATTCATCACTATGAAACGGTAAGCCCAATAATACATTTGTTGGCCATGCTGGAAATAGAACCCGGGATCCTTAACTCAGTAGGCAGACACACTACCGACTGAGCTAAGGTGTTGGATTCCCTCCCCTAAATATGCCTTTTATCTCCCCGTGGCTTCAACAATACAACCTGTCTTATAATGTAATGACGTATTTTATTACTTATTGGTGTTTTTTTTTTATTTGAATAGCGTCTTACTAACCGTCCGGGCTATTTGCGTTCAACTACACTAATTAATTAGGGATGAAGAAATGAAATTTAACATCATTTTCGGAAAAAGAGAGTGGGAAACTATTTAGAAAGAACCAACCTCGTACACTTGGCCTTGGATCCAAACCCCTACCTATCCATCACCCCCAAACCAGACTAGATGAGCTCGACGTTGAGTGCGTGTGTCCAATGATGCGGGCAATCTTGACGGTAAATTGTTTCATTGTGATGTTTGAGTTGAGAATAATAGCTACAGTAATAATATTCATATTATAAACTAAACCAAGTTTAAAACAACAACAATATTCTCGGATGGAACTAATCCTCCCCCCCCTCCCCAATAAAACAATCGGTCAACCAGCCGCCATGACAGCTGGCTTTTCCTTTAATTACTTGCGTCCTTTATTATTGTCTCAAATAGTAATGTCAACATTGTAATACCTAATATCCATTCTCTATATAAAAATAAATTCTAAATAAAAATAATGTGTTTCTAGTCATTCTTTAAATTTTAAAACTGTGAAGAAGTGGTTGTTTAATTTAAACCCTGGGTGCGTGATTGTGGTGCGGGTGCTTTATTTGTAAGAACATTTTCCTACCCTTTTAACCTTGTCTCTAATGAATTTGGACGCCATATTTTCCTTATTTATAAAACAAACTTGTTAGCACAAAATATATCCCTGTTCATACAAGATTGCTTGTTTTATTAATAAGTCAACACATTTACTCGTGTTCAGTAATTAAAGAGATAAAGGCGTCCCTAATTATAACGTAATAGGATACACGGGAGATTAATTCAAATAACGCGTTATTTGAATACTATGAGTAGAATGCCAACGACAACTATTTCAAAATTCTACTATTGTCTTGTAGTATAATGAGAACTCATATTTCATGTCATCTGCATATTTCCAGAGAAGTCGTTACATTCGAGCAAATCATCAACTCCCAGAAGACGTCTATGTATACAGGTTGTTAGAAAAATTCGGGTTCAGAACGTAAGGATAATTTAGTACTCATTAAAATGAGTAAAAAAGTAATAGTAATCTGGGTATGCAAACCAACTCACACAGAGATACAGGCAATTATGTAAAGTTATGTACAGTGACCGGATGGAATGACGGACCGGTCTATCTGACAATCTTCAGTTTATCTAAAACCTTGCGCGCGTGAATAGCTCGTGACTAAACATCAAATTGTGAAAAGTATATGTTAAATGAATGAGTCTTATTTCAAAATAAAGTTCAGTTCATAATGATCATTTCGTACACTAATACTACCCATCTATCTCACTTAGGAAAAAACTTTTACACAGAGTGAAAATATATCTGCAATAAAAACCTCATTTTAGTTCTTTCATTAGAAAACAATTTTTTCAAAACAAACAAATTGGAATATGAGAATTTTAATAATAGCCTCATGTCTTTTAAGGTTTTTATAACAATTTCTGAAAAGAAAAAAAAATTGTGATTGTCCAAATAGTTTACGATAAATGGCGAGTTATGTTTTAGGATTTTTGAGTATTTGATCGCGGTAAACATGATTTCGATCGTATTTTCCCTGCAAAAACTTAAAATGTGGCCGTTTTGCGCGCTCATGTCGTGAATTCAAAGAAGAGACTCAATTGTATCTACTCCGAATAGTAACTATTCCGACATTTCTCATGAAAAGCGATGCGAACAAAAATTCTGAATTGTATCTACAAATGGTTGAACTATGTTGTAATTCTTATGATTTAAAAAGCAGAAATGGTATCAACTGGGTCCCCAAGACTTCTAATAGAGTGCAGCAAAATTATCAAAACCTAAAATGCGTAGCTTACTTTTATTCCGAAGGAATAGATAACAGAGTTGTTTTAAATGTTAGTTATGGTTACAGCCGTTAATATCATATAGTTAAAATCTTTCAATTTGAGCAATTTGCTTTTATTTTATACATAGGTAATATTAATAATATATTAGTAACTGTTTATAGATTTAGTTACAGGGTAAATTAGTAAGCTATACATTCTACTGTATTTTAAATTTTGTCGTATTCTAGTATTAGAGGTGTAACTATCCTTTCTCTCCTGACCCCTTTAACAAAACTTTAGAGTACCAAACCTAGAATTTTACAAGGAAGAATGAATAATAATAAGAAGGGGAAAGGTATTTTCTCCCGGCAGATAGTGGTTTGACGAACACAGTCTTTTTAAAGAGACAGTGGCGGATCCACGGGAAAAGGCGTGGTTGGGGCGACTGCCCGCATCTTCCTCTAGCATAGAAAATATATCTTTATTTAAATTGAATGTTTACCTAAAGGTTGTAAAGAATGTCTGACTCTTGAATGCAGCTTCCATCTCCCTTGCCCCGTTTTCTAAGTTATTTTGGAAACAGTGATACTTACATATTCAAATATGTGTTTATATTGTTTTTAAATGGCAATTTTTTAATCAAAACAATACGTGCCGTTAAAAAGATAAGAAATAGGGAGTGGGGAGGGCAAGGAACTATAGGATTAAGTTTTGGAATGTTTTCGAACAAAAGAGAATTATAATTTAACCCCGGCAACATGAGAATCGGGACATATGGGTAGCTCGATAGATATTGGTGTTACCTTATCGCTCTCTCTGATTTCTGCACCATGATGCAGGTACTTCCCCAAACGGCAATCCCTTCACCTGGTTGTTAATGGTATCACACTTTTGATACATTTTCTATAAGAAGAGAAGAACCCGCCTCGGTGGCGTAGTTGGCTAACGCACTTGTCGTGTTGAGCTTGACTGCTGAGGACGGGGAGATCGAGGTTCAAATCTCGGTCTGGTGAACTGGGGGTGGTTTTTCCTAAATACTTTTCCACTCTCCCTCCACGGAAATGCGGGCTCACTTCCTCTAATTTAACCTTCGCAATTCCCAATCCATTGGCGTAATTAGTACTTAAAGCGTATAACCCGAACGGGTAGTAAGACGCAGTGCTAAATAATAATAAATTTATAAGAAGAAAGAAGAAATAAAATATAAATTTAAAAAACACAACATTGGAATGCGATACAACTGAAACATGCAGCATTAAAAGAAAAACTTACTAGGTTTTAATCATGATTATGAGTTGTTTAATTTATTTTCTTTTATAGGGCCTATTACTAAATCAAACCCTACCTGGTTGGATTCAACTAATCACACTATTAAAAATACAGAATTTACATTTTTCTAAGATCCAAACAATTTAAAAAAAATGCACATAGGATATTTTTATAAGAGAAAATATCCTATCGTTGATTATTGAAAGTAAAAAAAGTATATAATCATTAAAACTATATAATAACTGTTCTTAAATTTTAACAAACCATGTCTTTAAATTGAATTTTCTGCTCACTAAAAATAAAATGTTAGGTTACCAGATAATATCGAATAAATAAAATTAAAAAATCACGAAGAAATTTTGAGTTAAAGGTAATTTCGAAAGTTGTCTGGAACTCCTAACCCTTTAGCTTAATTAGTACATAGGCGAATACCATGGACTGTTAGTAAAACATGGTGAAATAAATATAAATATTATTTAATTGGGGTGGTCTGTAATTTTGTGACGTAATATTAGAAAAAGGGGGCTTACAAAATTGTGACAAAGTTTGTCAAGGGGGGGGGTGGATAATTTTTTTTAGCGTAACGTAGTTTATAGACAGCCCCTTTATCTATTTTTATAATTTTTTTTTATCTAGGCATTGTTTAATAATGCAAACAAAATGTAAACTCTTATTTCAGAAGCGATAGTTTCTAATTTGGATCATATCTCTTAAACTATTTGAGATACGAAATAACTTATTATTGTAAAGTTGAAGTATTATTTAAAAAAATAGTTGAAATATAGTTTCACATTATAAATAGTTTCTGAGTTATAAGCATTATTGGACAGTTTTGAAATTGTTATTTTCTTTGGTTGGCGGAGTTGTACCTCTTTTTTCCAGATTTCTATAATAGTGTGTTTTAATTTTATTCTCTTTGGTGGGGTGAAGTGTTTCTACAACATTATTATTATACACTAGTAACCAAAAACATAGGGCCACTTATACTTTACTTGTGGGAAACCCTTGGCTCTATAATATTAGTTTAAACTTCTCGTATATTCCATTGCTTATTAAGCTGTTAAAACCATGCATTTTGGTGTAAAAATCATATTTTTATATAAACCGGTTTATCATTTATTAATTATTTAAGATTTTGAGACAAACCAAAAATTACTACATTTTTCAGTCTATCGAAGCGATTTAAAAAAACTAAATTATATATAGTAATGTAGATTTTTTTAAAAATTTATTGAATACATAGGGCTAACACTTAATGCATAAATCAAAATCCTAAAAATTGTACATCTCTTGTTAATCAGTTATTTAACGAATTTATGAACTTAACAAAAAACATATTAAAATTTCACTGTTTCGTGCTGTTAAAGTGGATATTATTTGTTGAGCCACCGAGATTTTACCATTTGTTGGTGTTAGTACATGCACTTGACTACAGGCAGCCACACTAAAGGAATTTTTCTGGCGAGGTAAATTTGTTTTTTCCCATAACGAATTCAATGCGTGTGTAATGAACGATTGTAGTGTTCGTTTTCCGTAAATAATGTCTAGAAAAAAGGTGTCGCTTGAAATAAAATGGCAGATTATTGGCATGAGCAGAACCGGTAAATCTTCTAGAGCGATTGCAGAAGAGTTACATATAAATAAGTCATGTGTGAACAATACCATAGCTAAATTTCATGAGACGGGTGTTGTGGTGGAGCGGCCGCACAGTGGCCAACCCAAGGCCACCAGTCCACGAGATGATCGCGTCATAGCACGAATAGCAAAAACGAGTAGGAAATCCAGTCTTCGTACTTTTCGAAGGGTATTTCAGGAAATAACTGGTAAAAAGGTGTCGTCAATTACTGGTTCACGTCGTCTACGAGATCAAGGTTTATATTCATACGTTGCTTTAAAGAAACCATGAAACTAAAAAGGCAATGGTGTTCTCAAAGGAAGCACTGGGAAATGGAGAGGTGGGGGAAAGTCTTATTCAGTGATGAGTCACGTTTTCAACTGTTTTCCCACCGCAGTGTTCGTGTTCGGCGCACAAAAACTGAGCGATATTTACCTGATTGCATCTCACCCAAAGTGCTACAGGGGGGCGGCGCTGTTATGATGTGGGGCTACATTTCTGCTCAGGGCACAGGTATTCTGCGCTTTATACCTGGCTCCATGAATACGGCTGCTTATCTAGAAACCATGCAGGAGAACATGCTACCCTCTGCGGCCAAATTGCATGGAAATTATTTTGTGTATCAACAAGATAACGCTCCATGCCATAAATCACAACAAGCAATGGCGTGGTTTGAGGAACGGGAAATCCCGTTGTTACCATGGCCTGCATGGAGCCCAGACCTCAATCCTATTGATAACTTATGGAATATGATGGCAGCTAGAGTTGTGCGTGCGGCTCCACGAAACATCCCCGAGTTACGGCAGCAACTCTCACAGGTGTGGAACGACATCGCTGTTGCAGTGTGTCGTCAGCAACATGCCAGCACGAGTCCGTGCCTGCATAAAGAGTCGAGGAGGCACTATTAATTACTAATAAAGTGTTGAGGCCTTTTTGGAAACATTTGTGTACCTTACAGTACAGTACTGTGTTTTTTTTTTTACTGTAGTGTACGTATACAGTACCGTTTGTTATTGTCCACACAGACAGTGTTTTATTTGTATCATGTGTCAATTTAGAACTAATATAGTTACTGTATATGTAGATTATTTTTAAAAATACATACAGTTGTACTCCGAATGAAAGTAGAACACGGCACACCTTGAACATCTACGATATTTCCTATACAATAACTGGCTCTAAAAATGTCCTTCCATTAATAACAAAAACACCTATTATTTTATTCTGTTGTATTGTTTTGTGTATAATTTCTTTAAAAAAATAATAAAACACTTTGAAGGTCCAAAAGTAATTGTGTACGTTCACGATTAATGTATTTATGTATTGTTTAAATATTACTTCAATATGTCAATTATTAATGGTTTTCATGGCATCCAAGTTCAATATCTTTCTAATATCACTGGTGGTCCTATGTATTTGGTTACTAGGTACTATTTAGTTACACAAATCTCACGAGTGTTTTAGTGAATGCCACTAATTTTAGATAAAAGAGGGTGACCTGGTGGTCTAGGGGTAAGGTATCAGACTTCTATGATGGCGGCCGGGGTTCGATCCTCGGTCCCGGCACAGATTCATCTGATTTCCAAACCCTTCCTACACCTTTGACAAGACATCTTGTGAATGTGTGGAATGCCAGGTCGCCACCGTGGTTCGGATTCCACGTTAAACTGTAGATCCTTCATTTCATCTCACAATCACCCTACCATTACACATTAGCGTAAGTGCGTATAACCCGAACGGGTAGTAAGACGCGGTGCTAATAATAATAATAAATATAATAATAATAAATAGATAAAAGAGAATGTATGTGCGGTAACCGTACCATTTATTTTATATTTCCCATGTTGGAGAAAAAATTGTTTGCTAATTATAATATATATAAAATAAAGCAAGTTACAGCTTTTTTCTGATTTGATACTTTTTTGTGTTGACGCCTGACCTATTTTAAGTTTTTAATTATATCTACAATAATTACATTTTCTTAAAATTCACCTTGCTTATCCCGTTCTTAGACAAGCTAGTTGACATTGTGGTGACAAGCACACTATCACTACGACCTAATTATAATAACGCTAAGCGAGCTTTTAGACGGCAATCATTATATCAACGAATACGGCTACCAGGGCTTAGCATGCTTATGTAATTTATCGTTCCAAAAAGTCACGTTAAAAAGAATATTATTAAAAATATTTTCTTCGTCACAGGGGCATGAATGCACTAACATTGCAAATCCCAACAAATAATTGTTCGGTTCATCATGTAAAATATATCCTTGTAAAAGTTTAAAAACTTATTAGTCCTTATTTATAATTTTGAATTACACGGGAAGATATAATTGCCATGTCTTAAAATGGTATGCCGCTATCCACTGTAGAGGAGGATACTATGGGTATCCTTCTATATCAGTGAGTTTTTAGCTTATCCGGGAATAGAATGCAAGATTACATTACATTACAAACTGGTATTCTTACTGAAAATCTAATGGCTTGTAGCACCTTCTGTGGGTTGGTCCTTCTGCTGCCATCTAGCATTCTTATAACAAATTAAAGTACATATTTAATACTAAGGTATAAGAATTAAGACATAACATAGTCAGCCATTTGTAGAGACAATTCAGGATTTTTGTTCGCATCGCTTTGCATGATAAATGTTGGGTTACTATTCAGAGTAGATACAAATCAGCTCGCCCAATTCAAATATCGTCTGCCCTTTGCACGGCACCTATAAGAACTGCAAAAATACTGTAAGCTCACCATCTCTACCATCCCACCTTAAGACTTGAGCTGAAATGGAAAAGTTTAAGGCACTCATACCGATGTATGAATGGCGATGAATGCCAACTAAGAACATAAGGGATCATTGGTCTGGTTATAATCCAAGAGTGAAGAAACAAACAATTCATAGCTCGTTCTAGTTACCTAGGTTGTCTTTCCTTTTTCCCGTGAAAACTTTAAGCTATCATTTGGGATATACATGCTATAACACATTAATAGAGATTAAAGAAAAATGTTACAAATACTTAGCTGGGAATCAAAGTAATCGAAGAACATCAAGAGATGGAGGAAGAAAACCCTCAACTCGCATGGTCTGTCTCATTTGGTATCAAGTGAGGTGCTGAGCTGGGACGGTAGGGCTTCCGGTCTGTCAAGGTTTCTTCATTGACTTATCAGTAGATGAAGAGACAAGGAAGAATATTAAGATGCTCTGTGGCCACCGGATTGCAAGAAATGTATTAGGCTAAGTTAATTTTAGTTTTATATTTTATATTTTCTTATGTTGTATTATGTTTAGTTTTAGGTCCAAGGTAGTGGTTTTATCTGGAGATAGGTGGAGCGAAATCTCTGGTAGGTCATCTCCCCAGGTGGTGGTTAGGGGATGCTCGCCTCCACTGGAGCTTGCACCAATCCGGGGATTATTAGATCTGGAAGCGGTGGGACACCCAGTGGGGCAGGGTACTGGGGCGAGAAATACCTAGGATGGACCACCTAGTAGGATAAAATTAGATGGGGATATAGGGACACTTAGATTAAGAGCTACAATCAACATTAAATTAATTAATATTATTGAAAATTGGATAAACTAGTAACTAGCGGAGGTCGAGAAACATTGTAACATAGGTCCTGAGCTACAGTTTAGGCCTCAGGACAGAAAGAAAGGATAGATTAATAAATAATATATTTATAGTTCCATTTATAGTGTTGATTGTTTGGTGTCATTGAATGTAAAGTATAATATGTCTGAGCACGTTACAAGAGATCACGGCAAATAATCTCCTAATGAAACATTGTACCATGTCCCTGATGAATAAATATATTTTGATTTAAATAATTAAAATATGGAATGAGTTGGGAAACTTTTGTGGTGCCAGGGGCACACCCAAGGAGGGGGACTTTGGGGGCTGAGACTCTCCCCTCCCCCCAGCTGAAGGCCCTTCCTCAGAAAATCAAGAATATTACAAAAATATGATTACCCCTATGCTCTGTCAATTAATCAATTTTATTTTGTTTAATTATATTTTATGTGAAACAAATAATATTGTGCAGTAATTAGGGCTTTTCAAAGGTATACTTTTTTCTGTTGATTTTTAATTTCACTGTAATTTGCACTTAAATGAAAATTTGGACATGTGATACCGTAATATTTTCAAGAAATGGTTAAAGTCTTTACTCTTTGTACATAGCAATTTGAAGTAGGTACAGTAATTGAAATTATTATTTTAGAGCAATTATGTAAACACTAATGTTCAGTAAGAGGGTAAGGGGCAGTTGATATCATATACACCCACCCCCATCAACTGCAAATCCTGGGTGTGAAGAATAATGTGTAATCACAGACCTGTTAACCAGGGGCGTACATAGTGACATAGGTTAGGCTGAAGATCTAATTTTGGTAAAAATTAGCTTAAGGTGGAGTGCTAGTGAGCGCGAGTTTAGGGCAGTATTTTTGCAGTTTTTATAGCACAAACATTTTTTGGCCAAAATAAATCAAATATTTCTTCTATAGAATCATAGAGTTTAGCTTTCTTCACATGCTAATGTCAACAGTTGTTGAATATCTGTCATGAGCATGGCGGCATGTGGTGACAAACTTTTCTCTTTATTTAAAAAGTTTGTCACCAAATGCTGCCATGCTAATGACAGATATTCAACAAATGTTGAGATTAGCATGTGCAGAAAACTAAACTCTATGGAAGAAATATTTGATCTGTTTGGTCCAAAAAATGTTTGTGCTATAAAAACTGCAAAATTAATGCACTAAGCTCGCGCTCACTATCACTCCACCTTAAATATTACCATTCCCATCCTTTAAAATCTTTATTCCCCCGGGGGAGAAACCCCTGGGACCCCACCTTTTAGGGGGCATAGCTGATTCTCTATCTTTCTTATCCCCCTACTTTAAATCGAATTTCCAAATATTAAAATCAGTGAAACATATAATGGTGCAATTATGAAAATTATTATGTAAAAATCCCCCCTCCAACTCAAAATCTAGGGTGCACCTCTGGGTGGAGCTAAATGTTTTAAAACATCCTGTTATCGGTTGCCAAACGCCAACCATTTCTATTTTCAAGCATTTCCAAATAATGTTTAGAGGAAAAAGTTTGCCACTACCAGTTTTAATAGTATTAAACTTGTAGAAATAGTTACAATTTACTTCAAATAGAAAATTGTTGTGTTTTATGAAAATTTTCATTTACTTGGTTTCGAAATTCACTTCACTTATGGTATTTACAGCTAAGATCATATTTAATATAATAGAGCAAAGATTATCTAAAAAAATAATTGATGATTGAATTAATTTATGTGCTAAGGTATGGATTTTAAAATCTTGAATGAGATAAGTTTCCGAGGAACATGGACATAAATTGACATATTTCCTTTAAAAGTAAATCTAAATCCTACAAATTTCTTGTTGAGTCATTTTTAGTGACAGTAATGATCATTATAATTCAATAGATATTGATATTACTTAAAGAAACCAGTTTATTAAATGACTTTACTTACGAATACATGAATAGGAATGACAAAGATGTGTTTGATTTGTTTACAGTGTGACCAACTACTTCCTGGTGAATCTCTCCGTGGCGGATCTCCTGGTGACTCTCATATGTATGCCCATGGCTGTGGGCCTGTCCGTCACCAAGCAATGGCTCTATGGGGAGTTCATGTGCAAGTTCACATACTACCTGCAAGGTGAGTTCATGAGCAAGTCCAATTGTTACCTGCAAGGGGAGTTCATGTGTGAGTTCACATACTACCTGCAAGGTGAGTTCATGATCAAGTCCAATTGTTACCTGCAAGGTGAGTTAATGAGCAAGTCCACTTGTTACCTGCAAGGGGAGTTCATGTGTGAGTTCACATACTACCTGCAAGGTGAGTTCATGAGCAAGTCCACTTGTTACCTGCAAGGGGAGTTCATGTGTGAGTTCACATACTACCTGCAAGGTGAGTTCATGAGCAAGTCCACTTGTTACCTGCAAGGTGAGTTTATGAGCAAGTTCACATACTACCTACAAGGTGAGTTCATGAGCAAGTTCAGATACTATCTGCAAGGTGAGTTCATGAGCAAGTTCACATACTATCTGCAAGGTGAGTTCATGAGCAAGTTCACATACTACCTGCAAGGTGAGTTCATGATCAAGTTCAGATATTATCTGCAAGGTGAGTTCATGAGCAAGTTCACATACTACCTGCAAAGTGAGTTCATGAGCAAGTTCACATACTACCTGCAAGGTGAGTTCATGATCAAGTTCAGATACTATCTGCAAGGTGAGTTCATGAGCAAGTTCAGATACTATCTGCAAGGTGAGTTCATGAGCAAATTCACATACTACCTGCAAGGTGAGTTCATGAGCAAGTTCACATACTACCTGCAAGGTGAGTTCATGATCAAGTTCAGATACTATCTGCAAGGTGAGTTCATGAGCAAGTTCAGATACTATCTGCAAGGTGAGTTCATGAGCAAGTTCACATACTACCTGCAAGGTGAGTTCATGAGTAAGTTCACATACTACCTGCAAGGTGAGTTCATGATCAAGTTCAGATACTATCTGCAAGGTGAGTTCATGAGCAAGTTCAGATACTATCTGCAAGGTGAGTTCATGAGCAAGTTCACATACTACCTGCAAGGTGAGTTCATGATCAAGTTCAAATACTACCTGCAAGGTGAGTTCATGAGCAAGTTCAGATACTATCTGCAAGGTGAGTTCATGAGCAAGTTCACATACTACCTGCAAGGTGAGTTCATGAGCAAGTTCAAATACTACCTGCAAGGTGAGTTCATGAGCAAGTTCACATACTACCTGCAAGGTGAGTTCATGATCAAGTTCAGATACTATCTGCAAGGTGAGTTCATGAGCAAGTTCACATACTACCTGCAAGGTGAGTTCATGATCAAGTTCAGATACTATCTGCAAGGTGAGTTCATGAGCAAGTTCACATACTACCTGCAAGGTGAGTTTATGAGCAAGTTCACATACTACCTACAAGGTGAGTTCATGAGCAAGTTCAGATACTATCTGCAAGGTGAGTTCATGAGCAAATTCACATACTACCTGCAAGGTGAGTTCATGAGCAAGTTCACATACTACCTGCAAGGTGAGTTCATGATCAAGTTCAGATACTATCTGCAAGGTGAGTTCATGAGCAAGTTCAGATACTATCTGCAAGGTGAGTTCATGAGCAAGTTCAAATACTACCTGCAAGGTGAGTTCATGATCAAGTTCACATACTACCTGCAAGGTGAGTTCATGAGCAAGTTCAGATACTATCTGCAAGGTGAGTTCATGATCAAGTTCACATAATATCTGCAAGGTGAGTTCATGAGCAAGTTCACATACTATCTGCAAGGTGAGTTCATGAGCAAGCTCACATACTACCTGCAAGGTGAGTTCATGAGCAAGTTCACATACTATCTGCAAGGTGAGTTCATGAGCAAGTTCAGATACTATATGCAAGGTGAGTTCATGAGCAAGTTCAGATACTATCTGCAAGGTGAGTTCATGAGCAAATTCACATACTACCTGCAAGGTGAGTTCATGAGCAAGTTCAGATACTATCTGCAAGGTGAGTTCATGAGCAAGTTCACATACTACCTGCAAGGTGAGTTCATGAGCAAGTTCACATACTACCTGCAAGGTGAGTTCATGAGCAAGTTCACATAATACCTGCAAGGTGAGTTCATGAGCAAGTTCAGATACTATCTGCAAGGTGAATTCATGAGCAAGTTCACATACTACCTGCAAGGTGAGTTCATGAGCAAGTTCACATACTACCTGCAAGGTGAGTTCATGAGCAAGTTCACATACTACCTGCAAGGTGAGTTCATGAGCAAGTTCACATACTACCTGCAAGGTGAGTTCATGAGCAAGTTCAGATACTATCTGCAAGGTGAGTTCATGAGCAAGTTCACATACTATCTGCAAGGTGAGTTCATGAGCAAGTTCACATACTACCTGCAAGGTGAGTTCATGAGCAAGTTCACATACTACCTGCAAGGTGAGTTCATGAGCAAGTTCAGATACTATCTGCAAGGTGAGTTCATGATCAAGTTCAGATATTATCTGCAAGGTGAGTTCATGAGCAAGTTCACATATTACCTGCAAGGTGAGTTCATGAGCAAGTCCACTTGCTACTTCCAAGGGGAGTTCATGTTGAAATTTAATTGTTAGCTGCAAGGACTCTCCTGAGATTAATCAAATGTATCTTTGGTTCATTTTACTTGTAGTGATGTCATTTAATATGAACTGTACCTAGTGTTTTTATCATCGTCCTATTATAATTAAATATAATGTCTTTTGTCCGTTTGTGTATCTGTGGGTGTTAACAATAAAACTACAAAACTATTGAAACTAGAATGTTGAAACTGGATTTCATAGTTCGAAAAACCTATGAGGCGTGCATCTTCGACCTTTTGCGAGCCTGAAACCCTAATATACGTGAATGCCAAATTTTCTATTACTATGTATTCTTTAATAATCATAGTATTATTTTTTATTTCACAAGTCCAATTTTTAGAGATAAGCTATTAGATCTACTTTCGTGCCAAATTATGTTATTTAAAGCTGTCAAATTGGATATATATTATTAATGCCTATAAAATAATAATAATAATACCGCTATATTAAAATGTTTTGCTAACCACAAAAAATGTTGGTACTTTCTAAAAATTTATTTACTAAAATCTAACCAACCACCAAGAATAAATGACATATTTAATGTTTCGCATATTTATTTGATTTTATCTTACATTTACAGTGATAATTTGTATCAAGAAACAGATGGCTACTTCCACTTTAATTGCGCTTATCGTGAATTTATGTTTTAATTAAAATACTCTTATGCCACTTGAGGGCCACATTCAAGTGCCCCCCAGATCCTCAGACCCTCTACCCAGAATATTACTCCTCAAGGCTCTAAGGACAGCCTAGTGTAGCGGCTCACAAACTTTTCCATCCACCACCCCAATAGTTCTCATATATTCATTCTCAATGTCCTCCATCACATAAAAAGCGTTACTCAGAAAAGAATAGTTGTTTGTATCCACTAAGAAGGAAAATAACACAATAACATTTAAATAAGTAACTTTTAATGGCCAATTAATTCAAAATAAAATTAAAACTTTTTAGTTTAACTGATTAAATCAAACTCAATAACTTTATGCACCAATAATACCGTTTAAAAGTATAATACTCATTCATTAATTTTCTTGGATATCACATTTAGTAACTACTTCTGTGTTCAGTAAACTCTGATGGATGGGTTTGATAAAGTTTCCAATGTCTGGGGTTTAAAGTCAATTAGCAAGAGTATGAAAACAACCCCTTCAGAGTTCCCTTGTAACCCTCTTGCCTCCCTAAACCCCCATAGGGGGGGAGGGGGTGGTAAAACCACTTTGGGAACCACTTATCTAGCTCCTGCAGCATCAGAAGGTGTCACTCCACCCAACGCAGAGGAAATATTCAGGCCCCAAAAGTTTTAACACTTCAAATTTATAGTGTTTTATTCCTAAATTGAAAAATTAAAATGGTTAAATAGGTATATATTAATGTTCATCTTATAGTCTATAATCCATATGTACAATTTTTTAAAAAGTTTACTCCATTTCATATATAATCTTAGTTTAGTAGGTAGCACATTTGTATACTGAGATAAGGATCCCAAATTTGACTCTTGGCATGTCGTAAAAATGTATCTTTAATAAAACTGGAATCTCACATCATAGAGATGAACTTTTGGCCAGATGACTGAGGTTTGGTATTTTCTACAGTTAAGTTAGTTTGTAAGTCATATGCTAATATAACTCATTTATTTAGAAAATGAACACTAACCCTAGAATATATGACGCTAATATTTTACATAAATGCATAACTTGGTCAAAATGATCCATTTATACTTTTAATGAATACATTATTTGTCTTTTGTTTAATTTAAAAAAAAAACTAGATCATCATACTTGTTAGTAAATATAAACAATCCATATAAATTGAAACAAATAATATTAAAAATTATTTATGAATTAAAATTAGGTAACATAATATATTTAATTAATTAAACTAGTAAACAGATAAACTAGTAATAGAAAAATAATAATGTTGATACATAGGCGTTCTTAATCACGAGATACCAAGAGTATAGTCTTACAAATGACCGGACCTCACTTTCAACATACAAACAACCGAACCTCACTTTCAACATAGTATTAAAAACAACCGAACCTCACTTTCAACATAGTGTTAAAAACAACCGAACCTCACTTTCAACATAGTGTTAAAAACAACCGAACCTCACTTTCAACATAGTATTAAAAACAACCGAACCTCACTTTCAACATAGTATTAAAAACAACCGAACCTCACTTTCAACATAGTGTTAAAAACAACCGAACCTCACTTTCAACATAGTGTTAAAAACAACCGAACCTCACTTTCAACATAGTGATAAAAACAACCAAACCTCACTTTCAACATAGTGTTAAAAACAACCAAACCTCACTTTCAACATAGTGTTAAAAACAACCGAACCTCACTTTCAACATAGTGTTAAAAACAACCAAACCTCACTTTCAACATAGTGTTAAAAACAACCGAACCTCACTTTCAACATAGTGTTAAAAACAACCAAACCTCACTTTCAATATAGTGTTAAAAACAACCGAACCTCACTTTCAACATAGTGTTAAAAACAACCGAACCTCACTTTCAACATAGTGTTAAAAACAACCGAACCTCACTTTCAACATAGTGTTAAAAACAACCGAACCTCACTTTCAACATAGTATTAAAAACAACCGAACCTCACTTTCAACATAGTGTTAAAAACAACCGAACCTCACTTTCAACATAGTGTTAAAAACAACCGAACCTCACTTTCAACATAGTGTTAAAAACAACCGAACCTCACTTTCAACATAGTGTTAAAAACAACCAAACCTCACTTTCAACATAGTGTTAAAAACAGCCAGACCTCACTTTCAACATAGTGTTAAAAACAGCCAGACCTCACTTTCAACATAGTGTTAAAACAACCGAACCTCACTTTCAACATAGTGTTAAAAACAACCGAACCTCACTTTCAACATAGTGTTAAAAACAACCGAACCTCACTTTCAACATAGTGTTAAAAACAACCGAACCTCACTTTCAACATAGTGTTAAAAACAACCAAACCTCTCTTTCAACATACAAACAACCGAGCCTCACTTTCAACATAGTATTAAAAACAACCGAACCTCACTTTCAACATACTTTACAAACAGGGGTGACCTGGTGGTCTAGGGGTAAGGTGTCAGACCTCTATGCTGGCGGCCGGGGTTCAATCCCAGGTCCCGGCAAAGATTTATCTCATTACCAAACCCTTCCTTCACCTCTGACAAGACATCTTGTGAATGTGGGGAATGCCAGGCCTCCACCGTGGTTCGGATTCCACGTTAAACTGTAGGTCCTTCATTTCATCTCACAATCACCCTACCATTACACATTAGCGTAAGTGCGTATAACCCGAACGGGTAGTAAGACGCGGTGCTAATAATAATAATAATAATAATAATAATAATTTACAAACAGCCAGACCTCACTTTCAACATAGTGTTAAAAACAACCGAACCTCACTTTCAACATACTTTACAAACAGCCAGACCTCACTTTCAACAGTCTTACAAATAACCGGACCCTCTATTTCAATCGGGACGAGCCCTATTAGTATTGGATCACCCATTGCACTTTCTTATGAAACGACACAGAATTTAAACAGCTATTTTTTGTCTTTAAATAAATTGCGTTGTGTTAAGAAAGGGCGGAAATTACGCAGCACACTACCAAAAACAAAAGTTACGTCATATGTGTTTAACATCGATCCTGTGTCGACCCAAAAATATAAAAGATATTTACATTTAATATATGAAGTTATTAATAATATTAAATATACATAAGAAGAAACTGTAATGCTAATAATATTAAAAGGGATGCACATTGTGCTTTTATTTTAATACTAAATGGTTATGTGATTTTTTTTATGTGTGTGTTTTTGTTTGTTTAAAGAATTATAAATGGTGTATTTCTCAACTCACACATTGTAGTTTAAAATCCTTAAAATAATATATTAAATTAAGATGATCGGAGGATTGGGGGCCTCAGAATTAGGTTGCGCTTAGAGTCTTTCAATTGATTAATCCATCACTAGGAAGGATTATAGTTAATGATAAAGTTTCCTGGACTCGATACAAAATCTATGATTAATGAACTGAAAATGGTTAAACTGAAATAATATTCATTCCGGTCCATCACTGGAAACTTGATTGGAGTTCTTATGGCAGTGGTTCTCAAACAATGGTAGGCGCACCCCCAACAGTACGCGAGCAGCTTTCAAGGGAATAATTGGTAAAAATGACAAGATAACCAAACGTAGTGGTGAACCAAAGATGGTATGGAATTTTCGAGGCGCCTGAAGGAAATGCTCTCCTTTGATAACCTAATATCTGACCTATCATGTGGGAAAATTTTACTGCGGGAGTACATTATACTTTAATCGTGACCAAGGGGTACCATCTATTTCAAGTTTGAGAACAACTGTTTAGACATTCAAGCAACTCAGTCCACAGGTCAGCTAAGCCTTTTTCAACTCATCCTATTCTCATAATCTTATTGAAGTATTATGTATCTTTCTCCGATAGTACCTATTCTCGATTAACATCTTTTAATATATTTTTTTTATTTTTGGGGCTATACAACGAAGTTTTGTTTAGGAAGATTGAGAAAAATTCTCTGTATTGCATGTTCTATGTTTCCATTTTAATAAAAAGCTCTATAATTACTAGCTCTAACTTAAAAATGTTTATTCATATCTGGATATACTGACTGTGTTATACTGTCTTCCAGGATGATATTTTGGATCTTAAACATCTTACTGGGACTGATTCTGGTGGAATTCCATCAAGCTACATGTTTAGTTTTGTCACACTCACAAGAATCCGATTGAAAATATCGACTTAGGAAAAGGGAATAAGATATAATAGTGAAATGAAAGGCGATTAAAGATGTGTGGTTTGGTTACGCTAGAGGAAATTTGTAGATATCTTGATAAATGTAGGCCTATTTTCTTCCATGTCAGTTTAGAGGTCAGGAAATTAGTGCTGTTCTAGAATCAATATTTTTGGCAGCCCTCCCACCTCCCCCCAATGAAATTAAAAGCCAGACACGCACATAATCTCCAGTTAATTTTTAACCCTTGCGTGTGTATTCTTCTTGTTGTGCATGTTTGGAAAGGCAAAACTTTTAGCTTCTATTCTTATTTCTTACATCACAAGTGTCATGGTCATCATGGAAAACCAATTCACTTTAAAACCTGATCGTGTACAAGATGATTTCATGGATTTTGGAAACAAACACTATGTTTAAACTGATGGTAACTATTAAAAAGTTTAGAGAGAAAGTTTCTGGTTAAATACATATTTGTAAAAATAAAATCTTTTGTCACATTTCTGCCACTGTTTCAAATTGAATTTTTTTAAACTTTTCAACTATTTAGAATTCAAGTGCGCTTCATATTTAGGGTACTCCAATTTATCTAAGAAACATGTTCTGTAAAATTTGCTAGTCATGGTATAAATTTTATAAATACACCACAAATAATATTTTAAAATAAAGAATATTCATAAATTAAATTAAATTGCCAGTAATAGAAAACGAGGTAAATTTACATATCAAATACATATTTATTATCATCCATGTAAATTAAAAAGTAAATGCCTCAAAATGAATTTGAGAAACAACTTAAATAATAAATCCCCCGATTTGGTGGCCGCATGATCTAATGTTCTACTCTCATGTTGGACTATACTGCCGAAAACGGGGATATTAGGGGGTCGATCCCGGTCGCGTGCACTGGGGGTGGTTTTACTAAATGGTTTTCCGCTCTCCCTTCACGCGAATACGGGTGCATTTACTCTAAATTAAGTTTTCTTAATCCCTTACTCAATAGTGTAATCAGTACATAGGCGTATAACCTGAACAGGTAGTAAGATGTGGTGCTAAAAAGTCACCAGCCTTAATAACACATATTTTTTAAATTAAAACATTCTTGTTATTTCAACAATAAAAAAAAGAGCGGGCCACTGGTTTTTATTAGTTTTTTAACTATGCGTCTTACTACCCGTTTGGGTTGTACGCTTATGTAATAACAATGCCAAGAAGGTTTATATTTAGAGGATGTGTACCCACATTTATGTGGAGGTATAAAGGAAAACCAGTTTCGCTAAACCACCCTCAGTACATCAGATCTAGTTTCGAACTTTAATCTCCCCGCCATCGGCAATATAGTATACTGCGAGAGTAGCGATTTAAACCATTCAGCCACCGAAGTGGGTTAGTTAACATATTATAACAAGAAAACCATACACTTTCCATCATATAATAATAACAATATGATTCATATACTGACCCAGGTTTGGAATTTTAAGGGTAGTCTTAGCTATGAAAAAATATTTCTTGAATATAAAATATAACTTAATAAAATCATACAAACCAAACAACATGTTAGTAAAAAAAAATTATAGGGCTGTCAAAAACAATCGAGGTTTTAAACTTAAACTTAACTGAAAATATTAGGACTCAAGCATGACTCAGGCTATTCATTCTGAAGTAAAACCCAGAGATAAAAAAAAAAAAAAAATTACGAATTGGAGCAGGATTTTTATCGTATTTCTATATAAGTCACAAACAACAAACACGTTACCCTTCAAAAACGGGCTTCCAGCCGTCACGAGACGGGGCCTGTATCAATTTTTCTACGGGCATAAGAAACACACATGCCACCTGGTAACGAAGTTATAGCTACACCTCGTGGCACAGAACAACAAATTATCCCGTAGCCTGGGGAAACATAATTAAATTCTAGTTTCCAACTCTGCAGGGAGATAATATTTATGATACAAGGGCACAATGGTGCGGCATCAATTGGAACTAGCTCCCCTCCCCACTCTGCTGACTAATAGAGTAACACAGTATGACAACTCATCTGTTAGTATTAAGGGTGTAAACTAGTAGTTCTGTGAACAGTAGACCTCGCTCCTTCCATGTTCTTATCGTTACTACAGTCTTACTAGTAGTTCTGTGAACAGTAGACCTCGCTCCGTCAATGTTATTATCGTTACTACAGTCTTACTAGTAGTTCTGTGAACAGTAGACCTCGCTCCTTCCATGTTACTATAGTTACTACAGTCTTACTAGTAGTTCTGTGAACAGTAAACCTCGCTCAATATTATTATCGTTAATACAGTCTTACTAGTAGTTCTGTGAACAGTAGACCTCACTCCCTCCATGTTATTATCGTTACTATAGTCTTACAAGTGGTTCTGTGAACAGTAGACCTCCCTCCATGTTATTATCGTTAATACAGTCTTACTAGTAGTTCTGTGAACAGTAGACCTTCCTTCATGCTATTATCGTTACTACAGTCTTACTAATAGTTCTGTGATCAGTAGACCTTCCTCCATGCTATTATCGCTACTACAGTCTTATTAGTAGTTCTGTGAACTGACCTCACTACTTCCAAGTTATTATCATTACTACAGTATTACTAGTAGTTCTGTGAACAGTAAACCTCACTCCATATTATTATCGTTAATACAGTCTTACTAGTAGTTCTGTGAACAGTAGACCTCACTCCTTCCAAGTTATTATCGTTATTACAGTCTTACTAGTAGTTATGTGAACAGTAGACCTTTATTCATGCTATTATCGTTACTACAGTCTTACTAATAGTTCTGTGATCAGTAGACCTTCCTCCATGCTATTATCGCTACCACAGTCTTATTAGTAGTTCTGTGAACAATAGACCTCACTACTTCCAAGTTATTATCATTACTACAGTATTACTAGTAGTTCTGTGAACAGTAGACCTCACTCCATATTATTATCGTTACTACAGTCTTACTAGTAGTTCTGTGATCAGCAGACCCTCCTCCATGCTATTATCGTTAATACAGTCTTACTAGTAGTTCCGTGAACAGTAGACCTCACTCCCTCCATTTTCTTATCGTTACTACAGTCTTACTAGTAGTTCTGTGAACAGTAGACCTCACTCCTTCAAAATTATTATCGTTACTACAGTCTTACTAGTAGTTCTGTTAACAGTAAACCTCGCTCACTCCATGTTATTATCGTTAATACAGTCTTACTAGTAGTTCCGTGAACAGTAGACCTCACTCCCTCCATTTTCTTATCGTTACTACAGTCTTACTAGTAGTTCTGTGAACAGTAGACCTCACTCCTTCCATGTTCTTATCGTTACTACAGTCTTACTAGTAGTTCTGTGAACAGTAGACCTCACTCCTTCCAAGTTATTATCGTTATTACAGTCTTACTAGTAGTTCTGTGAACAGTAGACCTCACTCCTTCAAAATTATTATCGTTACTACAGTCTTACTAGTAGTTCTGTTAACAGTAAACCTCGCTCACTCCATGTTATTATCGTTAATACAGTCTTACTAGTAGTTCCGTGAACAGTAGACCTCACTCCCTCCATTTTCTTATCGTTACTACAGTCTTACTTGTAGTTCTGTGAACTGTAGACCTCACTCCTTCCAAGTTATTATCGTTATTACAGTCTTACTAGTAGTTCTGTGAACAGTAGACCTCACTCCATGTTCTTATCGTTACTACAGTCTTACTAGTAGTTCTGTGAACAGTAGACCTCACTCCCTACATGTTATTATCGTTACTACAGTCTTACTAGTAGTTCTGTGAACAATAGACCTCGCTGCCTCCATGTTATTATCGTTACTACAGTCCTACTAGTAGTTCTGTGAACAGTAGACCTCACTCCCTCCATTTTCTTATCGTTACTACAGTCTTACTAGTAGTTCTGTGAACAGTAGACCTCACTCCTTCCAAATTATTATCGTTACTACAGTCTTAATAGTAGTTATGTGAACAGTAGACCTCACTCCCTCCATTTTCTTATCGTTACTACAGTCTTACTAGTAGTTCTGTGAACAGTAGACCTCACTCCTTCCAAATTATTATCGTTACTACAGTCTTACTAGTAGTTCTGTGAAAAGTAGACCTCGCTTCCTCCATGTTATTATCTTTATATTATAAGTCTAAGTATTAATCCTCAGATTTCAAATCTAAATATAATCCGTAATTTCTACTTGTATTTGAAGTTAGTCATTTTCTTATGTAACCATGCTAAACAGATATTTATTATATAGTAATGTTGGGGCTGTCAAATAAATTTAAATAAAAAGATAGTGAATGAATTTATCATGAAATTTTACTCGTTCATCTATTTATAAAATGGCAATACACACGACGACCCCACAATACAGCAACACATGTGAGGAACTAAACTGAACAAGCTTCGGTAGCCACATGGTCTAAGGCCCTACTCTCGCAGTAAAGAAGACTGCCGATGACGGATGGATCAAGGTTTGAATCTCGTTCGAGTATACTGAGGGTTTTACCATTATCCCTCCACGTAAGTGCGGGTACACTTAAATATATCCTTCCTCATTCCTAAAACCATAAGCATTTAGTACATAAGCGTATAACCAAATTGGTAGAAATACGTGGTACTAATTTTTTTAAACTAAATAAATGTTTCATAATCAAGCTGACATTGCACCTAGCGCTCATAGTGGTCTCTAGTGACATTAATAATATTATAGTTAACAAACCATTAAGCAATTGGAGCAATTAAGAGTAAAAAATTGTGTTTTTAAAAATTCACTTTAATGATTGTGATTAAAGTTGTGTATCTAGAACCTGCTTAGCATTACAAACAAAGTAACGGTTAATTTAATTAAGGGTGAATGCGATGTATCTTTAATTATGATCATATCTTTCAACAAAGAATCGAGATAAGAAATAATATCATTAGAAAGTTATAGTACTTTTTAAAATCAAACTCTTTTATTATTATTATTATTATTATTATTATTATTATTATTATTATTATTATTATTATTATTATAGCACAGCGTCTTACTACCCATTCGGGTTATACGCATTTACGCTAATGTGTAATGGTAGGGTGATAGTGAAATTAAATGAAGGACCTACTGTTTAACGTGGAATCCGAACCACGGTGGAGGCCTGGCATTCCACACATTCACAAGATGTCTTGTCAGAGGTGAAGGAAGGGTTTGGTAAAACTCTTTTATTCAAACATATTTATGTAAAACTAATAGTTTCCGAGATATAAGCAGATATATATATATATATATATATATATATATATATTTTAATTACCACCCTATTCTGAGCAAGGTCTATATAGTCCACCTCATTACACCCTATCCCCATCTTGAGTAAGTTTTATTTAGTCCACCTCATTATATCTTAGCCCCATCTTGAGAAAGTTCTATCCAGTCCACCTCATTACATCCCATCTCCATAGTGAGCAAGTTATATCCAGACCACCTCATTACACCCTATCCCATCTTGAGCAAGTTGTATTTAGTCCACCTCATTATATCTGAGAAAGTTCTATCCAGTTCACCTCATTACATCCCATCTCCATAGTGAGCAAGTTATATCCAGTCCACCTCATTACACCCTATCCCCATCTTGAGCAAGTTGTATTTAGTCCACCTCATTATATCTGAGAAAGTTCTATCCAGTCCACCTCATTACATCCCATCCTATAGTGAGCAAGTTATATCCAGTCCACCTCATTACACCCTATCCCCATCTTGAGCAAGTTGTATTTAGTCCACCTCATTATATCTGAGAAAGTTCTATCCAGTCCACCTCATTACATCCCATCCTATAGTGAGCAAGTTATATCCAGTCCACCTTATTACTCCCTATCCCCATTTTGTGCTAGTTCTATCCCGTCCACCTCATTACACCCTATGTTGTGCTAGTTCTATCCAGTATACCTCATTACTCTCTGTTTCAGGTCCATTCGAATGTTATCCTCCCATCTGTGTCTAGTTCTTCCCAGTCAACACCTTTAACGAATTTAATTTCTCATATTTGCAATGCATGTCCTGCTCACCGTCACCTGTAATATTTGATTACCCTAACAATGTCTGGTGATCATAACAGGGTATATAACTCATCTTTATGTAATCTCTTTCACTCTCATTTATCTTTATTTGAGTATCCACGCTATGTATTTAAATATGATATTGTGAGATAAATCATCTCTGTCGAATTGTAGGTAGATAATTTCAAAGTGCATGAATCCTAACAGAAAAGCACACAGTCAAATAACTATTCAGTATTTATGGTGGTTTTTAGACGTGTATTAATTTCACCTGAATAATCAATTTGCTAGTTTAGGTCCAGCATGTGATAACATTACTGAACGAGGACTGTATTAGACTGGTCCTAGTGCTACAAGAATGACCTCATCTCAAGATTCGGAAAAGCAGGGATAAGTCACAGCTTTGTCGAAAATTCTAAGAAAAAAAAAGTTTTAGGTTGCAGAAGCGTTAAATACACTATATCGTAAAGTGTAAACCCTACATTCAATTATCAATGGTGTTAAAAAGTGTGTTGAAATATAATTAACTAAAATTAATACAGTAGGTAACCAAACCAACTATTATTATTATTATTATTATTATTATCAGCACCGCGTCTTACTACCCGTTCGGGTTATACGCACTTACGCTAATGTGTAATGGTAGGGTGATTGTGAGATGAAATGGAGGACCTACAGTTTAACGTGGAATTCGAACCACGGTGGAGGCCTGGCATTCCCCACATTCACAAGATGTCTTGTCAGATGTGAAGGAAGGGTTTGGTGATCAGATAAATCTGTGCCGTGACCGAGGATTGAACCCCAGCCGCCAGCACAGAATTCTGAAACCAACTATCGTAATCGAATGGTAGTAAGAACCAAAATTCAGATAATTTAAAAATCGTCCATACTTAGTTGGGGCTAAGATAATGATTAAATCCAGGTTTGACCCATTTCTAGAATATTCAATGTATAACCTCCGAATTTGGTGTTTGGAGGTAGGTGAGTGTTGCTTCCTTGGTTAAGCTAATATACATGTGCATCGGTGGTCTCACTGGTCAATGTGGGCACTCAAATGTTGATACCTTTCCTCTAAATCTATACCATCATCATTTCTAACTTAATATTGTAATAATGCAGACACGGTGCACCACGTCTTACTTGGCACTGTAAGTAAGGTATGAAGCAAGTACCCTAGTGCATGTCCTCCCAGCTTCCACCCTGCTTCCAGGAGTAACGGTGCTCTCTCGTAGCAATGATTCCAGTGGGACTCCCTTGACAAGTCAATGAAGCGGTGTACCATGATAAGGTCTCCGTGACGAATCACTACTGGGACCTGCTATTGTTAACTGAGGACAACCCATATTCAAGAGAATACCCCTCCCCCTCCCCCTCTCTCCACCAGTTAAACACCGACCATTAATTATTATCTATTCTCGTCAATGAATGTAGAAAATGTTTGAAAGGAGACTATCCCTTTTGATCGTAGCTCCCTAGATCTTGGAACAGGACCAACAAATGACAATAACCGCACCACTTGAATAGTTTTACATATCGCGCTTAAATCTAATATATCATGATAGTAGTTATTTTGGAGTGTTTTGTGTGAATCACCACTGACGGTAGAGTTGGGAATCAAATACCAACTGGTAGTACTGAGGTGTATCTACCCTAAATTATTTCCCACTGTATCCAATAAAATGTGGATGCATTTTTTCTTAGTTCTATCATCCATATCCCTAACCATTAATGCAACTAAGGGTGAAGATAAATATACTCACACTTATGTATGTTTTTGAGAATGGAAGACCTCAAATCTCAAAACCATTTAAAAAAATACTCAATTATCTTAAAATGTTCTTGTGACCCTATTAAAATTAAGCTAATGTTGCAAATATTCATTAGTTTTTTTTTGTTTTTTTTAATCATTTTAAAATGAATGCTTTTCAAATCCTATGGCTTACAGGGACACGTTGATAACTTTCGTCTCCATTTCTGCATGAACCATATTTGTAAATAACAATCCACCAAAAATGTAATTTTATGTGTAGTCGTCAATATTAAATAGTTTCTAAACTGTTGCAATCACAACTAGGTCAATTATAGAAAGTCATCCTGTCATACAAAACATCTGCTACTTTTGATGGTTTTAGAGATACGTCTGAATATAATTACTTCAGTTAAAACACCTACTAAAGCAAATAAAAATAATTGAAATTAAAACAAATGTGTTAGTTTGAGTCAACAATTGGATTGGATGTATCTAAAAGTGTTCGCTAATCCACCTCTACACCTTTAAAAGTGGATATATTCCTGAAATGTGTGTAGACATAGGGGACGATAAACGGTCTAAATGGATGTTACTACATTGTTTTTTAATCTCTACATGAACAAGTAATCCTGACGTTCACATTTATACCGTGAGAGGTAACCAAATTATCTCGCCTGGTACTACATGCTGTGTAATTTATCAAGGTAAAACAATTATTACACTTGAGGGTAAACGGAAGTTTAATTTGAAATTAAGTTAGGTTATCTATCGCAAGAAAATCAACTCAATAAAATATCATTTTTGAAAAGTTCAAATTAAAAATACATTGTAAACATGTTTAAAGAAAACATCCAATTCAACCAACCATCTAATGTTCCTATTTCCAGGCTATATATTTGACATTTTACCATTTTAAAATATTGGGGTGGAGCGAGGCCTCAAGAAGGGATAAGGAAAACTGAAAATAAAATATCAGTCTACTCGAAGAGTGAAAAGAAGCTTTAGAAAACATAATCAATTCACCATAGCTACAGAACAATCTGAGCAAACCTGAGTACTGAGAATGTGGAAAATTTTGTTTATGTGATTAAAAGTGTGGCTTGTATTTTCTAAGAACCTATTCCGGGACATGATATTCTTATTACTAGCACGATTAATACACAAGTAATTAATAAATTGTCACCTTCGTAGATTGGCATGTGAACAAAGACGTCAGAATAGTATTGTCTGGTTTGTCGGTAACGAGGAGGGTTCGAATTCCAGCTGGGTTTACTTGGGTGATTTTATTAAATATTTGCTAAACCTTCCTCCACGCAGACGTAAATGCATTTTCTCTAAGTGATACGATCCTCATCCCTATCCAATTAGCTTTGTTAAAATGAGTAATAACCAGACGGGTAGTAGAACTAGATGAAGGGGGGTCTATCCCCCCCCTCCCCACACGCAAATAAAGATGTCAGCCTCGTCTGATATTTTCCAATGATGGGAAGGCCATGGTTTGATCCCCAGATGGGTGTATATTGGTATCTTTTACTTAATAGTTTCCAACTCTCCCTCTCCACAAATGAGGCTTTTAACTCCTAAATCCCGTCAGTGTAAATATACTGTTAACGATGTTACAACCAATAACATCTAACGCATACCACCCAGTAATATGGGATTACAACACTCACCACCACCGGCCTGGCTTCTCCCGTCTGATAGAGCACTAGCACACTAAGACATCCTCTCCCGTGGGTTGAACAATTTCGACTGAAACGAGACGCTGGTCAGCGCCTCGCTCGTCATCGAAGCCCGGCCCACAACAAACAAGGACTTAACTTGACAAAGGTCTTTTCCGGTTCCATCTTCTGGAAGGTTCTGTAAACATCCAGTGGTTACTGGACTGACCACTAAGCTTCGAGAGCGCTAGTCTTCTTCCTTCCTTTTGTTCTTTGTTTCCACCCTGATTTCCCCCTCCTCTTGGAACAGGTGTAGGCTGTATTCACTATATAATGGCTAGTATTATTTACCTCGCCAATCATTGTACCACTGGCTTGCACAAAGGTTGTTTGTTTAATAATGTATATAAATAGATAATAAGTATAAATAAATAACCCTTAAGAAAGAAAGGTGCAGGGATGGGTTGTGAAATCACAACCTGCTCCTTTGTCACTGCTCCTATAATGTCACATTCACAACCTGTTACTGACAGATGAAAGGAGCTGTTCTTTTTTGTCACTGGTCCACAGATCAAATATACACTGTAACAGGTCCAGAGTAAACGTGTTCCTCGTATCTCTGTCACAGACAGCGCTGGAACAGGTCCAAAGTAACCTTGCTCCTTGTCTCTGGCACAGACAGTACTGTAACATGTCCGGGTCAGCCTTGTTCCTTTTTCCTTTTTCCTTTTGGAGCAATCGTACAGTAGAAAGGAAGTGGATGCTTTGTGTTCTTGCCAGAGCGCTGAGATCAGGTCCGGCGCGACATTACTTATATTATATAGGCCTAGCTTAGAGTTGGTTTGGGAGTCACAAATGAGTTTTGAAGGGGAAAGCTTTCGGAGTACAAAACATTATTTCCACAAGACAAGCACAGTATGTGATGTATTCTCACAATAAATTGTTACGTTGATGAGTGACATTGAAGGGACCCACTTGGTGATCAAATGATTTATGGCAAAGGTCTGCAATCTACTGACTGACTGATTTTATCTAGCCCACAAAATATTTAGCAAACAAACAATGTGTTCAAAAAATAAACTTAATAGCTAATTATTAATTGGGAAATGTAAAATTGAACTTTTTTTCACTCTACTTTTTTGCTTTGAATTAGCCAAACATTTTTTTAAAATCAATAAAGCCCACATCATCAAAAAGATTACCAGCGTCTGGTCTCTGGCTTCACTCTCGCACTAGAATGGACGGCCGATGACAGTGAGATTGAGGTTTGATTCCGGTTGGGTACACCAAGGGTGATTTTCCTAAACTTTTTCAACTCTCATTCAAAACCAATGTGGGTGCATTTTCTCAAGAATAAACCATCTTCATACCTAACACATTGGCGTAATTGACATAAATGCGTAAAAGCCGAACGGGCAGTGGACGCGGTGCTAAAAAAAAACTAGGCTGGTAGTAGGTACGAATATAGTGACTGTGACAAAAAGGAGCAGGTAAAAGGAACAGGTCCAGTGGTGGAACAGTAACAGATTGCTCCTGCTCCACTAAAGGAGCAGTCTTTCCCATCCCTACAAAGGTGAGGGTGCCGATATAAACTAGGGCTAGGAAACTTTAGTCAAAACTCGGTTCTGATGTAAATAATGGGAAGGGATTATTTTCAAAATTGTTGTTTGGGCTTACTTTATCTTAATTATGCTTGCTAGATGGATTTTCTGGTGGGGTTTAACGCGGATGAACCGCGAGTCAATAATATTTGTTTTTAAGGGGAATTCATGATTTGCGTTAGTACTCTTTGTGTACTTGTGGCGCGCTCTCATCTTCACTTAGTTCTGTTAAGTGATTACATTGGTATTTTTACAAGTCTCAGGGACGTTATTAAAACCATGTATGCACGTTTTAATTGCGTAGATTATTGTATATATATTGAAATCAAATTAGGCTATCACGTTAGGTTGTATACGTTCTAACGACGGTTTACGAAACATTTTTATACACTTGAAAGTAAAATAAATTATCCATTGTTAATTAGGTGTAGAAATCAACGGCAATTGTTGAGACATATATTATCTTTGTGTCTGCTTTGACAGAATACATTATTTATTATATATATATTTAAAGTAAATTTTATGGATTCGCAATTTCATATATACAATTTGACGATAATTGCTATCTTATGTATATATTATTAAAATTAAGCTTTTTGGATTTGCAAACGCTTTTCAGCGGTCAACTTGAATCTAGAGTTTAACTTTAACTATTTCCCCTTTGGGGACTTTATATATCATGTATACCTACGATGGCTAAGTTTGAATCGCCTTGGATTGATGTTTATTGGCAAACTGCAAATTGGCTCACTATGCCATTACATGAAATATATTATGTATCTTCATTACCTTATATTTAACTAATTTAAAAAAAAACTATGTTTTCTCTTGTGATCCCTTGGTTGTTCTTTACGCACGCTTCCTGGTTATTTTGAGGGTGTCACAACTGCTAGCCCAGACTGGCAATAATACAAAGAGTACAAATAAAAACACAAGAGTGTAGGTATGAGTGTATTTAATAAACATTTAAACACCAGTATTTATTTGGAGATGGTATGAAAAACCACTATTAAATTAACTTAGTATGGAACCGAAATTAAAACCATTCCCGATATTAATTTTATGCCTCCCCCTAGAGTAAATTTGCCCCCTCTCAATATAATTAAATCTTCACTGATATTCTCGATTATTAAATTGAAAGAGGGTCTTGCATCTAATTCTAAATAGTCTATAAAGGCATTCAATTTCCCAAAATTGTCCAAATTAGGAGCAATCCAAATAGTGAATAAATAAATTTTATTTTCAAAAAATGGCCACTCAAAATAAGATTAAAAGGAATGTAATATCTAGTATATATATATATATAGTGGTCTTCTCCCATATACATATATATGGGAGAAGACCACTACTAATAGGTCCCTAGTGGAATATATTTTCAAATAGTTTCCATGCTAGTACAAGCCTAAATAGTTTGTACAGGCATTCAATTAACAACATTTCTGAGAAATTATTGTTTTAAATATCTACTCTAAATATCTTCTAGAGACATAGCTTTCTCAAAAATAAAAGTAAAGGTGAGATATAGTCAACAAGACGCGCTTACAAAAAAATAAAAGTGTGTGGGGGGGGGGGGGGGGGGTGAGGGCATCTCACTGAATTTAGCGGACATCACTAATCAGTCCCAAAGAGTAATAAAAATTGACCCCAAAATAAATCTAGTATGGAAATAATGAAGAATGTAATAGTGTGATATAATTAGGGTAATATATTTAAAAATAAATACAAAATCATAGTCAGAACATATAAAAAATTCACTGTCTAAATCATCAAAATTTAATTGAAACAACTTGTGATTTTATAGGGGAAAAGGGGGGGGGGGTAAATAACTTTTATGATCCCTTCCCTGACGAAGTCCAACAAAGATATTTATCCTGCGTCCAATTTACCCATGGTTTTTAGATAAATTCCTCCTCCCAAAGAAATTGAGGACGTTGTACACTTTGGATACGCATTTTGACGTCACATTGTATGTCTTTGAAGGCGTCAATGAGAAGAAAAATAATGGAATGGCTAGAATAAAACATATCGTTCAGTTTAGAGTGAAAGAATCCCACGCAGTTGGCTGTTCACATTCTTGACGCAGAATACTCAATCCAGACATAAAGTAGAAATGTCGAATGAGAAGATAAGTCACTGGGAATACGTGCCATGATTACATCAGTGAAAAGGTAATCAATACAATATGCAGAAACTGGTAGTGTAAGACCAAAAAAGAGGCATGACACGACACCTACCTTGATCGTGGGACTGGTTGGGGTTGTACTATATCACCTATTTTGATCGAAGGACTGGTTGGGGTTGTACCATATAACCTACCTTGATCGTGGGACTGGTTGGGGTTGTACCATATAACCTACCTTGATCATGGAACTGGTTGGGGTTGTACCATATAACCTACCTTGATCGTGGAAATGGTTGTGGTTGAACAATATCGCCTACCTTGATCATGGAACTGGTTGGGGTTGTACCATATAACCTACCTTGATCATGGAACTGGTTGGGGTTGTACCATATCACCTACCTTGATCATGGGACTGGTTGGGGTTGTACCATATAACCTACCTTGATCATGGAACTGGTTGGGGTTGGACTATATCACATACCTTGATCATGGGACTGGTTGGGGTTGTACTATATCACCTACCTTGATCATGGAACTGGTTGGGGTTGTACTATATCACCTACCTTGATCATGAAACTGGTTGTGGTTGTACAATATTACCTATTTTGATCGAAGGACTGGTTGGGGTTGTACCATATAACCTACCTTGATCATGGAACTGGTTGGGGTTGTACAATATCACCTACCTTGATCGTGGAACTGGTTGGGGTTGTACTATATCACCTACCTTGATCATGGAACTGGTCGGGGTTTTACAATATCACCTACCTTGATCATGGAACTGGTTGGGGTTGTACCATATAACCTACCTTGATCGTGGAACTGGTTGTGGTTGTACTATATCACCTACCTTGATCATGGAACTGGTTGGGGTTGTACCATATCACCTACCTTGATCGTGGGACTGGTTGAGGTTGTACTATATCACCTACCTTGATCATGGAACTGGTTGTGGTTGTACAATATTACCTATTTTGATCGAAGGACTGGTTGGGGTTGTACCATATAACCTACCTTGATCATGGAACTGGTTGGGGTTGTTCAATATCACCTATTTTGATCGAAGGACTGGTTGGGGTTGTACCATATAACCTACCTTGATCATGGAACAGGTTGGGGTTGTACTATATCACCTATTTTGATCGAAGGACTGGTTGGGGTTGTACCATATAACCTACCTTGATCGTGGGACTGGTTGGGGTTGTACCATATAACCTACCTTGATCATGGAACTGGTTGGGGTTGTACCATATAACCTACCTTGATCGTGGAAATGGTTGTGGTTGTACAATATCGCCTACCTTGATCATGGAACTGGTTGGGGTTGTACCATATAACCTACCTTGATCATGGAACTGGTTGGGGTTGTACCATATCACCTACCTTGATCATGGGACTGGTTGGGGTTGTACCATATAACCTACCTTGATCATGGAACTGGTTGGGGTTGGACTATATCACATACCTTGATCATGGGACTGGTTGGGGTTGTACTATATCACCTACCTTGATCATGGAACTGGTTGGGGTTGTACTATATCACCTACCTTGATCATGAAACTGGTTGTGGTTGTACAATATTACCTATTTTGATCGAAGGACTGGTTGGGGTTGTACCATATAACCTACCTTGATCATGGAACTGGTTGGGGTTGTACAATATCACCTACCTTGATCGTGGAACTGGTTGGGGTTGTACTATATCACCTACCTTGATCATGGAACTGGTCGGGGTTTTACAATATCACCTACCTTGATCATGGAACTGGTTGGGGTTGTACCATATAACCTACCTTGATCGTGGAACTGGTTGTGGTTGTACTATATCACCTACCTTGATCATGGAACTGGTTGGGGTTGTACCATATCACCTACCTTGATCGTGGGACTGGTTGAGGTTGTACTATATCACCTACCTTGATCATGGAACTGGTTGTGGTTGTACAATATCACCTATTTTGATCGAAGGACTGGTTGGGGTTGTACCATATAACCTACCATGATCGTGGAACTGGTTGTGGTTGTACTATATCACCTACCTTGATCATGGAACTGGTTGGGGTTGTACTATATCACCTACCTTGATCATGGAACTGGTTGTGGTTGTACAATATCACCTATTTTGATCGAAGGACTGGTTGGGGTTTTACCATATAACCTACCTTGATCGTGGGACTGGTTTGGGTTGTACTATATCACCTACCTTGATCGTGGGACTGGTTGGGGTTGTACCATGTAACCTAACTTGATCATGGGACTGGTTGGGGTTGTACCATATAACCTACCTTGATCATGGGACTGGTTGGGGTTGTACCATATCACCTACCTTGATCGTGGGACTGGTTGGGGTTGTACCATATAACCTACCTTGATCATGGGACTGGTTGGGGTTGTACTATATCACCTACCTTGATCGTGGGACTGGTTGGGGTTGTACTATATCACCTACCTTGATCGTGGGACTGGTTGGGGTTGTACCATATAACCTACCTTGATCGTGGGACTGGTTGGGGTTGTACTATATCACCTACCTTGATCGTGGGACTGGTTGGGGTTGTACTATATCACCTACCTTGATCGTGGGACTGGTTGTGGTTGTACAATATCACCTACCTTGATCGTGGGACTGGTTGGGGTTGTACCATATAACCTACCTTGATCATGGGACTTGTTGGGGTTGTACTATATCATCTACCTTGATCGTGGGACTGGTTGGGGTTGTACTATATCACCTACCTTGATCGTGGGACTGGTTGGGGTTGTACCATATAACCTACCTTGATCATGGGACTGGTTGGGGTTGTACTATATCACCTACCTTGATCGTGGGACTGGTTGGGGTTGTACCATATAACCTACCTTGATCGTGGGACTGGTTGTGGTTGTACTATATCACCTACCTTGATCATGGAACTGGTTGGGGTTGTACTATATCACCTACCTTGATCGTGGGACTGGTTGGGGTTGTACCATATCACCTACCTTGATCGTGGGACTGGTTGGGGTTGTACCATATAACCTACCTTGATCATGGGACTGGTTGGGGTTGTACTATATCACCTACCTTGATCGTGGGACTGGTTGGGGTTGTACCATATAACCTACCTTGATCATGGAACTGGTTGTGGTTGTACAATATCGCCTACCTTGATCATGGAACTGGTTGGGGTTGTACTATATCACCTACCTTGATCATGGAACTGGTTGTGGTTGTACAATATAACCTATTTTGATCGAAGGACTGGTTGGGGTTGTACCATATAAGCTACCTTGATCGTGGGATTGGTTGGGGTTGTACCATATAACCTACCTTGATCGTGGGACTGGTTGGGGTTGTACCATATCACCTACCTTGATCATGGAACTGGTTGGGGTTGTACCATATAACCTACCTTGATCTGGGACTGGTTGGGGTTGTACCATATAACCTAACTTGATCATGGAACTGGTTGGGGTTGTACCATATAACCTACCTTGATCGTGGAACTGTTTGTGGTTGTACAATATCGCCTACCTTGATCATGGAACTGGTTGGGGTTGTACCATATAACCTACCTTGATCATGGAACTGGTTGGGGTTGTACCATATCACCTACCTTGATCATGGGACTGGTTGGGGTTGTACCATATAACCTACCTTGATCATGGGACTGGTTGGGGTTGTACTATATCACCTACCTTGATCATGGGACTGGTTGGGGTTGTACTATATCACCTACCTTGATCATGGAACTGGTTGTGGTTGTATAATATCGCCTACCTTGATCATGGAACTGGTTGGGGTTGTACTATATCACCTACCTTGATCATGGAACTGGTTGTGGTTGTACAATATCACCTATTTTGATCGAAGGACTGGTTGGGTTGTACTATATCACCTACCTTGATCGTGGGACTGGTTGGGGTTGTACCATATAACCTACCTTGATCATGGAACTGGTTGTGGTTGTACAATATCACCTACCTTGATCGTGGGACTGGTTGGGGTTGTACCATATAACCTACCTTGATCGTGGGACTAGTTGGGGTTGTACCATATAACCTACCTTGATCGTGGAACTGGTTGTGGTTGTACAATATCGCCTACCTCGATCATGGAACTGGTTGGGGTTGTACCATATAACCTACCTTGATCGTGGAACTGGTTGTGGTTGTACAATATCGCCTACCTTGATTATGGAACTGGTTGGGGTTGTACCATATCACCTACCTTGATCGTGGTACTGGTTGGGGTTGTACCATATAACCTACCTTTATCGTGGAACTGGTTGTGGTTGTACAATATCGCCTACCTTGATCATGGAACTGGTTGGGGTTGTACTATATCACCTACCTTGATCATGGAACTGGTTGTGGTTGTACAATATAACCTATTTTGATCGAAGGACTGGTTGGGGTTGTACCATATAAGCTACCTTGATCGTGGGATTGGTTGGGGTTGTACCATATAACCTACCTTGATCGTGGGACTGGTTGGGGTTGTACCATATCACCTACCTTGATCATGGAACTGGTTGGGGTTGTACCATATAACCTACCTTGATCGTGGGACTGGTTGGGGTTGTACCATATAACCTAACTTGATCATGGAACTGGTTGGGGTTGTACCATATAACCTACCTTGATCGTGGAACTGTTTGTGGTTGTACAATATCGCCTACCTTGATCATGGAACTGGTTTGGGTTGTACCATATAACCTACCTTGATCGTGGAACTGGTTGTGGTTGTACAATATCGCCTACCTTGATCATGGAACTGGTTGGGGTTGTACCATATAACCTACCTTGATCGTGGAACTGGTTGGGGTTGTACTATATCACCTACCTTGATCGTGGAACTGGTTGTGGTTGTACCATATCACCTACCTTGATCGTGGAACTGGTTGTGGTTGTACCATATCACCTACCTTGATCATGGAACTGGTTGAGGTTGTACAATATCACCTATTTTGATCGAAGGACTGGTTGGGGTTGTACCATATAACCTACCTTGATCGTGGAACTGGTTGTGGTTGTACAATATCGCCTACCTTGATCGTGGGACTGGTTGGGGTTGTACCATATAACCTACCTTGATCGTGGAACTGGTTGTAGTTGTACAATATCGCCTACTTTGATCATGGAACTGGTTGTGGTTGTACAATATCACTTACCAATCGCGGGACCTATTGGGGTTGTACAATGTCACCTACCTTGATCGTGGGACCGATAGGAGTTGTACCATACCACCTACCTTGATCGTTTATTCAGTGGTGTAGTTAAATTTAAATGAAAATATATTTGTTTAAAAAAATAAAATGCCACGAAGAAAAAGTAAACTTTGGGATCACTTTTTCGAAATATAAATATAAAAGCAAAGTGTATATATTGTTGACGTTAACCTAAACTATAGCAATACTAACCTTGCTTCAATAAAGTTCCGAGTTTCATTCTAGCAGTTCTTACTGACTTACTTCGGTGGTGGCATGGTCTAAGGTGTCACCTCTACCTTCAAGCAAATGCGGGTACACTTCCTCTAAATCGCGATCCACTTTAGCATCCACACAGTAATAATCAATTTGGATAGAGAGCTTTTCGCTAGCCTTGATGCTCTAGTTTATTCTATTCTTCTTTTAGTAACGCTTTGCTGCGTATTGTTTGTCTAAACACGAATAAATTCTCTGCTTATCATTGTATTGTTAAATATTAATGTAAGAGCCACTAGCACACTTATTATTTTCAAAATATATTTGAATTGTCTACTAAACTATAGTATTATACCTCCTATACTAAAAAGTTTGTCACCACAACCCCTTCTATATTTCTGAATCGATTTGAACCGTTACGGTCATAATATTTTTTGCTCCAACGAACAGATTTGCAACTAATTGTCAGAATTTCGAAAATTAAGTTCAGTAAGAAGTTATGTGACTATCTATATATATTCGATATTTTATAAAAGGTAATTGATATAATTTTTAAATGCATTACCATTAGTTGCAAATCTACAAATATGAATGAGAATATTAAGACCTCGACGGTTACAATCGGTTCAGAATTGTAGGAGTAGTTTTGTTGACAAACTTATTTGGTATTACTAAATGGCCCAGACCTGCTTAACATTCGTGCGTATCTTCTCAATACATTGGTTTGATAATTTAGTCAAAAAGTTTTTTATTTCATCTTTTATTTAATAATCTTATTTAAAATATTTTTAAAATAAACAAATCAATAAATTAATATTAAGTTCTTTTTTTTACTTTTTATGTTTCCATGTTTAAAATAAGGCGGATTTTTCGGCCGGGACATCTAGTGTTTATTATACATCTATTAAATGAATAAACCCGACACCCTAAATGAGTATCGAGTTGCATCATTCTGATGGTTTCACTTGGGATGACGCCTTGGAGTCTAGTGGGAAGATAAAAGAATACGTTCCAAATTTACAATAGTAATAATAATACTAAATATTTACCCAACTCGCTAATAATATTGTACGCTCATAAAATATCACACCATTATTTTATTGTTATTTAATTCTTGCTACCAGTTGCACACCAAGGATTCTTTCTGGGAAGGGGGCGGGGGCAGCTACGGTGCTGCTTATATAATTGACACCAACTACTGCTGAATTTTACCCAAACTCCAATTTTTAGGTAACATTGTTAGTATCTGGACCTTAATATATCTATCTGATGTTGATGTAAACTTTTATTTCAGCTGGCTTATCTCACTTTCTGCACTGACACTGACTGATATTGAAGAGTCATCGCTTGGACTCAATTGTGTAAAAATTATACCCTTAATAGTCTCATTCACTTTATGCAGTTTCTTTGTACAGTAATTAGTTTTCGAAAGACGTTTATTCTTGATTGGCGTACCACCCAAAGTAACTAATCTATCATTTAATAATTTAATAGCTGTTTAGTAAATGCTACAAAATCATAACTGACTTATGAAAAATCTGTGTTTTCTTCAGATTGGATGTATTTAGCTTCAGACTATTGCTTATTAGTTATTACACATCTCGCCAAATAGCTTACAGCACTTATCACAAATTTTAGCATTTTCATATAACTCTGGGAAGAGTTCTTTCATCCACGATGTAAATGATCTAAGATTATTTCATACATTACCATGTCCTTTGCTAGTCAATGGATTACAAACACACTCTAGAAAATTTACTCATTTTTCTGTGTCACTTTTTAACACAAAAAATATATTTTGTATTTAAGAATGACAAAAACTACTTTATAAAAAATTAAACATCTATAAATATTAGAGATGTACGGATATTCTATTTAAAGCGTCATATAGCAAGTTCTAATATGATTGAATATTAGTTAGTGTTGTATATCTCTTTTAAGTACTGGCGGCTGTAGACCTGTTAGCCAAGTAGTTAGGTGGGGATTATGTGTGATGAGTTAAAAATAGCCTTGTCCTTTGCACTATATTAGAGGGAAGGGGTGGAATTCCAATGCCTAACAATCACACAGTATTTGCTACTCACCTAAGGGGAAAAGTAGAGGGGTAGTTTAAGCTGAAACATTGGGAACCAGTGACTCATTGTCTTTATGCTATCAACAGTTATTTATGTTCAGCTGATTTAGGGATAGAGAGTCTAAATACAATACCCTTTATGGAGGGGACTGAATTGTATCCCCTCGGAATGGTATCCCTTCCGACAGTTTTGTAATAAACTGCTTTTGTGAAAATCCTGAATTGTATCAACCTGAATTGTATCCACTCGGAATGGTATTCCATTCCGACAGTTTTGTAATAAAGGGCTATTGTGAAAATCCTGAATTGTATCCACCTGAATTATGCCCACAAAAACTGGAATTGAATCCACTTGGAATAGTATCCATTCAGACAGTTTTGTGATAAACAGTTTTTGTGAAAAACCTGAATTATATCCACAAAAACTGGAATTTAATACACTCGGAATAGTATCCATTCAGACAGTTTTGAAATAGACAGTTTTTGTGAAAAACTGAATTATATCCACAAAAACTGGAATTGTATCCACTCGGAATGGTATCCATTCAGATAGTTTTGTAATAAACAGCTTTTGTGAAAAACCTGAATTATATCCAGAAAAACAGGAATGGTATCCACTCAGAATAGTATCCATTCAGACAGTTTTGAAATATACACCTTTAAGAGAAAACCTGAATCATATTCACAAATGGCCGACTTGAGGTTTAACAGAAGGACGGTTTAACGTAAAAGCTTTGTCACACTTCTGGTAGAGGGCAGCAGGATGGGATCTTCTTAACTTACTACTTGTATACTAGAGGGAACTTAATTAATATTTTATTATTATTATTATTATTATTAATTATTATTATTATTAGCACCACGTCTTACTACCGTTCGGGTTATACGCACTTACGCTAATGTGTAATGGTAGGGTGATTGTGAGATGAATTGAAGGACCTACAGTTTAACTTGGAATCCGAACCACGGTGGCGGCCTGGCATTCCAAACATTCACAAGATGTCTTGTCAGAGGTGTAGGAAGGGAATAACTATGTTAATTCAATCAAATTATTTAAATAAGTTTAAGTAACTATTTGAAATTCGTGACTCCTATAAAGTTGCCATCATTACATAGAATATTAAAAAGCATAGCGTTCAAATTATTTCTGATTTCCAATTAAACACATTGATGTAATTAGTTTTTATATTTCTAAACATGTACTGTAGGGTAAGGGATGTGCTGCATAGGATATGTGTATCCTATATAAGCCATTCCTGCTCGATTATACACTTTAGGCCAGGGGAACAGAAGTTAAATGTATGGACATTAAGAGCACCTCTTAGAAAATATAAACAAATTGTTTGTTGTCAACAGTGATAGCATTTTACTCTATTTTACTGTTATTTATGGATATTGACTATCTTTGGATTAATATTATCACTGTTCACCATAGTTTTTATTTTTCCTTGAAGTTGCCTCCAAAATTAATTTGTAATCAAATCTATATAGGTGAATTTAAACTAAGTTTATCATTAGTGCTCTAATTCTATTTTCAAGTAGGCTGTAAATGTATTTTCTTAAACATGAAATAGTCATTCCCTTTAAAGATTTAAATGCATACTAGAACAGTAATTTGCAACCTTATTTAACTCAATTTTTTTAATTTCAATTTATTTTAGAGTATGTATCGAGTTCTATAATTTTAAAGATACAAATCCTTTTTTTATTTGCCAACAGACTTTAGCCACTATGTTAAAAAAAAAATTAATATTGAAAATTTAGCTTAAATTTATTCAAATCTAGTGAGAAATTAGACACTTTTGATTAATTCTGGCAAGAATTTTATTAATGTGAATTGGAAGCACTGCTTTGCTCACGTCCTATGCTCAGTGAGCTCTAGTGATGGGAAGAATCGAGTAACAATAGTCGATTACACCTTTTGTTATCGTAATCGGATGTACTCGATTCTTCCAAAAATACTCAAGTAAAAGTAGTTGGGCCGTGTTCTTCTTTTAGTTGCTGCTTTTCTTTATCTTCAGATATAATACACAATATTGGTTGATCTGCTTAAGTGTGTTATTTTAATACAAAATCTTTTTTCCCATACAGTTCATTTTTCAGTCATATTCTTATCAGCGCACGATTTAGAACAACATTCAATCCCCATTCGACATTTTATCAATAAAACATCAATGACCATATCGGGAATTAAATGTGTTACCAAACCCACACCTTTGGACGAGATGTAGGTTGAGAATTGAAATGAATGCATACAAAACAAGTACTTTGATTGATTAATGCTATATAAACTCCAATTGTCATAGTAAGAGTGGTAAACATTGATAATAAATTACTACCTATTCTGTGTTATTTTTTAATATTGGTGACAACTGCATATCACGACTTGACATAATAAAATGTTAAATTCAATCTAGTAATATGTATAGCTGTCAGATAAGGTTCTTCCTATGTACATTGGATTGTAGAAAAAAAGTTTTATAACATGGATATTTATATCAGTGGCCAGGTGGTCTAATGTGTCATTGGATAAGACTGCTGCAGTAGAAATATTAATATTTGAATCTTGGTTAGTTGTACTGAGGGTGGTTTTTCCTAAATAATTGGGGTGACCTGGTGGTCTAGGGGTAAGGTGTCAGATTTCTGTGCTGGCGGCCGGGGTTCAATCCTCGGTCCCGGCACAGATTTATCTGATTTCCAAACCCTTCCTTCACCTCTGACAAGACATCTTGTGAATGTGGGGAATGCCAGGTCTCCACCGTGGTTCGGATTCCACGTTAAACTGTAGGTCCTTCATTTCATCTCACAATCACCCTTCCATTACACATTAGCGTAAGTGCGTATAACCCGAACGGGTAGTAAGACGCGGTGCTAATAATAATCCTAAATAATTGTCTTCACAATTTTCATGCTAATATATGTAACTGCCTCTAAATTCTACCTTCCTCATCCTTATGCCATTTTAAAAATATTATTAGTTGGATATCCTAGTGAATAAAACACATTTCTCTAACATACAATTTTATTTGAAGTTTTTATTCAAACATGTCTTCTCAATGTCGCGAATGATTCTATTGAGCTAAATAATATTCCGATACCCCATTCATTGTATCATAATATCTGTTCAGGACAAACTCAACACGGAAAAAGGAATTAATCTTTCTCTGTTCAATAAATAAGCTTACAATATATGTAATAGATTTGGGTATACTCTAGTATAAAAGTTAATGCATTTATATTTAAAAAAACAATCTCACTGTTTTCTCTATAAGTTTAAAATCAACCCCAAACATGAAAATTAAACCTGGGCGTACCATGACCCAGGCATTAAATAGTTGAAGAATCATGTCTGGGCTTGGTTATGGCACATAAGCCACATAACTTAAGTAATGAAACAAATATACCCCATGTAAATCTTTTTAGTAGCCAATGAAAAGTCCTAAACTAAACAATGTAATAAGATCAATCAATGAAGTGTTGAATTCAGGCAAATCTGGGGAGGGTGGGGGTTACCCCCTTAAAATAATAACAATGGCGAGATATGTCTTTATATATTTTTTCTTAATTTAATTGTTTTAACAATTTTTTTATTTTATTTTTTAGCAATTACACCCCTTCCTTGTGATTGAATTCAACACTGGTGATAGGAGTAGAACTTAACACAGCTCTCCGCATCACCATAGAGCGTGGGCAAGATGCGTTAATCCTATATTTTACATGGCGATTTCCCCAGGAGTCATATTTCCATGTTCTAACTACACATAAAACAGACGACGGACAAACAAAACAGCTGACAATATAAGATAAGATCAATGTTATTATTATTAATACTAGCACCGCGTCTTACTACACGTTCGGTTTATACTCACTCACGCTAACGTCTAATATTAGGGTGATTGTGAGATGAAATGGATGATCTATAGCTTAACGTGGGATCCGAACCACGGTGGAGGCCTGGTATTCCTCACATTCACAAAAGACCAATTTTCATAGCCGAAGTGGCACTGTATGAAAGCGGCCCTGCTCGTTAGGACGCACACTCCGTACAGGACTTGGTTCCATGGGTCGTTCAGGATCCCCGGGTGGGAGTTCACGGTGTCGGATGGCGATGTTGTGTAACAAAGCACACGCAATGATGACTTTGGTGAAAGTAAGATAGTTGGTTTACCAGCTTTTGTCTGAGGCATGCAATTCTACGTTCTCATACGCCGAGCAAACACTCCACCACTTCCTTGTCTGCTTTTGTGCTGTGTTGTACCGCCACTCTTTGGAGTCTGTGGGTCCGGTACTGGAGTGTAGAGGTAATCAATCTAATTGTAGATATCCACTATCTCCAAGAAGATTGCCCCTCACTTGACGAGTCTCCAGTCGAGTCTTCATTTGACTGTTGCTGAAGATCCTGGCATCATGGGTACTTCCTGACCAACGTGCCACAATGTACAAAATCCCCATATCCGACTTAGAAACAACCTCCAAGTGGTCAAATGTAGTGAGCAAAATAAGATATTAAAATAGCCAAAATACTTTAAAAATATGTTTTACTTTGAATAGATAAGTTACATTCCTTTAGAATTGCACATTCACACCTAAAAAGAGAATCTGTTGAAGAAATAGCAACCAACTGTTAATTTGACTAATAAAGTAATTATGACCTATCTTACAAAATATGTTGACTATCACATGTTCGTGTAGATTAAATGAGAATATAACCACAATTTATATTTTTACATAACTAACCAGATCTCTTGGACCATGCTGTTAATAAACAAATAAATAAACAAACGCAAATGTAGGTGCCCGTATAACTATTGTGGACCATAATTTTGTCATTTGATAATGCAATTAATTTTATACAAGGTATTTTGAGAATATAAAACATATAGATATTAAAATAATAATTTCAAAACATATTTATCTGAAAACTACCAGTCCCATAAAATCGAAGTGCTTAATCTTTGCTGAATCAGAATTTTCTGAAAAATTCCCTGTCGTAATAGAATTTGACAGCGTTTTCCACATCCCACAAATATATTTTGCATCGGGTAACTTATCGATGACACCGATAACCTAAACTAAATCCACTAGATCATCATTATCAAAAATCCGATCTTCATCCATCTTGAAAGTTGAATAGTGTCGATTTAGTGTGCTCGCAGCACTGCTAAAGTTTAGTTCGGATCGATACTAAATTTTAGTGGGCAGCGCGACTAAACTGTGACTATGAAACGTACTTCATTCGGTTTTAGGGAGGATGGTGCAAAAACTTTATATTTAGGGTTACTAAATGTGACTATGAAACCCGTCCTTTACCAGTAGTTTTACTTGAAGATCAGGCGTTGTGATACAATTTTATCAGAGCCCTCGGGTCTATGTGATGTATGGTGGCGTCCATCAGACACTTCAGTACTAGGTGACTTAATTGAGCTGCGCTTTTATAAAATATTCTAAAATATTATTTTAAGTAAGAAGTGTTTCAATAAGAAATATTAAGACTTTTAAAAAATAGTATATTTATTTTTAAATAAATGATATGGACATAGTCATAAAAGTTAGCTGACAATTATTATAAAAAATAATTTGACAAAATTCTGACGATCAATAGGTTGAAAAGATTTGCTGTTTGCAGTTTAGTCGCGCATTATCACTTATCAACATTTTTTCCGTCAAAATTAGTTCAAATCCTTTATTTAATGTCAACTAACTTTCATGATTCTATGTGACGTTATTTCCTTCATAAGTAGTGGACGCATTTTATTTATAAATCCAAGTAAAATCTTTTGATTTTCGATTGTTTCCATCAATTTCTCGATTACTGAGAATCTGGACGTGAAAGAAGACCTGGTCCAATTACGGCCTCGAAAGATAGAGCATATTGTGCTAAAGTATCAAATACAAATGTAATTTACTTTAATTCGAGAACACTTTTAATAAAAAAAAATTGGCCTCAAATATTTGAATTGACGTGTGATTTGTGTTGAAATGTTAAAATTTACTTATAAATACAATATTTATTGTAAAAAACGGAAAACTAGCTGGAGAAATTTCAAATCATGTATAGTAAAACACACATAATAAATTAATAATTTTGTATAATAAAGTATATTTCTAATTGAATAGTCAAATACATATTTGGTCCAAAATAATTGTATGTGTTTTATTGTGTATATGACTAAAAATACTATTTAATCTATGAATAAATCAAAATAATAGTAATATTATCATAACTATTATTTTAAAAACGACATTTTGAATTAAAACCAACTTGACTACGATTGATCAAATAATAGTTAACAATGCATGCATTTTGTTTTCATAAAAACACACGTAAAAATTTTCTGATTCTGTTTTATATTTGTTTATAAATTTAAAAAATATTGGGTACTCGGCTTTAACGCTGATGTAGATGATTAAATATGAATAAAATTGATAATAAATAATGTCCATGCAGTGGTTGGAAACTCTAGAGCATTTTCTGGGCTCCCTTGTTTGAATCTAGACTATCAACTCAATTGAGTTACTCCAAATCTTAGGTCTCAGACACTCATAACTCAAACTCTCAAATCGTAGCACCTGTTATTAAATGTCTAACTGGCCTCTTGAGGTGTTGGGCAATGCACCTGTCTACGAGTTTGGGGGTCCCGAGTTCGATTACCAGTTGGTACCTTGGGTATTTTTCCCGGAAGGGGAAATACCCCTATGGTTACCAGGGTTTGGTTAGGTTTAAGAGTTTCCACTGGTTCCACAGTCTCGTACTTAACTAGCAACCACATACTCACGGATTTATTAATTACTACTTGCCTCAGTGGCCACATGGTTTAAGGCGTCAATAGACTTAACTGTCAATGACGGGGAGACTGGGGTTAGATCACGATTGGGTGTAATAAGGATGGTTTTCCACTCTCCTTCCATGTAAATGCGGGTACACGTCCTCTAAATTCAAATTTATTAATCCCTAGCTCTTGAATGTAATTAGTACATAAGCGTAATTATAGCCCGAACAGGTAGCAAGCAGCAGTCACTATCACCCTCATACTCACTATCACCATCACCTCATCTCAACGGGACATGGAATGCGCCTCCATATTAGACCAGTTGGGCGTCCCCTGGGTAAAAAAAACCAGTACATTAGTACTGGATAATCTTTACAAAAACCGGGCTACGAATGATTTAGCTCAAACTTGTAATAATATTATTACTATAAATGTTTAAAGTGCACCTTTTAAGGCGAATGATATAAGCAAGCGACACACAAAATAAGTTAACTCGCAACAGGTACAATAATTACTCTCACAACCATCATTTTATTTCGTCACCGCGTCTCACTACCTGTTCGGGCTACACACATGAGGCAGGTTGAATTTAGAGGAAGTGTACCAGCATTTGTGTGAAGATATAGAGTGGAAAACCATGCGAAAGAGCCACCCTCATTCTATTCAACTGGGATTGAACCTCGATCTCCCCTCCATCAGCAGTCTATCCTATTGCAAGAATGACGCCTTAGATCATGCTGCCAGTGAGGTGGGTCGTATTATTACTAACTGCGCCAACATGCTAAGGATGAAGAAGGTTTAATTTAGAGGGAGTGTACCAACAATTGTATGAAGGGAGAGTGGAGAGTCAATTTAAGGATAATCTGTCTCAGTGCACCTGAAGGGCATTATAAATCTAACGGTAATAAAGACATGCGTCAAACTGAGCTCCGAGCCGATTTCTGTCTAAAGGTGCATAAACATTTTCCAGTGAGCCGAACCTCGAACATTTCTGCGAGCCATATTTGCTTTATAAAATCATATAGGTTCATTTTGTGGATGGCACACTCAATAGACAGGGAAAATATAAAATTTCCAGACCAAAAAAAGCTACATATTTACAAAAATACAGAAAAGACAAGACAGATGATGGCGGAAAGCTCAATTTGTATTATATAACAAACAGAACACAGTGGAAATAGTTCGCTTAGTGACCTAAAATTACAATAACTTAGTTGGTCAATACAAAAACTAGCTCATTACCCAATTCCAGAGCTCTCAGGCATGAAGTTGACCGTCATACACACATACATACATACATACACATACATACATACATACATACATACGTACATACATACATACATACATACATACATACATACAAACATACATACATACTTACTTACATACATACATACATATATATACATATAAACATACACATACATACATATAAACATACATACATATATACATATACTATACATACATACATACATATAAACATACATACATCATAACATACATACATACATACATATATACATACATACATATATACATACATACATACATATATACTACCTACATACACACACATACATATAAACATACATACATCATACATACATACATACTACACACACTACATACATACATACATACATACATACATACATACATACATCATACATACATAATACATACATACATCATTCATAATTACATACATACATACATACATACAAATACATACATACTAACACAATACATACATAACATACGTACATAATACACCATACATGCATACATACACACTGTACTCATACGTACATACATACTACATAATATATACACATACATAACATACATACATACATACATACATATACACACAACATACATACATACACATACATACATAACACTACATAACATACATACATACACAACATACATACTACATACATACATACATACATACATACATACATACATACATACATACAACATACATCATACATTAACATACATACATAACATACATACATAATAACAACAAATACATACCATCATACATACATACTACATCTGATCATCATACATAATACTACAACATACATACAACATCAATATACACATAATACTAATATCTATAATATCATACAACATTATACTAAATATTAATATAATACATAAATATAAATACTACATAATCTTACTACCAAACACTACTGATATACATAATATTAATCTACTACACTACATATATACATGCTATCATCATCATATACTACTAAATATATTCTAATAATACATATAAATAATATACTACAAACTACATAACTACTATCATACATAATATATCTACACACACAAACATACCACTCACTATACAAACCATCTACATCATATACCAAATACATACATCACTATAATACAACATAACATTACATCTATATAATACATCTACATACGCTTCATTTATACTATACATAACAAATAATACTCTAATTACATATACATACATATACAACTACTAATCATTAATACTATAGTAATCTGTGTAATATATATATAATATATACATACAACATAATATACATCATGATAATATTATCACACTACTATCTCTACTAATTAACTATACATCTACATATTCTCTATAAATATAAATATCATACATACTACTAATAATATAATTTACTATATACATACTCAATTAATATTCTACATAAAATTACTACATTAATAATTCATATAAATTATACATACATACAAAACAATATACTATCATTTAATCAACATATAATCAAATACTACATAAAACATAATAAAAATTAAATTATAAACTACATAAATATATACTACTAATAATCTTAATACAAATACTCATGATACTAACTAACAACATACTACTACAATAATATATACTATACATAATATAAATTTATTATACATAAAAATATACATTAAACATACTCTACATACAAAATATCTAATACAATAATAAAAATACAAAATTAACTAAATAATTACTCATACTAAAAATACATATAATACTTACAACTCATACACATAACCAAATATACATAACATATAACATAATACACATAAACATACATAATACACACACAACATAAAACTTACATACTTTCATACATACATAATACATACATACTATACATACATACATACTAATACATACTACTATACATACATACATACTACATACATACATACATACATACAATACATACATACATACATACATACATACACATACATATAAAAACATACATACATACACATACATACATAACATACATACACATACATACATACATACATACATAATACATACATACACATACATACATACATACAAATACATACATACATACATACATACATACATACATACATACACACATACATAAATACATACATACATAAACTATACATACATACATACATACACTACATACATACATACATACACTACATACATATATCATACATACATACATACATACTACATATACAACTATACATACATATACATACATACATACATACTACATACATCATACATATACATACATACATACATCAACATACATAACTACAATACATACATTACATACATACGTATACACATACAACATACATAATACATCTACATACATACATACATACATACATACATAATCATCATACTACATACATACATAATCATACATACACACATACATACATACTACATACACTACATACATCATACATACATACATACATACATATACATACATACAATACATACATACATACATACTACACATACATACATACATACATACATAACATATCATACATAATATACATACATAACATTACATACATATACATACATACTACATACATACACTACATCATAACATACATACATACATACATAAATACACATATCATACATACACATACATATTACATCACATACATAACATACATATACATACATACATACATACATACAACTACATAATACATACATTTCACACATACATACATACATACATACATACATACACACATAATCACGTCGTATCCCTACGGTGTAGGCATGAAACTGTTCATCTAATTCAAATACAATTCCGTACTTAATCCATCCTCACTAACTTTCTCCACACTTCCCTATCCTTTTATACCCCTTCGCTTCAACAACATCCATTTACCGAGCTACACATTTTTTTTTATTCTCAAAACTCTTAATGTTTCTCTTTTTAACACATTCGTCTACAAGATTTAACCACGTCTAACATGTTTTACGCCTTCCTTTTGATCCACATGATCTACTTTCATATATTTGCTTCGTCACTCGATCCACACTCATCCTCTAACATGCCCAAACTAAACGCTAGACGCTTCTTTCACATTGACGTATTGTGTTTCCTTTCAAACCGGACACCTTCAGCACACATTCATTACTGACTCTGTCCATACGAGTTTTTCCACATACATTTCTGAGATATCTCACTCCAACCGCAGTCACCTGGCTGAGTGGCTACATTCGTAACTAAAAGATAATTTCCCTATTCTAATTATCTCTATTCATGTACGATTAACTGTACGAACAGCTTATAACCCGAACGTGTTGTAAGACGCGGTGCTAAAAAGACACAAAAAACCACTGTACAAACTTGAACTCCATGTTATTTACTTTCGTGTACAAATGTTATTGTACTCGGCCACATAAAGCCGGCCCCGAGTCATCGAGCGATAGCTGTGCGATAGCTGTGGTCTCAATTGTTGAAGATAGTTCATTGGTTGCTGTTGATTTACGCACATCCATCACAGACTCTGCCTTAAAATATTCGTGAATATTTATCCTTATCACGGGATTAAACCTGGATATCTCTCTGGTAGAGCATCGTCAGGCTAAGCCAATAGTCCCTGGATCCATTGTCGTGTCTAGGTGTAATTTTTCATATTTACGAATACTCACTATTACTATTATTATTACAATTATTATTATTATATATTATTATTAGCAACGTGTCTTACTACCCATTCAAGTTATACGCACTTACGCTAATGTGTAATGGTAGGGTGACTGTGAGATTAAATGGAGGACTTACAGTTTAACGTGGGATCCGAACCACGGTGGAGGCCTGGCATTCCACACATTCACAAGTTGTGATTAATACACGTCTGGTCAGAGGTGAAGGAAGGGTTTGGCAATCAGATAAATCTGTGCCGGGACCGAGACTGTGGACAGCATGAGTTTGAAAAGTAGGTATTAAAAAATACCTTCCTCGTAGAGGCAAAAATCAAGGTCCTAACGGTTCTGAACTGATTCACCATATGTTTGAAATAAATTTAAAATTTTTAAACACTATGATCAAAAGAAAATAAATCATTACAAAGGGCTATATAAAAATGTAATAATAAATATTAAATATTTTAAAAGGTAATAAGGTGATCATATTGTAATCTTTACAAGATCATATATAGCAAGTCATTATGACAATTACAAAATATCCACCACTTAAAATTTTTAATAGTTTTTGAGATACCTACTAATCTAATTCTTTTAATTTAAACTTCAATTTGATAAAATTAAAAAACAAAGAATTAAACATTTTTTTAAAAATTTTTTTAACTCAGTGGTACGCATGCGTGATGACAGGCATGTACACTACATTTTAGTTGGGGGACCTGACGATACTAATACAATTGAGGATAATGTTACATTGTATTTTAAGGAGTTTGTGTGTCAGGATAGGGTTTGGGTGGAGGTGTGTCGGGAGAGATTTTAATGGGGGTTTATGATCTGTTGGACATGATCTTTATAGTTCATTAAAGTCAAAGAATTAATCAACTCTTTCGTTAGTTAACTAGTTATTTCTAAAGTATATTAGTATAAGGATACTTAGCAAACCTAATGGGGGTGTCACCATTTATTTAAATAATATATGTTGTCTTTACAATGGGTGTAAAATGTTCACAAAAATCGTTCAACTTAGAAAAATTAATTGTAAATAGAATTGTCTAATAAAATACCAAAACGTGGATGGTTTTAATTTTAAAGATTAGTATGACATATTTAGATTTCATTTAATATAATGTTTTATGTAAGGAGACTAAATTTAATTTAATTTAATTAAAATGTAATTGCGCCCTCACTCATGTCATTGTAATAATATAGCTTATTGTGTTTGTTAGGGTTTTTTCAGTGCTTAAACCCTTATAGGCATATTGGCTAATATTTTTTTTAAATAAAAATGAATCAATCTTATTCTTTGATTTAATAGACCATTTCCGAGATTAAATGTTTCCTACTAATTGCTAATATGGTGACCTGGCGGTCTAGCGGTAAGGTGTCGGACTTCTGTGTTGGGGTCCGGGGTTCAATCCTTGGTCCCGGCACAAATTTATCTGATTCTCAAACCCTTCCTTCACCTCTGACAAGACATCTTGTGAATGTGGGGAATGCCAGGCCTCCACCGTGGTTCGGATTCCACGTTAAACTATAGGTCCTCCATTTCATCTCACAATCAGCCTACCATTACACATTAGCGTAAGTGCGTATAACCCGAACGGTTAGTAAGACGCGGTGCTAATAATAATAATCATTATTATTATTATTATAACAATAACAATAATAATAACAATAATAATAGTAATAATCATTGCTATTATCACCCGCCTCGGTGGCGTAGTTGGCTAACGCGCTGGTCGTGTTGAGCTCGACTGTTGAGGACGGTGAGATCGAGGTTCGAATTTCGGTCGGGTGAAGTGTGGGTGGTTTTCCTAAATGGTTTTCCACTCTCCCTCCACGCAAAGCGAGTTCACTTCCTCTAATTCACTCTCCCCAATTCCTAATTCATTAGCGTAACTAGTACTTAAAGCGTATAACCCGAACAGGTAATAAGACGCGGCGCTAAATATTATTATTATTAATTGCTATTATCAATCATTTATTTTTGTTAGTGTTATTTTAATAATAGGTCAACTTCATATCGTTGACGTTCTTTAAGTTGTTACAAATAAGTTGAAAATAGCGCGTTTAGTCCCGTTCAGGCGTGTTAGTCCGGGCATTGTGTGGGGTTATTGTTACACCCCCTAGTGGAGCGACATGATTGGCAGCTGTTAGCCTGTCGGAACTCACCTCGAGCTACAGATGATGAGGGTGTGACGGGAGATAATGTTCTACGAGATCCTACTAACATGATGAAGGCTTAGAAAGGGTTTATGAAACAGTATCAAACTCTCAAGAGAGATTCGTTAAACATAAGTCTCAAACGCTTAAGTTGAATGAGTCCTTTGGGGGAAAAACCCAACGATATTCTAGTTAGAAACACCACAATTTCAGCCTGTGCTGTTTTTGTATTCATTGTTTCTAAAATAGTATCTGTAATATATCACAATTCAACTGTTGTATCCTAATCAAATAAATGCTTGTTTATTCTAGCCTATTGTATTCTTTGTTTTACAATATCGCAGATTTTACTTCCTTATAATTCCCACGCACAATTTGTTAAATTATGGGAGAGTTTTTGAACAGACTCTTTCTTATCTTCAAAATTTATTTCAATTTTAATTTTTTCCTGGGGTGCTATCCACAATATAAACACACAAGTTTGAGAACAAAATCTGAGGGAAGTTTTCGTGTTTTTGAAATTTATATAACCTTGAAATAAAGTGATGGCTAAGTGGGCAAATGTGTGTGTACACGGTGTCTTCTTTATTTTTTCAAAATATTTAAAGAGCGCATCATTATATCTTATTACATTTCTAACTTGATATATTCTAATGCCTCTGTCCATTTCAACATTATCAAACGATCTGTAACTTATATGTGGAAAAGGGGGAGGGGGGGTAAGAGGGAGATAAAACAGGCATTTAAAAGGAACTGCCCCAACATATTCCCGGAGGAAGAATGAGTAGATAAATATATTCACACCCTATCTCCTTCCCCACTTATTTGCCAATAACACCTGTCTGGAATTCCAACTTCAGTCCCAACTCGTTTGGTTGTAATTTTGAATGCCGTAAAACACACTGGCGCTGAAATAACGGTGCAGGTAAAATGCGTATTTATTATTTATTTTAAATAAGGATTGGTAAAATGACTGATAAATCTGTCGGATTTGTTAATGTTCATTTCATGTGTAAGTAGAACTACAGCATGTGTACATTTCAGTTTGAGTTTAACAACCCAAGTGTAACATTAGACTATTGCGCTGAGGTTTTTGAATACACAGCCTACTCGCATAGCTGGTCGCACGGCTATAATAGCATTCAGCTGCGATAGACTGGGCTACTGGGGACGAGGAGGTCAAAGTTAATTTCATAGTCTGCCAGGCCTCCACCGTGGTTCGGATTCCACGTTAAACTGTAGGTCCTTCATTTCATCTCACAATCACCCTACCATTACACATTAGCGTAAGTGCGTATAACCCGAACGGGTAGTAAGACGCGGTGCTAATAATAATAATAATAATAATAATAATAATAATAATAATAATAATAATAATAATAATAATAATTTCATAGTCGGGTGCACTCCGGTTGCGCTTTCTTTGAGTTAGCCTTCCTCCACCCATTCCTTAAAATAAGTTTTTAGTAACGTACCTGGTATCTGTCTGTACCCGGTGGTAAAATACATTTTATAAATCGTGATATATTATGTTTTATATGTTAGGCCTACCTAATTATCTTTCGACAGGTCTATTGCCTTGGTCAAATTTTATCCTCCACAATTTTCTGTAAGCAGTTTCCTTTTTTTACATCCTGAAACTTCATCTTCTTTCTTTGTTTGAAGTCATTCATCATACTTGGAGTTCTTGGCCTCCTTTCCCCTTACACCTTTCCTTCTATGACATCCCCCATTAGTGTGCTTTCACACGAGGCCACTAGTGGTGGCTGTCGGTTTCCTGTACTGATCACTGAACAAATATTGCAAACTATTTGCTGCCACAGCCTCCAACTCAACTTAACTTTCTTTCTTTCATAAGGATTATTTATTTCTCACTTACTATCTATTTACATACATTATTAAAAAAATAAAAAACATTGAAAATAATAATTTTTTCCCAATCCCTTGGGGTTCTGAAAACAACATTGAAACGAAAATAATAAATGTTTTTGCAGTTTATTTATCCCCAAATAGGGCGCATTTCACATATTGTGGAGGGTTTTGTGTTCTCCCCCACACGGTACATATGGCCTGGTCGGCCATGGTTGATAGGTTGACGGGTTCACTACACTCATGCCACCCTGCTTCCCCATCTACCACCCAATCTGTACTAACTCGGCCTACTGGCCGGCATCGCCCGCTATCTGGCCTCCTCTCCCAGTCTCACACGACTAGAAGGGGGGTCACGACTCCCCAGATTCGACTCCGAGGTCACCTGCCGTCGTCGATCCAGGGATTCACTACGCCGTCCCTGATTCGGTGGTAGGGATGGCCAGGAGCGTCGTTATCGCCGATGCCCCTGACGATCATGTTGGAGCTGTCCTGCGCTCGTGTGAAAAATCTTACCGCCAGCCCGCGGATACGGCTTTCCAGAGATGGGAGGCCTGACATGGTCAGGAGAACGCGGTTTGGGACGCGGGGCGGTGCCCCGAGGATCAAGCGAAGGAACCGGTGGTATACAGAACGGAGATGATTGTATCTGTATCTACGGAGATAGGAAAATACGGGAGCGGAATAGAGAAGGATGGACATCACACAGAGCAGGAAAAGCCTGTTCTTGTGACCGTATTCCAACGGACTGACCGAGCGCAAAAGTGGAGCCAGCTTCAACATGACGCCCCTGGCCCTCTCAAGATTATGCTGTGCCAGGCGTTTCTGCGTATAGTTGTATCACTGTATATTCCAAGTGCACTGTCCCAAATCTCTGGATGTTTGTCAACTTCGTATATCAGGTCTTCGGTGTTCACTTTTTCATCCAATAACTTCATAATATTAATATTTTTAGTGTTTTTACTCGTCTTTAACATAAAACGAATCACATCAGCAACAAAACATACAACCTTTTCAACACAACTTCCCGAGACAATGAACAGATGGATGCTAAGTGATGGAAAGTGGCGTCATCTTGTGGCAGCCTGTGAAAGCAAGCATTTGAAACAATACCCCAACACGAGTGGTGGCAACTCCAAATAGTGGCCACTAGTTGCCGCCACTAGTGGTCTCGTGTTAAAGCTGCCTTAGACATTTCTTCTCATAATGTGGCAGCTATAGTTGGGCTTTATTCAGAGAATCAGTGACAGAATGGTTCTCGTTTCATTTACTCTTCTACGAACTTCTTTATTAGTCCTCCAATCAGTCTATATTAACCTCTTTATTTTTCCTTCATCACCACATCTTAAAGCTTTTCAAACCTTTATTTTTCTTTTTACTTAGATTCGATGTATTCAAGTTGTTATATAATACTGTTAACATCCTATATAATTATCTTCAAAGCATTTTAATATGTAACTTATCCTCTTTCAGCAGCTTTTTTTATGAACAAACACTTAATAACACGTAGTGTATATATATATATATATATATATATATATATAATGTATATATATGTGTGTGTATATATATGTATATATATGTGTATGTGTAGATGTATATATATACATATATATGTATATTTCTTATTGTTTCAGCTGTTTCTGTCGGCGCTAGCGTATTCACCCTCACAGCTATGAGCATAGACCGGTATCTTGCCATCAGACATCCAATGGCCTTCAGGAAGATATTCAACAGGACGACTACCATTATTGTACGTATACTATTACTCTGCCTGGTATTGCATGATGTTACTGTATATCCTTGTATTTAAGTCATTATGTTATCCCATTTGTTTGGTTTCGCTTGTGTTCGTCTACCTCTTTTTGGTCTGTTTAATTTTGGCGACATCATAAATACTGAAGACTGGGGCAATCACCCTGCCCTCAACGGCGCTCACTCGGATCTATTTGAGAGAAGATGGCCTCACAATATTCAGAACAATTCAGTTATAGGAAATTTGCAATCATAGCACTCGACACTGGGTTCACATATTATTGTATCTTATTTTTAATCGTTTCATCACATACATAATATATTTTTGTTATTGAATATTTAAACGTGTGACGATTATCTAACATATTAATATAAATATCTTCTAAAAAGAGCATTAGATACGTTACGACTATCAATTGGTGAAAATATATGTACACAAATCATTACAATAAACCACAACTAAACCTTTAAATATTTATGATATTGTAGCCAGTACTGTACTGACCAACCAGCATACCACTGTGTTGTGTCTGTGTACCTGCTGTGCTGTGTTTGTGATGTGTATGTGTCTGTGCTGTGTCTTTGTCTGTGCTCTTGCCTCAAGTGGGAAGTTTGAAAACAAGAAAGGGTGAGGGTTTTTTTTTACTCTGTGAAAAACTTGACAGCACCGGAATTTCTAATTGCATTTTATATAAGATTTAAAAACTGAATATAAATTCACATTTTTGTTGGATTAAAAAAAGAGGAAACAATTGTATTTTATATTTCGGAATGATTCATTAAATATTTTATGAGATAATTAGGGAGCCACCTCCTGATGCGTTGAAACGCATTGCAGATGTTCAGCTGTCTCGTGGATGGCCTCTTGGTCAAATGGTCAGAATTTATGGCTACTAATCTAGAGGTACAGGGTTCGATTCCTGGTGGAACCGTATATAGTTTTCACTAAGGGGAAATTATCCTATCGTTACCATGGTCTGGTTCGTTAGGTTTATGACCATATCATCATCATAACTATCTTATCAGGATGAAGTAACCGCACCTACTTCATGCTTCACCAGTCCCAAAAGATGGTTACATATCTGACACAGCCAGTAGAAGACCAGGAATGTAGGCCTATAACCGACAAACTCTGGTGGCATACGTTAAAAAAAAAGTTGTCTCGTAAGATTTCTATTGTGATTTGTTAGTTTAATATGGTACATAAGGTGACCTGGCGGTCTAGGGGTGAGGTGTCAGACTTCTCAGCTGGGGGCCGGGGTTCAATCCTCGGTCCCGGCACAGATTTATCTGATTACCAAACCCTTACTTCACCTCTGACAAGACATCTTGTGAATGTAGGGAATGCCAGGCCTCCACCGTGGTTCGGATTCCACGTTAAACTGTAGGTCCTCCATTTCATCTCACAATCACCCTACCATTACACATTAGCGTAAGTGCGTACAACCCGAATGGGTAGTAAGACGCGGTGCTAATAATAATAATAATAATAATAATAATAATAATAATAATATGGTACATACTACTAAATTAAGTTGCAATATACCAACAGTGTTCTAGAAAATTATTATTAGTTGTTTTATCCGTGGACAGGTCCGTTGACTTGTCCAAATTGAGTCCTCCATAATGTTCTTCTCTCAGCAACCTCCTTTTTCTACATTCTGAAACTTCTTCTTCTTTTGTTTTAAGTTATCAATCTGTTGCATCCGTGGTCTTCCTGGTCCCCTTTTATATTTAACTCCGGCTTCTATGATGCCACTCAATAATATATATATTCTCATAATGTGACCCATCTAGTTGGTCCTTCATTAGAGAATCACCTTCTAAATGGTTAGATTTCATTTAATCTCCGTATAACTTCTTCGTTAGTCACCCGATCTGTCCACAATATCTTCTCTCATCTCCTCCATCACCACATCTCATAGCTTTCCGAATTTTTACTCTCCTTTTACCTTAGGGTATATATATCTTAGCTCTAAATAAAGCAATATTTCTATGTAGCTTCTATCTAGTTTCTTCTTGATTTCTATAGGCCTACCATAAACAACTTAATGTTTTAAACTGAATTAACTTAAAAAGAGACAGGGAGTGGTGTGATGGAGTTGAGAAAAGGATATAGGTTACATTGGATGGTGAATGACTAAAAGAGGATAAATGGTGTTGGGTGTGTAGTGCTGAGGAGCTGGGAAGTAGATATGGTGAGAATAAGTGACAGAATAATGAAAATGGTAATGACAGTTGGAGATACCGCAGGTGTATGCCCCTCAAGCTGGATGCGATTTGAAGGAGAAATAAATATTTGAAGAAGAACTGAAATAACACATGGGCAAGGGAAAGCAAGTGGTTATGGGGCTTAAATACCAACGTTAGGAAGGAAAGAAGAGGTTTTGAAGAGGGACTAGGAGCTGATGGATGGGGAGAAAGAAACGAAGAAGGAAAGATAATCCTAAGAAATGTACTGAAGGTTGGTAACATTTGGTTTAAGAAGAGCAGGGATACACGTAAGATAACGTGCTACAGCTGTAATGATGAGCAAAAATCCCTAATTGATTATTTACTATTAGATAGGGAAGCAACGGCATGCACATAGAACATTAAGGTCCTACCAAGTGTATCGTTGGACGGGGATCATAGACGATTAATCACCGAAATGAGAGGCTGGAGGAGAGGATGACAGATAGTGAAGCAGGAAGAGAAGATAAGGATATAGAAGTTCAGCCAAGTGGAGGAGAGAATGAGCTTTCAAGCAAGAGTAAAAGAAGCACTACCAAATGAAGACATAAAAGGAGGAGAACGGGAGAGGCACAAAGGTCCACAAGCTCAAGGTGGAAGCGGCAGAGAAGAATGTGGAAGAACGAGTGGAAAGAGAATGTGGATGAAAATTCCATGGTGGAGAGAAAAGGTAAAGTAGTGAATGCTAGGAACAGAGCATTTAGAGAATGTTTCACAAAGAATATAATAAGACAAGGGAAGAAAATATGGATGGAGGAGTGAACGAAAGTACTACAAACTGATGTGAAAGGGAGCAAGAAAATATTGTATAGTCAAGTGAGCCAAGGGAAGAGTGAAAATAGGAAAGAGGTCTGAATGATGGATAAAAAGGACGATAATGGAGAGGGACAAGGAGGTAAAGAAGCTGTGGAAAGCATATGTTAAGAGATTATTGAACCCAGAGGGGGGAAGGATTGGTACTTTTTTATTACTACCAATCTAATTTGGCCTGGCATCTTACAATTTTAAATTCAGGCCTTATTTACATAGTATCAAAACATTTCCTACTATCATACATTATCCAATTTTATTTAATCTAAACAGTTTTCGGCTCCTATAGTACCTATATCTCCGAGATACAATTTCATTCACCAGTTGGTCTGCCCGGGGTATATTACTTCTCCGGTACTCTCCTCCACTGGTTACCCCATCAGACCTGGATTCTCATCCCAATCCGACGTTGCGCCCAGCAAAGGCGAGCATCCCCCTATCCGCCACCTGGGGAGGCGTTCTTACCGGATTTGGTGCTCCACCTACACCTAAGTGCAAACCACCTCCTTACTTATCTTCCCTGTTTCTACTTTCTCTGAAACTTTTTCTCCTAACCTAACCATTCCTATTACCCTCCCTTCCCTATCTTATTCTATTCTAATCTTATTCTAGTCTTACAACTAACTAACCTAAGTAACTTCTTACTCTCAGAGCAGAGCAGCCGCCTATCTCCATCTTGACACATAGGGCCCTTACAAGACCTAATCCTACTCTTCTTGTTTCCAAGAAGAGGGCGCTGCAGTCACAGGGATCCCCCATGCGTCCCGTTTCTTTCCCTTCATCTTTCCCATTATTATTCGGCTGGAATGATAATCCCTCGGAATGACCAGGGTTATCCCAGTAAACCTCCGGATCCATCAGACGAACTGGTATGCCAGTCCCACAAGGCTTCGTGTTTGCCACTTCCCAGCATCTCTCCTTGTTCTTCATGGAAGGTTTGTATACCAGTAATTCTACAAAAACAACCTTCTCCTTTCCCTATATCCCCCCCTATGAGACCTCACCTGCGTCCGTCTCAGTCCCGCTTCCCGTGTTTCTGTCCTTGTATTTTTCATTGTCCTCGTCATTGTCTCCATCTTCGTCACTATCCCTGTCACTGTCCTCGACACTGTCACGGTCTCGGTAGCAGGGAGAGGTATTTTTTATAGGTGTGGGAGACCTACTATGTAAAAGACAAGTGTCCCCGAAATGTAAGAAAGTGTTGTATAAAGCATATTCTATAACCATAGTTATGTATGCAGTATAATTTGATAAAAGAGAAACAAGGAAATTGGAGGCCATGAGAATGAAGTTTTTGCGGAGCATCACAATGAGAGATAGGATTATGAATGAAGATGTACTGCCAATATTTGGGGTACAGGGGTGCATGAGATAGTTGAGGAATCAAGGATGAGATGGTATGGATACGTAATTAGGATATAAGGGAAGAGGATTCCATCAGAAAAACATATGGTATCGTGATAACCACTTTTTCAGTTTCAAGGGGTCATGAAACTTTGACAGTTAACAAAATCTCTAGTTCGATTATTTTGACGATCACACTAGGCTACTTCTCTCTCCGAGGGGTAGAGAGAGAGTAAATATGACACATCTATCATTTTAATTGCCTGATTCAACTACTATGTACAAAAAACTTGAAATAATTCAAATTCTTGTCTACTTTAAGCCCCACCATTTATATTTAGCATCAATCAATGTAGTCAGCAGTGAATGATGAGCCAGCTCCCCTTCACAAACCCATCACATTAAACAAGGGGCGTATTTTGAGAAAATTAATAGGTATACTGTACTCGAATAGTTGCAGGAGCTCTTTGGAGAGTCTCCTCCACAGGAAGATATTTGGATGTGGATTTTTCTAGAACAGTGGCTATCAAACCATTATGGAAACCCCACCCTTTTTCGATAAATATAAATATGTATTTGAGTGTACGCCTTTACAGGCGTCTACATATTCTGAGTTGATAAAAGAATCAAAACTGTACACCAAACACTCACAGTATCAACACTCCACCAAACATTCACAGCATCAACACTCCACCAAACACTCACAGTATCATCACTTCACCAAACCCTCAAAGTATCAACATACCACCAAACACTCACAGTATCAACACTCCACCAAACACTCTACAATATCAACACTCCACCAAACACTCACAGTATCAACACTCCACCAAACATTCATAGTATCAATACCCCACCAAACATTCACAATATCAACACTTCAACACTCCACCAAACCCTCACAGTATCATCACTCCACCAAACATTCACAGTATCAACACTCCACCAAACACTAACAGTATCAACACTCCACCAAACATTCACAGTATCAACATTCCACCAAACACAGTATCAACACTCCACCAAACACTCACAGTATCAACACTCCACCAAACCCTCAAAGTATCAACACATCACCAAACCCTCAAAGTATCAACACTCCACCAAACATTCATAGTATCAATACCCCACCAAACATTCACAATATCAACACTTCAACACTCCACCAAACACTCATAGTATCAACACTCCACCAAACATTCACAGTATCAACATTCCACCAAACACAGTATCAACACTTCACCAAACACTTACAGTATCAACACTCCACCAAACCCTCAAAGTATCAACACACCACCAAACCCTCAAAGTATCAACACACCACTAACAGTTGACGACCATCACAATAACTAGATATGACCCGCTTCAGTGGCCGCTACTCTCTCAATAGACTAGACTGCCGATGGCGAGGAGATCGAGGTTCAATCCCAGTTGGGTGTACTGAGGGTGAATTTTCCAAAAGGGTTTCCCACTCTCTCCACACAAATTCTGGTACACTTCCTCTAAAATAAAACTTACTCGCCCTTAATTCACTAGTGTAATTAGTACATAAGCGTATAACCCAAATGTGTAGTAAGACATGGTGCTAAATAAAAAATAACTGCGTAATCAGGGATAAAATTTTAAACGGTGTGGTGAGGCTAAGGATCACAATACTCACCTCATTAGAGAAAGAAACACCCTCATCGGGGGTGGTGCCGACTAAAATGTCAAGCTCGTCTAGTCTGGTTTATCGTTATAAGAGAGGTCGGGGACCTAATCCCAGCTGCGTGTACTAAGAATGTTTTTTTCTCGATGATTTACCATCCTCCCCTGACTCAAATGCTGGTGTATTTTCTTTAACTCCTACCTTACTTGTCCGTCTTCAATTAGTGTAGCTTGGCGCTCCTTACGCGGAGGAAAAAAGAAGAGTGAGATCAAACTAAGCATCAGTCGTTATATTTTGTCGTGATGGTCCAACTCACGTGACCATAAAAACCTGTTTCTAAATTCTAACTCACTTTAGAAAATGAAGCGTACAAAAACAAATATTGACAGTGATTTTTTATTAATCTTTAAAATCTATGCTGTTGTTAATATTAAAATCCTTCTGTAATAATGTATGGGCCAGTTGTTCAAAAATTGTCTCGAGCCCCCTAACAATGACGTTGAGCCTACAGGTTTGAGAATATTCGTTCTAGAAGATAATAAAATGGATGCACCACGACTAATTTCGATATAACTAAGACACTTTCTATCCTAAAGCTCTATTGCTACGCCATTGGTCTATTTCTAAGACAATTAACATTTAACTTATTAATCAAAATTCTTTCATTTTTGAATTTTTGCAAAATTTTCTTGAAAAGATACCTATAAAAAACTAGGAAGCGATGCAAATTGGTAACCCATCGCCAGTTTATTTCACTCTCGTGGTGAAAGTGATCATATGCGCGTACTCTAGTGTGAGAACCAGTGACCTCCGATGGCGAGGGGATGACGGACGTTCATAAAAACCTAAAAATATCAACGATGAGACATTAATCATATAAACATATTCAAGATAGATTGACATGTTTATTTTAAAATTTTCTCTCTCCGTGAGTAAATCGTTCAAATAAAGTGGTATGGTTGTGTATCGCTAGTGGCTTATGTTTATATTTTGGTTGCGGTTTTGTAATTTATTACCTTCTAGGGAGTATGTGATTGATTTTGTGTTATTTCAGCAGACTTTTGGAGGTTTGTCGGGTGCTCCTCGGGTAAACCGGTTAATTAATTTTCCCTCGCCCGGATGAACCGTCCTTCAACCTCCTCACATTTCACCGGGACACGAATTCTAACAACGTTTTTGGTCAGTAGAAGAAGCACCCATCTCAAATCACATCACCCATATCAATGGTTTGATTGTCTTAAGACTTTAGACTCGCGTCACACAATACTTGAGTTGATGAGGTCTGGATTAGAATCCCGGCTGGATGCACTGTGATTTATTCTCCTTCTCACTCCCCTCTGGTGTAATACACCCTCCTCTTTGCTATTATTTAAATTAAACTGTAGCTAACCCATGTGTTAAAACCTACTCTTTTGTTATTAAAGGTAATACCTTGACTAGAGAGTAACTTTCATTTTATTATTGTCACACTTTCAAATAAAACATCAAAATTTGGCTAAGTAGAATGAAAGAAATATTCCAAAAATTTCCAAATTATTATTTTTTAACGCCGCATCTTACTACCCGTTCAGGCTATGAGTTAATTACGCTAATGGTTGTAGAGTATAGGGAGTCTATATTTATAGGAAGTGTTCTCACATTTTTTGTGAAGGTAGAGTGGAAAACAATTTTTGAAAAACCACCCTCAGTACACCCGACCAAGATTCAAACCTCTATCTCATCGTCATCGGCAGTCTAATGTAGTGCGAGTAGCGCGTTGGACCACGTGGCTACGGAAGCGGATAAAAATAAATTTAACCCTGTTAAAAGAATGCAGTCGCCCACTAAATTAGCTCACGCTAACTTCCTACGATTGGCCATAGCCAAATAATGTAATTAAAATTGCTCCAAAAGTATGTTTCAGTTGTAGTGAGATCTAAACACAGCTTTTTTTTTAAAAAAAAAGGCTCCTTAAATTCTAACATACAAAGTCAACATTACTTCTTATCCACAATAAGAGCCACATGTTTATGTATTACTAGCAATAATACACGGCGTTGCACACAGTAACCCCACAATTAATTGCGTGGTTACCTCGAGCAACGCTTTTCTTTGCTTCAAACAGAGGAAAAAAATATCTCTTTATTTTATTTCTTCCAACCCAGTTTTTAATTATTAAAAAAAAAAATTATGATTCCGGCTTCAAGGTGCACATGTTGGTGAACAGGGGCTACTAATGTTTAAATTTCAGATGTAATTGTTCGGTAGATATCAAGCAACTCTCATGACAGACAAACATTTTGTTTTATTAATATAGACTATCATTTATTAGGATATTAGGGTATCAATTATTGTAACATAAAATATTAGTTTTTTTAATATTCTAGTTAAATAAAATATATTATAAAAATAAAACTTAAGTATGATTGAAGGAGTTTCATTGAAAAAGTTGATACTCTCTTTGATGATGTGTTGATGTATATTGTAGCTACTAGATTAAATACGTTTAGTAGTAAACAAATATCGCTCGGGTGAACTGGGGATGGTTTACCTAAATGGTTTTCCACTCTCCCTCCACGTAAATTCGAGTTCCTTTTATCTACATTCAACCTTCCCAATTCCTAACCCATTAGCATAATTAATACTTAAAAGTATAACCCGAACGTATAGTGAGACGCGGTGCTAGATAAAAATAAATAAATAGTAGTGCGTGTACACTTCGTCTGAATTAAAACTTCATCATCCTTAAATCATTAGCATAATTAGTAGTATAATAGTAGGGAGATATAATCTAAAATACGTTTTTAACATTTTCCAACACGAAGTAGTGTGTCCAATGACTGCATAAAAGAAGTGTACATCAAGATTATAGTAAGAAAGTATGTATTGTATTGGCCTAAACTTTATTTAGAAATATGGGAATATTTTTGAAAGCCATTTGTGTGTATTCTAATGTTTAGAAATTTATATAAATTTCATATTTAGTATGTTAACTAGTATGAAAAATACAAATACTAAATATAATAAATGGTGCGGTGCCCCGTAATAATTTTCTCTAGCTTTTATCAGTTTTTATTAGTGTCTAGATACACAATTAAATCTAAATCATTAAAGCAAATTTCGAGAAGATTGATATTTTCTCTTTTTGACCTTAATTAACTAGCTTTAAATTTAGGGTTAGACATCTAATTCTAAAAACCCTCAGGCAGACCTTATGAAAACCCCAGATGCCAAGTTTTAGTCCAATCAACAAAATAGTTTCGGCTATAGCCCAAGTTACAGACAGACAAATGGCTTCGCGAAAACCACTTTTTACTTTCTCTAGACTCCTCGGAGAGAAAGTATTGTTATCATAAGAAAAAAATTAACTTAATATTTTGATACATTTCTACGTTTCATGACCCCATCAAACCAAATATTTGGTTTTCGTAATGCCGTCTGTCTGTCCGTCTGTTTTTCTATCTCTTGGGCTAAAGCCTAAATTATTTTACTGTTTGAGCTAAAACTTGGTATCTGGGGATTTCATAGTGTACCTCCGAAGGGTTTTAGGAATTATATATCTGACCCCAAAATTAAGGGTAGCTTACTGAAGGGCAATAAGAGAAGAAAAAAAAATCGATTTTTTCCAAATTTGCTTTAAAGATTTTTATTAAATTTTATATCTAGACATCATTATTATCTACAAGATGAAAAATCTCATTTTATCATGAAAATGACTTTAAAGGTATTTCACATAGGAGAAATTTTCCACTTTTTATCATTTCTCCGTAATCATTAGAGATACAAATTAACTTATTATTGGAAAGTTGTATAATATTAAAGAGAAGAATCTTTTATTTGAAATATATATTTATAAAACAAATAATTTATGAGCTATAAGCAAATATATACACTTTTTAATTCATATCTTTGAAAATGAATTTAATTCTTAGGCTCTTTGGTGGACAAATATGTTTCTCTTTTCTCAATTTTCTGTAAGTGTGTTCCAATTTCTGATGTCGTATAATAAGTGACAGTGTATGTTATTTCATTTATGATCTTTGGTGTAGTGTTTCTATAATAATGTATAGACCTATTATTCCATTTCACAATTATTACGAGTTTAGTAAATGTCTATTTTAAGTTAAAATCGAGAGAAAGTCTGTGCGGTGCATTGTACCATTTATTTGATTTCAGGGGGTAATGAAACGTCGACATTTATCAAAATCTCGATGTCAAATTTTTTGACGATCACAATACTTTCTCTCCGAGGTGTCGACAGAAAGTAAAAAAGACTACTTTAATAAATGATGAGACGTAAATAAATATTTCTTAATCATACTTTAAGGTACTGTCCATCTCACTACTTTAGAGGTGGATTTCCCTTGTTGCCTAAACCTCCCCACTTGCCAATAGAGTCATTGACAAGCAGTGGGAAGTTTTGGCTGATTTGATATGTGAGTTACAGGTTGTTTTCACAGACCCTTTTCCTCGTTGCATGAGCTTAGCAAGTTAGCATTATATGACTGGGTACATATGAATTATCTGTAGCCCGACACAAGATATCCACCTTGACAGAAGCGCCAAGCTAGGTCACCTGTGAAAGGGCTGTATTGCTTTGTGAGTTACAGGCAGCATTCGCTAGCCCTTATCCCATGGAATGAGGGTGAAAACAGTGAATTGATGAACTTATTTCTAATGAAAGATGGAATTGATTCGTGAGGTTGTGCATGATTTCTGAAAAGGAATACATGTTTGATTAGTTTATATACACTTGATGTAAGATGGAATTGAATGTGAAGTTGTACACAGGCGTAGAGTAAGATAGGCTGGATTACACTTTTGAAGATCGTGATTTTCGTTCGTTGACTTAGTTGTGTTCCTTTCAGCAGTGGGTAGAGTTGAATAAATACAGCCTTTGCTTTTTTGCTGGTCTCGGTGATATGTTTAGTCCATGTTAGTCTCTTGTCTATGTAGATTCCTAGGTATTTGGCGTCAGTTTTGAATGGTATATCCTCTTCGTATATAGTGAAGTTGGCTGGTGGTACCTGTCTTTTCCTGGCTACGACCAGTGCAGTGGATTTTGTCGCGTTCACTTTTATCCTCCACTTTGTCAGCCATGATTCAAACGTCTTTAAGTATCTTTGCACGGCTAACGACGCATAGTAGATGTTATTTTCTCTTGTTATACTTTAGAGGTAAAAAATGCTCTCCTAAATAATAATTAGGTACCACTAATTTACTGTTCTTATTCCTACCCAATTAAAATAAACATCAATAAATAGTGTATTAAACGACTCAACAAAATGTTTCTAAGAGTAGGATATTTAAATTTAGAATAACTAACGTTTTAACGTTTTAAATAATAAACACTTAATCATCTATTTTCCATACAAGGTTGATTTATTATATTATTTATGTATTTAAAAATTGAATCCAACAAGGCCAGGATTACATAGGAAGGAATTTACAACTACAAAGAGCAGATTTTTACTGCTAGAAAATAGACCCAACGGTAAAATTGGGAGGAGGCTACATGCGCTGTAATTTCGTGTGTCAGTTCAAAAAACACGGCAGTTTCAAGGTCTTACTGCCTGAGATTAGGGCTGGTTCCATTTTTCGGGCAGTTTCAAGGTCTTACTGCCCGAGAATAGGAATGTTTCTATTTTTCGAGAAGTTTCAAGGCCTTACTGCAAAGAATAGGACTGGTTCCATTTTTCGAGCAGTTTCAAGGTATTACTGCCTGAGAATAGGATGGTTCCATTTTTGAGCAGTTTCTAGGTCTTACTGCCTGAGAATAGAGCTGGTTCCATTTTTCGAGGAGTTTCTAGGTCTTACTGCCTGAGAATAGGGCTGTTTCATTTTTCGAGCAGTTTCTAGGACTTACTGCATGAGAATAGGGCTGTTTCTATTTTTCGAGCAGTTTCTAGGACTTACTGCCTGAGAATATGGGCTGGTTCCATTTTTCGAGCAGTTTCAAGGACTTACTGCCTGAGAATAGGACTGGTTTCCATTTTTCGAGCAGTTTCTAGGTCTTACTGCCTGAGAATAGGACTGGTTCCATTTTTCGAGAAGTTTCTAGGTCTTACTGCCTGAGAATAGAGCTTGTTCCATTTTTCGAACAGTTTCAAGGAATTACTGCCTTAGAATGTGACTGTTTCTATTTTTCGACCAGTTTCTAGGTCTTACTGCCTGAGAATATGGCTGGTTCCATTTTTCGAGCAGTTTCTAGTTATTACTGCCTGGGAATAGGACTGTTTCTATTTTTCGAGCAGTTTCTAGGTCTTACTGCCTGAGAATATGGCTGGTTTCATTTTTGAGCAGTATCTTGACACTCGTCTCTGATTCTACACGCGTTAAATTACTGCCGCTGTTGTCCGCAACGATTGTGTAGTTAATTTGCTTGTTTAAGTTTAATTTTGAATGTCTCCAAAGTTTTGTAAGGTGTTTATTTGTTAGTTTATATATTTTAAGATTAGTTTATGTGTATTAATATTTAGGTTAGGTAGAGTGATACCGGTACAATATATTTGTAGTGTCAATCTTAAATATACCTAAGTGCGTAATAGAATTTGACAGTGAACTAATTTCTAAAGCTGAAAAAATAGCAATACTAAAATAATCCATATTCATTTTATGAGAAGCACGCTTTTGTTTGCAGTTCTGCTCTGTTGACGAACTGCTCAGTGAAAAGCTGACGTGAAGCCATCCCACGGCTGTGTAGCAGTTATTTTCCCGCTTGTTCAAAAACAGGAATTTTACTGCTCATGTAGCCAGCTCAAAATAGAAGCCATTCTAGCTGTAAAAAAACGCTCTTTTAAGCAGTAAATTCACGCCTGTGGAACCCTAGCCTAAGATAAAGGATTCTTGTCCTTGACAATAGCTTTGCACATGCCTGCTTCGGTGGCTGCATGGTTTAAGGCATCACTCTGGTGCTATACTAGACAACTGAATACAGGGAATTCGGGGTTAGGATCTCAGTCGGGTGTACTGAGGGTGGTTTTTTCCAAAATCGTTTTAAACTCTCTCTCCACGCCACTACGTGTACACTTAATCTGAATTAAACCTTCATCATCCCTAATTCATTTGCACAATTAGCACCTATTCATTTAAAATGAAGCGGTAGTAAGACGTGGTAGTAAAAATAAAACACATCAATGATTTACCGGAATTAAATTATTAACGTCATTATTACTTAATCTATGGCATTGGCAACTCGAAATTCATTACTGCACTCACAAAAGTACGCCACCTGTCGCTATCTTGAGTTAATTCTATCAAGTTTATCTCATTAAGCCCTATTTCTCTTATTTTCTTATGGACATCCAAATTTTATCCTCCCATCTGCGTTTGGGTCTTCCCAGGGGTCTTTTCCCATTGGGTGTGCCAGTCAATACCTTGAACGTGGTTCTAGATACTCCCATTCGCGCTGAATGATTTGCCCACCGTAGCCTGAGAGATTTTATTAGCCTAACGATGTTTGGTGATGAATACAGGGTATGCAGCTAATCATTATGTAGACTCCTCCTCTCCCCAATATCTTCATCCATTTTTGGACCAAATAACTTCCTAAGCACCCTGTTTTCGAACACTCTTAATTTATTTTCTTAATGCCACATTTCACACTCATAGGGAACAACCGATAAACTTATGGCTTTGTATATGCTGAGTTTTACATTTCTTGACAGCATAAAAGACGCCAACAACTTACTGACTGACTAATAACAAGCATTTTCCTAATTTCAAATCTAATATTGTTATAGCTTGTTAAAATTGTTCCTAAATATTTGAATTCATTAACCCTATCAAATGATATGTTGTTTGTTGCAATAGTATCTAAATTATCGTCCTCGATATGTGGTCTCTGTGTTATATATAATATACTAAGTCTTTTCAACGCTCACTTCTAAGCCTTAAACCTATTTGCTTACTAGACTCTAATAAAATTTCTGCATTTCTTGCAACAGCTTCCTTACTGTTACCTAACAAAGCTAAATCATCCACGCAGCCTTATAGCTGCACTGTATCGTTTAATGTCAACCCTTCCCTACTCTCTTGTATTACCCTAATAGCATACTCTAAGGCTTGATTAAAGAGTAATGGGTAAAGTGTATCTCCTTGTTTTAACCCATTATGTATTTGAAAGCATCTGATAGGTGAGATCAAACTCATACACTACCACGCGTATCTCTCAAACATACTTCACTTAGCTAGGCCAGTTTTTTGGGTATTCTAAACTTAGCTAAAAAGTCATATAATTTTTTTTCCCTTTTAACTGAATCATAGACCTTTTTAAAATCTATGTATAATTGATGTCCGACATGTTGAATTCTCACTTTTTTCTAATGTTTGCTGTATAGTAAATATCTTATCCTTGGTTGATCTATTTCGTCGAAATCCACACTGATCCCCAATTATTTTCTCTGTATTTGGCGTCAATCTCATTAAAATTATGATAGATATAATTTGTAACATGTTAGTAGCAGTGAGATGTTTCCATAATAATTATAATCTGTTTCATCTCCTTTTTGTGAAAATGGGTATTATTATACTTTCCTTCTATTCTTGTGGCAATGCATTATGTTTCCATAAGGAACATAAAAGTTTATAGGTTTATTTACTAGAATTTCACCCCCTTCAATTATTTATTAACTTTGATGGTATTGAATCTATACTTCGAGTTTATGAATATTTAACTTCTTAATAGCTTCTTTCATTTAACTAATACTTGACTATGGGACTCGTGGATCAGCAGTATGGATTTTGATAGTCTCACCTAAATCAGATCCTTAGTAAATATTCAGAATTTGAATGAAGAAATCATTCCATCTACTAAAACATCGCACGTATCTGCCATCAGATTACCCTTCTCATCTTTAACTAAATTCGTCCTCGCCTGATAACTTTTCCTATATCCGTTAATGCTTAAATACATTTCCCTGATATTCTTATGTTCGCTATTTTGTTCTATTTGGCTAACTTTGCCCTTTAAATACCCTCTATTTTAGTTTCTAAAGCTGGCACTGGTCTTTCGTTTTTCGATAGTAAATGTGTTTAAACTCAATTCCCTAGGACTTTCTAACCAATGTAATTTTGCTTCCCTCCCTTCCTCTATTAATTTGGAACATTCGATGTCAAACAATGGCTTCTTCTTACTCATTTTACAGAGACCTACACTACACTTCTCTGCATCTTTAATATTGTTCCTGACACTTTCCCGCTGTTTCTCTGGATGAGTGTTTTTCTCACATTCCTGTGAGCATTCTGGGGCAGCAAACCTATTTTAACCTATTTTAAATTTCAATACGCTCTGTATTCCTACAATCTCCATCTGACAGTTTCTCTACATCTTATCCATATAGCTTGCCCGCCTGATTTCTCTCTCCTTTTTTTTTTTTACTGGCATACGCATCCTAAGTTTTGCTACTACCAAGTAGTGGTTTGAATCGCAATATGTGTATGACGTCTTTTATCAATCAGCAAGTGATCTATGTCATTATGTGTATTTTCAAAAATATAGAATTACGACACATCAAAGACTATCTACTATATGGTACAAAGAAATAATTTTCACAAGGTATTTTGTAATAAAATCGTACTACAATCTATGTATGTATGTATGTATGTATGTATGTATGTATATATGTATGTATGTATGTATGTATGTATGGTATTTTGTATGTATGTATGTATGTATGTATGTATGTATGTATGTATGTATGTATGTATGTATGTATGTATGTATGTATGTATGTATGTATGTATGTATGTATGTATGTATGTATGTATGTATGTATGTATGTATGTATGTATGTATGTATGTATGTATGTATGTATGTATGTATGTATGTATGTATGTATGTATGTATGTATGTATGTATGTATGTATGTATGTATGTATGCAGATAGGTATTTGTGCTGTGAAACCATAAGCACTATCATTTCGGTAGGTATTAGTAAATGTTTTTTTTCAATAGTTTTTAAATTTTATTTTTGTCAGTGTGCTAACGGGTCAACCAACTCATTTTACGGGCCGGATTCAGCCCGCGGACCGTAGTTTGGGTACTCCAGGTCTAAGGTGTCACTCTTGTATTAGACTAGATGGCCAACAACAGGAAGATTGGGGTTTGAATCCTAGTCGGGTGTACTGAGGTATGTTTTATAAAATTGTTTTACACGCTTCTGCCACGCAAATGCTGATACACTTCCTCTAAAATCCCTCCTTTCTCATATATAACTCATTAGCGTTATTACTACCTATGTGTGTAGTCTGAACAGTTAATAATACGCGCTGCTAGAAAATTAAAATTAAATTGTTTGATTAAATCAAAAATTAATTAAACTTTATTGAGTGATATCAGTTTTTCAAAGTATGATTGTTCTAGTAAGTCTCTTAGATACCACATTTCATGGCTACCGTACTTATATGTTAAGTACATTCTTAATGCAATGACTGGGTTTGATGAAGTGACACCAATTTCCCAATGTTTGGTTGGTATGAGTGTAAAAGCACACCTTCTGACGTCACTCGGCTACCCTTTGCCTTTTACCGCCCGCACAGGTAATCCCTGCCCCACACGGGTGCTACGTCCCACGTTGAGAATTACATCTCAAATTTCGTGACCAGCTGTGTGGGTGACTAATTAGTTTTTAATGCGTTCCAGTCATTGAAAAAAGCAAACATCACATACCAGCACCAAAAATGTACACCTAAAATATCCCCTAGATATTAAAGCTGAGGGTTTATAACGATACAGTTTACATGAAGTTGCAATATGGGTATTTGATATGATATAGAACATACAAGTATGTAAGATGAAAAAGATAGCACCTTTGATGTTTCCACACTTTATCTAAACATGCGTTAGTTTTATTTCAAAGTGTCTAAACTCCCGTATCATCTGTGCTGTAAAATATCTATTCTAATGCCTTTATTGAGAACCTTAAGACAACATAACCTTTATCTAACATTTAAAGAACACCGTTTACTTGGCAGAAAATATTATCACACTGCTGTATTTCTCGTGGGAATGGCAGTTATGAAGCTTCAACAGCATTTAAACATTCTTTAAATATTTTAAAGTGTTCTGTTATAACCTTATTACAATTTACTGAATTCCTAATACCATTTACCTTAACACCTGCACTGCAACGTCTCATGTTAAGTGCTTGTTGGATATGAGCATATTTTACCTTAAAATTAACTTCATTGCGTCAGCTTGCAAGCGAGCTATACCAACCGAGCAGCCACTACATTTTGACGATGATAGTGCCAACATTTGCGGGTAGAGAGTGCCATGTGGTCTGCACAACGAACCCTCCAACTGTTAATCTCAGTGTTCTAGACCGGAGGCTCTACTTATTTCTTCATGTAGCTCATCATTCGTCTTCTCGAGGCTAAGTTAACCAAATTTTACAACTCCTTTACAGATACATTTTGGAAGCACTGGAGATTGAACCCGGGATCCATGGATCTGCATCCAGGAACTCTGACTACTAGACCACAGAAGTGATCCTAATTATACCTTATCAACCAATTTTATAAACACTAAAATGTTAGTTCTTTAATCCTATAGAGATATCTTGTTTCCCTACTTAAAATAGGATCAACATTCTCCCAGTAATATTGATTGTTACAGAATAGCCTAATGAGTTGTTGACTCTGTTATTTCTTTATGCACCAATTGTGCTGAAATTTCTCATGGTTATAGCTCAATCCTTCCTTCACCTTTGACAAGACATCTTGTGAATGTGGGGAATGCTAGGCCTCCACCGTGGTTCGGATTCCACGTTAAACTGTAGGTCCTTCATTTCATCTCACAATCACCCTACTATTACACATTAGCGTAAGTGCGTATAACCCGAATGGGTAGTAAAACGCGGTGCTAATAATAATAATAATAATAATAATAATAATAATAATAATAATAATAATAATAATAAAATATAGGCTAATTAAAATTTATGTCCACCATATTTCTCGATATGATGGCTAACAAACAGTATTTTTGTTTTTTTTTTATCAGTTTCTGAATATAGGATTTTTACTGAACCAACTTTTAAGGTTCCTTTTATATACAAGTAAATACATATTATATAACACATCTTGTATGAAGAACGGGTAGCTAGCTAGTTGAGTATAATATTTGGAATGTGTTTTATCACTTTCTCATATATCTGAAGACATGAGAAATGAATATGGTACTGAAAATGGTCCGTATTGAAAGTATGATGAAATTGTACTTTCTCTACGCCTGCACTTTCGAAAGAATCCCGTCTGATTATGTATATCCAAATTACGACCTGTTTTCAAATTTGTATTCAATATGTATCTATCATGAGAAATATAAACTCAGAAACTTAAAAACTAGCAATACTTTACCTGAAGTTATAAACACAGAATATATATATGCCAAAAACAACTTTAATCGTGTTAAATAAGTTGCCACTAAGGAGCCTTGGTTTCCGAACAGGTTCTACGCAATCATTAATCAACGATTCTGCAAATCTCATACGCAATTGTAATTCATGAAAATAGTTCATTCATTTATGTAGTTAATATCGTCATCCATCAATATATAATCCACTAATACACATTCAGATAATACACATAACAAATTTCTCATGTTGTGGGATAAATATATCAATAATTACATAGCAAGTTGTGGATGAGACGCCAGATCTCTCAAGAATTACATAGCAAGTTGTGGATGAGACGACAGATCTCTCAAGAATTACATAGCAAGTTGTGGATGAGACGACAGATCTCTCAAGAATTACATAGCATGTTGTGGATGAGACGACAGATCTCTCAATAATTACATAGCAAGTTGTGGATGAGACGACTGATATCTCACTAATTACATAGCTAGTTGTGACTGAAACGACAGATCTCTCAATAATTACATAGCAAGTTGTGGATGAGACGACAGATCTCTCAATAATTTCATAGCGAGTTGTAACTGAAACGACAGATCTCTCAATAATTACATAGCAAGTTGTAGATGAGACGACAGATCTCTCAATAATTTCATAGCGAGTTGTGACTGAAACGACAGATCTCTCAATAATTACATAGCAAGTTGTGGATGAGACGACTGATCTCTCAAGAACTACATAGCAAGTTGTGGATGAGATGACAGATCTCTCAAGAATTACATAGCGAGTTGTGGATGAGACGATAGATATCTCAATAATTTCATAGCAAGTTGTGGATGAGACGACTGATCTCTCAATAATTACATAGCAAGTTGTGACTGAGACGACAGATCTCTCAATAATTACATAGTAGGTTGTTGATGAGACGACAGATCTCTCAATAATTACATAGCAAGTTGTGGATGAGACGACCGATCTCTCAATAATTACATAGCAAGTTGTGGATGAGACGACAGATCTCTCAATAATTACATAGCAAGTTGTGGATGAGACGATTGATCTCTCAATAATTACATAGCAAGTTGTGGATGAGACGACAGATCTCTCAAGAATTACATAGCAAGTTGTGGATGAGACGACAGATCTCTCAATAATTACATAGCAAGTTGTGGATGAGACGACTGATCTCTCAAGAATTACATAGCATGTTGTGGATGAGACGACAGATCTCTCAATAATTACATAGCAAGTTGTGGATGAGACGACTGATCTCTCAAGAATTACATAGCAAGTTGTGACTGAGACGACAGATCTCTCAATAATTACATAGAAAGTTGTGGATGAGACGACAGATCTCTCAATAATTACATAGCGAGTTATGGATGAGACGACAGATCTCTCAATAACTATATAGCAAGTTGTGGATGAGACGACAGATCTCTCAATAATTACATAGTAAGTTGTGGATGAGATGACAGATCTTTCAATAATTACATAGCGAGTTGTGGATGAGATGACAGATCTTTCATAATTTCATAGCAAGTTGTGGATGAGACGACAGATCTCTCAATAATTACATAGCAAGTTGTGGATGAGATGACAGATCTTTCAATAATTACATAGCGAGTTGTTGATGAGACGACAGATCTCTCAATAATTACATAGCGAGTTGTGGATGAGACGACAGATCTCTCAATAACTATATAGCAAGTTGTGGATGAGACGACTGATCTCTCAATAATTACATAGCAGGTTGTGGATGAGACGACAGAACGCTCAATAATTACATAGCAAGTTGTGGATGAGACGACAGATCTCTCAATAATTACATAGCAAGTTGTGGATGAGAAGACAGATCTCTCGAGAATTACATAGCAAGTTGTGGATGAGACGACAGATCTCTCAAGAATTACATAGCAAGTTGTGGATGAGACGACAGGTCTCTCAATAATTACATAGCAAGTTGTGGATGAGACGACTGATCTCTCAATAATTACATAGCAAGTTGTGACTGAGACGACAGATCTCTCAATAATTACATAGCAGGTTGTTGATGAGACGACAGATCTCTCAATAATTACATAGCAAGTTGTGGATGAGACGACAGATTTCTCAATAATTACATAGCAGGTTGTTGATGAGACGACAGATCTCTCAATTATTACATATCAAGTTGTGGATGAGACGACAGATCTCTCGAGAATTACATAGCGAGTTGTGGATGAGACGACAGATCTCTCAAGAATTACATAGCAAGTTGTTGATGAGACGACAGATCTCTCAATAATTTCATAGCGAGTTGTGGATGAGACGACAGATCTCTCAAGAATTACATAGCAAGTTGTGGATGAGACGACAGAACGCTCAATAATTACATAGCAAGTTGTGGATGAGACGACAGATCTCTCGAGAATTACATAGCAAGTTGTGGATGAGACGACAGATCTCTCAAGAATTACATAGCAAGTTGTGGATGAGACGACAGATCTCTCAATAATTACATAGCAAGTTGTGGATGAGACGACTGATCTCTCAATAATTACATAGCAAGTTGTGACTGAGACGACAGATCTCTCAATAATTACATAGCAGGTTGTTGATGAGACGACAGATCTCTCAATAATTACATAGCAAGTTGTGGATGAGACGACCGATCTCTCAATAATTACATAGCAAGTTGTGGATGAGACGACAGATCTCTCAATAATTACAAAGCAAGTTGTGGATGAGACGACTGATCTCTCAATAATTACATAGCAAGTTGTGGATGAGACGACAGATCTCTCAAGAATTACATAGCAAGTTGTGGATGAGACGACAGATCTCTCAAGAATTACATAGCAAGTTGTGGATGAGACGACAGATCTCTCAATAATTACATAGTAAGTTGTGGATGAGACGACAGATCTCTCAAGAATTACATAGCAAGTTGTGGATAAGATGACAGATCTTTCAATAATTACATAGCAAGTTGTGGATGAGACGACATATCTTTCAATAATTACATAGCAAGTTGTGGATGAGATGACTGATCTCTCAATAATTACATAGTAAGTTGTGGATGAGATGACAGATCTTTCAATAATTACATAGCGAGTTGTGGATGAGACGACAGATCTCTCAATAATTACATAGCAAGTTGTGGATGAGACGACAGATCTCTCAAGAATTACATAGCAAGTTTTGGATGAGACGACAGATCTCTCAATAATTACATAGCAAGTTGTGGATGAGACGACTGATCTCTCAAGAACTACATATCAAGTTGTGGATGAGACGACTGATCTCTCAAGAATTACATAGTAAGTTGTGACTGAGACGACAGATCTCTCAATAATTACATAGCAGGTTGTTGATGAGACGACAGATCTCTCAATAATTACATAGCAAGTTGTGGATGAGACGACCGATCTCTCAATAATTACATAGCAAGTTGTGGATGAGACGACAGATCTCTCAATAATTACAAAGCAAGTTGTGGATGAGACGACTGATCTCTCAATAATTACATAGCAAGTTGTGGATGAGACGACAGATCTCTCAAGAATTACATAGCAAGTTGTGGATGAGACGACAGATCTCTCAAGAATTACATAGCAAGTTGTGGATGAGACGACAGATCTCTCAATAATTACATAGTAAGTTGTGGATGAGACGACAGATCTCTCAAGAATTACATAGCAAGTTGTGGATAAGATGACAGATCTTTCAATAATTACATAGCAAGTTGTGGATGAGACGACATATCTTTCAATAATTACATAGCAAGTTGTGGATGAGATGACTGATCTCTCAATAATTACATAGTAAGTTGTGGATGAGATGACAGATCTTTCAATAATTACATAGCGAGTTGTGGATGAGACGACAGATCTCTCAATAATTACATAGCAAGTTGTGGATGAGACGACAGATCTCTCAAGAATTACATAGCAAGTTTTGGATGAGACGACAGATCTCTCAATAATTACATAGCAAGTTGTGGATGAGACGACTGATCTCTCAAGAACTACATATCAAGTTGTGGATGAGACGACTGATCTCTCAAGAATTACATAGTAAGTTGTGGATGAGATGACAGATCTCTCAATAATTACATAGCAAGTTGTGGATGAGATGACAGATCTCTCAATAATACATAGCAAGTTGTGGATGAGACGACAGATCTTTCAATAATTACATAGCAAGTTGTGGATGAGATGACAGATCTCTCAATAATTACATAGCAAGTTGTGGATGAGATGACTGATCTCTCAAGAATTACATAGCAAGTTGTGGATGAGATGACAGATCTTTCAATAATTACATAGCGAGTTGTGGATGAGATGACAGATCTTTCAATAATTACATAGCAAATTGTGGATTAGACGACTGATATCTCAATAATTACATAGCAAGTTGTGGATGAGATGACTGATCTCTCAATAATTACATAGCAAGTTGTGGATGAGACGACAGATCTCTCAATAATTACATAGCAAGTTGTGGATGAGACGACAGATCTCTCAAGAATTACATAGCAAGTTGTGGATGAGACGACAGATCTCTCAAGAATTACATAGCAAGTTGTGGATGAGACGACAGATCTCTCAATATCTTACATAGCAAGTTGTGGATGAGACGACAGATCTCTCAATAATTACATAGCAAGTTGTGGATGAGACGACTGATCTCTCAATAATTACATAGCAAGTTGTGGATGAGACGACAGATCTCTCAAGAATTACATAGCATGTTGTGGATGAGACGACAGATCTTTCAATAATTACATAACAAGTTGTGGATGAGATGATAGATTTCTCAATAATTACATAGCAAGTTGTGGATGAGACGACTAATCTCTCAAGAATTACATAGCAAGTTGTGGATGAGATGACAGATCTTTCAATAATTACATAGCAAGTTGTGGATGAGAGACAGATCCATCAAGAAGTATAATCCATGCTATTGGCAGTGTCGATGCTACCAGAGGGTAAGAGAGTGTGGGGATATTGCAACCCTGGAATAAATTTTCACCCCCGTCAAATATATCTCCCATCTGCTGAATTTGTTTCTTTACCCTTCTAATACGCTTGGAAATGAAACCAAATCAAATTATACATTTAGATAACCAATATTTTTTTTAGAAAGCTTTGTCATGATTTAAATATATGATTAAAAACCTAAAATTTGGTAGGGTCTCAATTGGTTGTAAATGATGATTATCTTTGCCCAACACATGTTTGCCTTCCGTAGCCCGATTTAACTGCTTTCAATAGTTGATGTTTCCCCCCAGTGATTTGTGAAGGGGAATATAGTAGGCCTATACAAAATATTCAAGAGAGGCATATAATTCAGAGAAATGTTATAAGCATTTGAGTGGAGATAAAGTTGGAAACAACTTAGTAGCTACCACTCTCAGAATACCCTGCCATAATTTGAGCCCTGACCTTCGTATTACTGGCCAGCCAGATTAAATTAGCTTTATATATAGTCCTCAAGCCCACTGGTTTGATAATATCAGATTTACATAACAAGATGGGAATGAAACAATTACCTAAGAATGTGGGTGACATGACCAATCTTTTGGAAATTTTGAATATGTTTTTAATAAAATAAATAAATGTTACGGTGCACCGCACAGATTGTATTTCTCTTTTATCTTAAAATAGACATTTACCAAAAACTCTTGAGATTTATTAAAAGAAATAATAGGTATAAACAGTGTTGTAGAAACACTACACTAAAGACCATAAATGAAATAATATACACTGTTACTAACTTACTCATTTTTTTTAAAATAGAAGGGAATTCATCATTACGGTACATCAATTATATATAGATTTTAAAAAGGTCTATGATTCAGTTAAAAGGACAAAAATTAGATGACGTTTTGTTAAGTTTAGAATACCCAAAAAAACTGGTCAAACTAAGTGAAATATGTTTGAGAGATACGCGTGGCAGAGTAAGGGCTGTATTTTACTTATCAGATGCTTTCGAAATACATAATGGGTTAAAACAAGGAGATACATTTTCCCCATTACTCTTTAATTTATCCTCAGAGTATGCCATTAGGGTAATGCAAGAGAATAGGGAAGGGTTGACATTAAACGATACAGTGAAGCTATAAGTGTGCTCAGATGATTTAGCTTTGTTAGGTAACAGTAAGATGTTGCAAGAAATGCAAACATTTCATTAGAGTCTAGTAAGGAAATAGGTTTCGAAGTGAACGCTGAAAAGATTATAGACATATTGTATATAACACAGAGACCACATATCGAGGACGATAATTTAGATACTATTACAACAAACAACTTATCATTTGATAGGGTTAATAAATGCAAATATTTAGAAACAATTGTAACTAACGACAACGATATTAGATTGGAAACTAGGAAAATAATACAGCCGGGAAATGTTTGTTATTACTTGATCACCAATTTGTTGTCTAGATTACTGTCAAGAAATGTAAAACTCAGAATATACAAAGCCATAATTTTACCGGTGGTTCCCTGTGACTTAATCGGGAGTTAATGCTCAATAGCAAGAGAGAGAACAGAAATATGAGGATATGTACACTTCTTTGTGAAGTAAATTTAGGTTAATGTAGGTTAAGACACTAAACATTTTGTTTCAAATACTATTATTTATATAGCTTCAGTAGGTAATAATTTCACATTAACTAACAAGTCTACTAAATATTTTAATAAGTTTTCAAAATAATTATTACAAAAGATTGGTTCATGCCATTATTATAACTTATTTATGTTAGGAACATCCCAAACACGCATAATACGTTCAAATATAAATACAAATTTGTCAACCGAAGCTTAATTTAACTTATGCTTGTAGCGTTCTCCATTGGTGATTGTGACATAAGCTATAGAAAAATTTATAAATACACATTTTAAAAGCTTTCAAACTTAATATTAAATAAAACAAAATCATAAAAGTAATAATGGTGTATTTTAAATTTCAATCTTCACGGTTTAAAAGCAACTTATAGAAAAAATGGCGAATGCAATAGAATTGAGATTTTAAATATCAAAAATTAAATAAAACGACGTCGTATTTCTTCGACAGTGGCGCAAATGCATTTGTCAGAGAAGTTAAGACTGTTTCCCCTACCCCTATAGAGATCTCACACCATGGAGTGACCACAGTCCTGCCCCTCTCTTAGATCTCGGCGCGCAGAATTTAGTTTTCGTACCACTGACCTAATAATATTATTTCTGCTAAACCAAATATCGTATGAAAAAAAAAGTGAAACAAAAGATTAAATTCAGACTATTATCTAAAACTTTCTGACTGACGAAAACTTTTTGACTAAAAATAACAGAATTCCTCGTATAGTACTTTTCTCAGGTTGTACAGTTTTGTTGTATTGTTTTTTAATGTATAAGTAATATTATTACATTCTTAAAATAAGATAAAAAGGTGCTATTGTAATCGTCAAATTTTGCTGAATAAGTACATATGAAAAACTTTATACTTGATGTATCGCACAGCCGTGTAGGGCGATGTATTTAAACACACTACACTACGAAATTTATACGGTTGTGTGCGGTGGAGTGGCTATGGTCACGAAGCGTCGTCATTAGCTCCCGCCAAGTGAACCATAAAACTGGATGAACTGGCCAACCTTATACTGTAGAAACCTTGACCCCAGCTATCTTCACTTCCATCAGCTACCTAAACAGGGTCATCATGATCGTCTCTGTCACTCAGATCCTCTACAACTATATTATTATTATTATTATTATTATTATTAGAACCGCGTCTTACTACCCGTTCGGGTTATACGCACTTACGCTAATGTGTAATGGTAGGGTGATTGTGAGATGAAATAAAGGACCTACAGTTTAGCGTGGAATCCGAACCACGGTGGCGGCCTGGCATTCCACACATTCACAAGATGTCTTGTCAGAGGTGTAGGAAGGGTTTGGAAATCAGATAAATCTGTGCCGGACCGAGGATTGAACCCCGGCCGCCAGAACAGAAGTCTGACACCTTACCCCTAGACCACCAGGTCACCTCTGCAACTATAGTCGTGTTAAAGTCCCACTATGTTATGCTCAGTGATCGTCCTGCAGTGATGAGACACATCAGCTACTGGACAGGGACATCTGATCGTCTCATCACTCAGATTCTCTACAACTATAGTCGTGTTTAAAGTTCCACTATGTTATGTTCAGGTGATCGTCCTGCTATGGGTGGTAGCTCTGGTTATTTTCTCTCCTATCCTGTGGGTGAGACACATCAGCTATCTGGACAGGGACATCATGATCGGCTCCGACACTCAAATCCTTGGTTTCTGCTACGAGAACTGGGAGAGTGAGGCTAGGCCAATATATGGAGTGTTCTGCTTCGTGTTCGTGTATGCTGTGCCAGGATCTGTGGTCATCCTGGCCTACTCGCTGATGGGACTCAGGCTATGTGCCGTCAGTCCACAGCTGGATGGAGATGAGGGAATGGCATCTACCAGACAGGTGAGTTCAACACACATATCAAAACTAATTAAAATTGATAGTTTTGGCTATATATACATCTGTCGCTTAAGATATTGTTTGGTAAAATAAACATTTTATTGAGCTGTGTTGCCTCACACATTGAACTCGAAATGGTATTTACACTTATTTTAATTTAATCTTACCTTCTTCTTAGAAAAACGATTTAAAATAATTAGCGACATTCTTAAAAATTAGTCATTTATTTTTTCCAAATAAAACTAATTTATAGATCGTTTCTCATATAGCCTAAGGTGAGGTGACTTAAAACTTTACAAATCATTACTTAGATTATTTAACAAATTTATATTTGTTTAAAGTATAAACTACATGGTTGTGTTGAAGCGTGGATAATCATCAAAAGTCAAAATTAAAAAGAAAAGTATTAAGTTCTTTGAATTAAATCTAGACAATTACTTCCAATGATTTTATCTTGACTTTTGTGTGAATAGTAAATTAATAAGTACATAGAGCTATAGTTTAAAGAAAATTTAAATAACGGTAGTTGAAAAGTTTAAAGGTACTGTATATAATATTATAAAATATACTGTGGAAAGGCAATATTTAGGTTTCCCTAGCAACACATACATTACAGGCATAATAAACCAGTACCTATTTAAAACAAAAATTAATTTTGAAACTTTTAAATAGTTTTACATCATGTTAAGCGTCTTAGGGAAGCTCTAAAACTCCAATGCGTATAGATATGAGTAATACTGTCTGGCCTAGAGCCTCTCTTGTTAATATAAACTACATATTTGCCTGGGAGGGTAGCAGTTTCCAGTGTTGTTGAATCTTGATATCAATTAGTGATGCTTCTTGTATAGTTATATACTGTCTACATTATTGTATATACACCTCTCCTGTTCTCTTGGCAGGGTATTCTGGTACAGCTTGCTCTCAGCATGGCCTGACTGAACACAACATGTTAACTCATATAATTGTCCTGTTCTGGCAGGGTACTCGCCTGGTGCGTGAACGCCGTCGTGTGGCACGCATCTTGCTGCTCCTTGCTGTGATGTTTGCCTTCTGTTGGCTACCTCACAACGTGTTTGCATTAGTGATGGACCTGGAGGTCCTTGACCTCACCAAAGGAGATCCTCTCAGTGTGTTCAGCTACACGCTGCTACTTGGACATGCAAATTCTGCCATCAACCCGTTGCTCTACTGCTTCATGACAAGGAATTTCAGGAGTGCGGTCCGGGAACTGGTGGTCCGGTCCAGAGCTACCTTGGCCGCCAGACAACACCAGAGGTGCAAAGTAAGTTAAGACACAGCTACTACCATGATCTACCAGACTTGATTACTCTAACAATATCTTGTGTTGAGTATAGGGTATGTAACTCATAATTATGTGACCTCCATTTACCAGTTTTTTTCATTCCTTTTTGAACCAAATATCTTCCTAAGCACCTAAGCACTTTTAAAACACCCTAAATTTGTTTACGTCATGTAAGTTAAGAGACCACGCGCATAGAGAACAACCGGTTAAATTATTGTTTTATATATTCTAAGTTTTACATTCCTGGACAGCAGCCGAGATGTCAATAGCTTAATTGATCTAGTGATAGTATGAATTTCCCGACCGTGCTATTGTCCTGATTTCCACTCTAAAATCGTTACTACTAATTAAAACTATTCCTAAATACTTAAACTCATTAACACTGTCTAATAGTATGTTTTTCGAAGTAATCTCTAAATTATAATCCCCAATCTGTGTTCTTTATGTTATCATGTACTTAGTCTTTTTCATAGCTCACTTCAAAACTTATTTCCTTACTAGCCTCTAATAAAATGTCTGCATTTCTTGCAACAGCTTCCTTAATATTCCCCACAAAGCTTAATCATTTGCGGATCCTAGTAGATTTATTGTATCGTTTAATATCAAACCTTCCCTACTTTTTTCACTTCAAGTTGACTCATGATGCATTGCAACGCTTTAAAACAGCTGATAATTAACATATATAAATTCATAGTGGATAAACATATATTTTAGATCATTCTCCCACGGATGTTTTCAAATTATACACTGTGTCGTGGCACAATCCAATACATATATACACAAGCTTTACATTAACGGGTTATTTCAAATCTCCTCACAACGGCCAACAAAGCTATCTACTAGCTTCTGGCTGTAGAGCGCATGCGTTGACAAATGCGCATGCGCACTAATTTGAGATGGTTGATTCTGAGATTTGATTGGTTCTCCTGTGCCTAACATCTCGAGCAGAGCGGACAAATTAGATAATAGTTGAACTTCAACAAATAGCTAGCGCCGATTAAGTGGAAATCTTGTGATTGGCTTAAAGCACGTCACGTGACGAAATTTCTGTTCTGCGCTAGTTTTTCGGTGAACCTGTGAATCCACAGTAATAGCATACTCTAAGGTCAGATTAAAAAGTAATGAGGGAAGTACAACTCCTTTTTTCCAACCCATTATGTATTTCCAAAGTATCTGATTAGTTACATTCAACATATAATCTTTCTGTTTTCACAAAATAAACGGTTGAGCATGCTAAATTCCATCTCTACTTCATGTTCAACCTTTTTCAAAATATCGTCATTATAAGGACAAAATAATCAAGAAAATGTAAACTGAAAATGGCTTCGTAGTTTTGCAGCTATCAGCAATACAGAGTTTGGCACTGTAATAAGTAGAGGATTAATGGCTCACGCATATATAACTTTATATGTGATATCTATATGTCATATTCATATTAATAGAATCTTCCTCATGGCTGAATGGTTGATTCAATGATTTGGTGTGTTTGTATAAAGATTTTGTGTTTGCTATAATATTATATTTTGAAACCCAAGGTTAAGAATGGGAGTATAAGTAACTTTTTATAAATTTGTGAAGTGTAATGGTTATCAGTCTCTTCATTGGATTCACTGGGCTTGAGCCTTGCGCGCGCTTCAGGGCCCTATCCTTCAGGGATGGCGATATCAAGAGGATTATAAGAGAGGGAAAATGGACACATATACTTGGGCTTACGGTGTTTTATTAAAGTGAATGATAAGTCTATAGAAACAATGTGGAGGCTACAGTTTACAGAGGAAGGGAGAGCTGTAGCGATTCATGAGTGTCTTACAGAACCATCATGACAGGTAACGCATGACTCACGGACATTATAATAAACCAACATAACAATGTGGCCAAAATAGAGTGATTGACCTTTGGGAACTCCACATCCTCTGAACGTGTCAAAACGCTCATAGCATTTTTTTTGTTTTTAATTATGATTTTTATTCGAAGAGGAGGTAGGGAAGTGTGGGTGTCATTGGGGGCATGTGGGGGATCATTTGGTTAGTTTGTATATATTTTATTCATGTACAAACTTGTTCATTCCTGTCCCATTTGATTTTTGCCCCATTTAATTGTATGTGTGCATCATTGTTTTTTATGTTTGTCCCTGTGGGCAGGATTCTAGGTGGGAGTTTTTTATTTATTTATTGGTGCGGGAGTTTTTTTATTTATTGGTGGGGGAGTGTACAGTCTCGGGCGTTGGGAACGCGTCCCGTTGCTGCGGGCAACGCTGGTGGTCCTCATCCTTCTCTGCTGCTGATCAATGCCCGTGAGGGCGGGAGCGTGCACAGGCATCCACTTTCGACGGCTGTCTAACAGAAAGTGCAAGCTACTGTCCCTGTCTCCCTGTCTCAAGCCTCTCAATCTATTTTCATGGCGCAACCCTTCCCGGGAAATGGGCTTTCCCTGATTACTCATACCTAACGCCAGTTTGGTGACTCGGCAAGACAAGTCAAGACAGGAATAGATCACGACCTTGAATGATGTCACAATGGGTTTTCCCTGATGACTCATACCTGGATCCAATTTGGCGGGTTGACAAGACGATTCAAGACAAGAATAGATCAAGACCTTTAATGATGTCGCAACCCCCAACCCCCAGCTATGTGGTAATGGGTTTTCTCGGTGACGTCATCACAACCCTGACACCAGTTTGGTGGCTCGACAAGACAAGTCGAGACAGGAATAGATCATGACCTTGAAACCATGTGCAAGTACAAAAGGTCATTGACCTAGTTCATGACGGGTGATAGTTTGGCGCCTCGACAAGTAGAGATACGTATCTGGCAATTCTACGTGTTGGTATAACGCAAAGGACAAACCGGTTTTGAATGAATAAAATACGATGTTACAAACATATATTTAGTAAACATTAAAGGCTTCACAGACATACATAATATTTACTATACATTTTTACAAGAATGATACATATATTCGTTCATACGTTTTTCTACAGTATCTCTTAGATGTATTGGTAAAATTGTTTTTAGTTCACAATCTAACATGTAAAAGTCCAAACCGATGACTTGACGTGTATAGTAGGTAACACTGATAATATATAGGTTTCTGATGTGGTGTTTCCACCGTAGGCAGTTCGAGATCGGTAACATTCACCGATTCTGTTAGCGTGTCGCATTTATCCACGACGAGTGTGTCGATCAAATCGTTGCAATATCGTGCGACAGGTGTTGACCATCTATCCCGTTGGTCAATGGCGACGTCGATGAGGTTTCACACCTCACAAAGATGCACACATTTAGGTGCTAGATAGGTGACCCTTTTGAGTCCGGCGTCTAGTTTCTCACTGATGATGACCATACGGTTACCGTACATGCATGCATTTGAAGCTAAACGCAAACAAGTTAGTCAAGACAAGCTTAGACAAAACATCTTTAGACGAAATTAGACAAGACTGCTTTAGTCATGTGATATTAACTAAAACCAGTTAGTTGTGAACAAGATGTCAGACAACGAAGTTGTAATGGATGCACTTATGATTTGGAAGTGGATGTGTGAGCTGGAAGTAGGAAATAGATATTGGGTTCATTCATATAATAGGAGGCGGGAAGACCCAAACACATTTGAAAATATAGTTCTTGAACTTAGAGAATATGAAAAAAAGTGTTATAGTTTTACACGATTAACACCGAAAACATTTGGCTATCTGCTAGAACTTCTAGAAGATAGAATGACAAAAAGGATACAAATTTTAGGAGATGTCTATACACCACAGTGCGACTGTTTATCACTTTGAGGTAAGTCAAAACACTTTATCCAATAATTTATTTGATGCGTTTGTTTATATAATGATTTATTGATTGATTGTCTTGATTGTGTGTTTGAGTGATTGGGTTATTTTACCCTTTGAGAACTGTTAAGGGATGATAGTATGAAGGGTGATTTGAGTATTGAATATTTAGCTGTTTATATTTATGCATGTATTCTCGATTGCAATTTTATTCTAGATCAATATTTTGTTTAAAAGTAACAGAATTATTTATACATTGTAAAGTAATTAATAAATAAGTAAACGAAGGTCTGTTAAATATTACAATTTGAAATATGTAGAATCTGAGAAAATAGCCCCATCAGCATCAGACTGATCAAGTGGAGCATCACCTGAAGAAATCTCACAATTACAAGTAGAAAATAGAGTGATAGAGTGTGATGGAGTTGAACTGGATTCTATTTCTTGCTCGTCGATTAAATCATTTAAAGTAATAAGAATTTTCTGTTTAAATATTCGTTGTCTTCTTTGTGTCGGGGAATCATAATCTGGAAGCATACCTTTAACGTAGTTCAGCAATTGATGTTCTATTACAATTTTTTGATTGTTACTCTTGAGGAAATCTATCATTGGTCCTACAACTAGTTGTGATGGTAATTGTTTCTTTGTAGGTCGTAAATGTTTTTCTCTATCTAAAGGAGCAAGGCGTTTTCCAGTTGATTCCTCCACTACATCAAATCTTTATTAGGAATTGCTTGGTTGTCTTCAGTGGCGGATTTGATGCTTCCTTCTCCTCTTTTTCCATTTCAGAGTTTCCTTTTAGCTTGCGATGTTGCATCAAGAATGACATAACATCTTCCAAATACCATTTGGGTTTTTGTTCACTTCCAGAACCAGATAGTTTCTTCTGATTTCTAAAATGACTTGCATAAGAGTTTCTCAGATTCTTCCATTTCTGCTGACAATCATTTACTGGAAAACAGAAAGAAAAATACATAATGTAATAGGTTATGGATGTAACTTTCAAAGTTTAATGTAAATATGATTGCGTAAGACCTAAAATTAAATTTTAAAATAAATATTTTTTTTAATATTAAATTTTAAACTTATTCAAAAGAGCCTGTATTCCAAGTTCTAATTTTATCATTATCTTCTTTTAGCAACTGGTGCTTCATTTGCAGCCATGCATTTCAAATTTAGAGTCGGTGCCACAACAATCTGTGTGTTGTAATGGAAACATGTAAATAATATGGGATATCCTTCAACCCATCTACATGAAAACTTATTATTCACCTACGGAATGGGAGGATATTAAAAAAAATATTAAAGGTTGTGTAACTATCCTCATTGTGCTGGTAGCATTGACGGCAAACACATAAGAATAAAAATACCTTCCAACCGCGGCTCGCAGTATTACAAATACAAAGGATTTCATTCAATTGTACTACAAGCTGTTGTAGATGCTGATGGTTACCTTTTATTTGTGGATGTTGGAGATTATGGATGTGCAAGTTATGGTGTGTTTTGCTAGTCTCGTTTTGGAAATAAGCTATTGAACAATGGATTGAATCTTCCGAAACCTTGCCCTCTACAAGAAGACACTGATATTCCGTTTGTCTTCTTGGGTGACGAAGCATACCCACTACACAAAAATCTCATGAGACTGTTTTCTAGAAGAAGCTTGACGTCTGATGAGTTTCGGATGTATAATTATAGACATTTCAGGGCAAGAAGTATAGTAGAATGTTCGTTTGGAATACTACAAGTGAGGTTCCGAATCTTTGCTACTGAAATAATATGTAATATGTAATAATATATGCCATTGTATTGGCAGCTGTGTACTTCATAACCTCGTAAAAATAGAGAGTGCAGTCACATAAATAATCAAATAATTTAAGAAACATTTCCTATTGAGAAAACTATAGCCACTGCTTCAAAACCAAAGATACCGTTAACAGAAGCTCTTGGAATAAGATAAATATTTAGAAACTATTTAATATCAGAGAAAGGAAGTGTTTCGTGGCAAAATGAAGCTATCAATAATTAATTTATTTTTCTTGTTTTATAGACAAATTTAATTTAAATAATTATAAAAATAAAAAATATGAAATTTGGTCTAAAGCTTACCTGTCATATTAATTTATTCACCAACTCCCCTCCACAGGTTTTACACTACATTTCTGTTATGGTGCTCCTTTAATTTCGGATTGTAGATAACTTCTCTGTCTTGAACTAACAACACAAACTTTTCATCATCACTTGCCATGTCATGCACAATTTTGTTTTGGACAAGTATACAAAAACGATCAAAATATCTAGAGCGAATCACGGCCTTGTGACATCAACTGGTGTCTGATGGTGACTGAAATGAATAGTGAATGTGCTATTCCATGAGACATGAAGTTTAGATAGGTTTAAACATGTCTAAATGAAATGAATAATCGGTACGTGTGGTGCCATAAACATCAATGTACACAACAGTAACTAATTTTGTCTAAACCTGTCTTGTCTTGACTAATGGGTGTGCGCCTAAGCTAAGAGAGATTTCATGATTAATCAAACTAATCTTCTGAGGAAGTTGCTTGTTACTGGAAAACTTTGATATGACTGACTTTGTGCCAACACTACGTCATTGGACGCCCAGTGTTTCCCCTAAACCTCCACAAGAGTGCCAGACCAGCTCGTGGAAGGGGTTTTTTTCGCGGGAAAAAAGTAGTTCGGGTCGTTGACGTAAGAACCTAGTATGGTGTACGTGGATAGTTATATTTGTTCTGTTAAGTGAAGAAGGTAAATTGACACACCTGACTGTTGGGTAAAGTCAGTGCCTACCACTCTAGCTCATTTGGGCCACAATAAATTCAATGTTTTGTGTAAACTTGTGTTTTATTGAAGCGAGTGTCCCGTGTTATTTGGAGTGGTACACAAAATGGTAGCGGATCGTAGTTGCAATATGAGACACAAAATGGTGGCAGGTCAAAAATTAAGGACCTATGAATTTATTCATCACGCAAACGCAACATTTATATGGTCAGAAGAATCTTCAACCCGAAACAAGAACGCCATAGTCAAAGTGAGATATGGGTGCACCATAAACAAACAAGTATACCCCAGTGGATTCACGAACCACCAAAATACTGTACAAGAGTAAATCGACCCACTTCAACACCATACGAAACATATCTTAGTGCCAGGCTGGGCTTATAAATTGAAAGTCGAGAGAATATAGTTCCCCAACGTAAAGTGCAACGAAAACACGTGAGGTGACCTGGTGGTCTAGCTAAAAGCTCGGACTTGAATAATGCAAATATTTGATAGTAGTCCAGCATTTACCCTATTAACTAATCAATTTAATTTGGTTGGCTATAATTCATTTTAATTGCAAAACGCATTTGTTCCAATTTAAGCCGCTTGGCAACGAAAATGTTACTAAAAATAATTATGTACATTTTACATAATAATATTAATTTTAATCTTCGGCGAATTTAACACGGAACCCCATTCAAAGGAAGTAGTTTTAGAATTTTTGAGTCAACTGTCTTCTTATTCAACGTGTGTACGTTTTACTTAACTTGTCATTAGATTACTTTATTTAAGATAATTGACTACTTCTGCATTAAGGTGAATTTTGGGGATTTTTCCTATGTTTTATTTTCATATTAAGATCGCAGTGGAGGAGCGACCATGACATTTTTTTCGCTAACGTATTGTTAATTATTACGTACATGGATTCTTACATTTGATATTGAATTGCTCTATTGTCTTGAGGGTAATTTAACTTAGATTCATAGGGACAGTTAAAAATTGCATTAATTTAAACTATGAGGTTGGATGACAGTTACAAATATTTTGGTTGGGGTATTACGTGTAATCTTCATCCACCTGCCCATGACTTTGATCAAAAAGAGTGAAGGGGTGTCCCACTGTTTGTCCACTAACAAACATTTTTACGAAGTTTGACTAAAATTAGAGAAAACATGTCTATTAGGGGAGCTTTAACGCTTAGATGTAATCGAAAAAGAGGAAAGTACCCACGGGAATTTTGAATAGTTGTCGATCAACTAGGTACACTCCGGGAAAGATACTTACACTTACTTAACCTGAATAAAAGGAAACTAGGTAAACACTATATGCTAACTCCTTGTATTCTTTGGCACTGGAACCAAGGGTATTCTACCAAGACTAGATACAACCACCATATTGAATTCGTTTATGGAGAAAGGAAACTTCGAGCCATTCGAGCAATTACTTTTTAGTATTTTTAGGTCTTGTTTTGAAGAGACGATATGGACACCCACACACTACTTAAAGATGAATTATTTTATTAAATCTCAATATGAAACATAGTACCATCGTCCTATTTGTTTGAAATGAGGAGTCAATTGGCAGGCCTATTAGATCGGGAAAAGATACAGGAACCTTGCTAGTATAAAAGTAACTTATACCAAATCTTTCCTCCGAGCTTCTTCACTTAACAAAAAATAATTAAAAAACTCAAGAAAGAGGTAGGAGACAACATGCAGCTCACCTATTCTCAAAGGAGAAAAGTATCTAACTGTTTAAAATATTTAAAAGATCGGGTGGATAGAGCACCGTCAAATGACCCCGGATGGGAAAACCAAAGGGAATAATTTAGGAGGGACTGGAAAGAACTCTCGACAAAGACTCTGGGAATAGTAGAAAGGAAAAACTACCATAGAGATCCAAACGCAGGAAAAACCACTAACTTCTTCTTAACCTGCTTTAGCACATCAAAAATTAGAACATGAGACCCACATACGAACTACTAGCAAACTTGCTGAAACTTACATATCTTCCAAGATACAAGAGAATTACCTACCGGGAGGATCTAACATTCCAGTGGAAAAGTAGAGAATAGACACTGACTTAAAGGACTCACCCTAAATCATACGAAAAGAAACTAACTGAAGCTTTTTACAAAACGAAGAGACTGCAGGATCAAGAATAGAACTTTTAAACATATTAAAACTAGTATGTGACTGGAAGATTACTTTTTCAGAACGGTCAAACTCAATGGACCTCCTAGAGAGGCTCAACGAGCTGAGAGAAACCTATCAACTTTCGGATAAAGAGACAATCGAAACACTGACTGAACTAATCGTAGGGAAGTTCTAATTGCGTATGGATTTGGTAGGAGAAGTTTACGTAAGCATTTAAATTAAAGTACTTCCAGTCCAACCACCTGAAATCCCTAGAAGACTACATGATCCACGTGAGGGAAATGCTGAACAGTCTAAGACAAGCAAAGCTGATTATTAAACCGTACAAAGTTGCTTTCATGGTCTCGAAGATAGAATTTCTGGGATACAAAATGTCCACCGACCCCGATGTGCCAAGCCAATTGGATAATATCCTTTTCCTGATAAAGACCAGAAATTGGAATGATTCTTGGGCATGGTAGGATTTTTTGGTAGACGTATCCCTAACCTGTCGTCGGTTGCCTATACCCACTGTTCTAACTGAGAAAAAAAGCAAAGGCCCTGAAGTAGATGGAGGAAATCAAAGACACTTTCCAAAAACTTAAATAATCACTAACTTGCCCACCCGTATTAAAACTACCCGATTTTAGCCAAATATTTTTCTTACAGACAGACACGTCCTCGATAGGGCTGTGCTTGGACAAATGACCTAGGAGAATTTTCAACCTCTAGCGTACACTAGTCGTACATTGCACAAACATGAGACCAACAATCCCAGCTATTAACTAGGGATGCTGGGCGTAATATTTGGGATGTACAAGCTTAGGAAGCATCTGGAACACAGCAAGTTTGAACTACCATTGCGATAACCAAGCCGTAATTTGATTACTTCGGTATCCTCGCCAAGTAGGGAAAATAGATAGGTGGATAGCACAGTTGTTAGCATTGAATTTTGATGCTATCCATGTGAAAGGAGGAAAAAACATCTTCATGGATGGTTGTCATGCATGTTTGAGGAATCTGAAGAAAGAAAACAAAGCACCCTAAATGATGAGGTATAACCCACTACATCCCTGACGTTACTAGGACACTTGCCGGAATTTTTCAAACCCATACAAGAAAGTCAACGAGACAGCCCTACTTTAGAGGATATTTACAGAAAAACGTATGAAGGACAGACATTGCCCGACTTCAAGATAAAGGATGAAGTCCTTCTAATCTAACCATTGGCGAGGTCAAAATGGAACGTGGCAGTGCTTCCAAAACTATGTGAAACGTGTTTAAGCTCGAAACCTGCCCAAAAGATGAAATATGGTGAATTGACGTCAGACGAAGACAAATTCCCAATGGAAGGACTATTTGTGGATTTATTTGACCCCCTACCACGAACTAAAGAAGGCAACACCTACCTATTAACGGCGTTAGATGCCTTTTTGAAATTCGTGTGGCTCATTCCGGTGAGGAAGGCCTTGGATGACACTACAGTAAGAGCGTTGGACAAGTAAATATTTAAAAACTTTGGATTATCGTGTAACTTTGTGTCGTATAACTCTAGTAAATTTATATCTCACGCTTTTCGAGATATTGTCTTCGCGAAAGGGATACGTCACTTCACTACAAGTCCCTATTACCCTAACCCCTTCCACGGGAACGTTTCCATAGAAAATTTAGGAGTGTACTAATCTCATTCCACAACGTCCACCACAGGCCATGTGACTCCAACCTCACGTGGCTTCAGTTATCCTTTAATACTGCCCTTTACGAGAGTTACAATAGTACGCCGTCTAAGGTGTTGTTTGGTTATGACACTATTCAACCCATCAATCTAGAGTGGGAAATATTTCCTGCCAATTGGAAAGAGGACTCTAGTGAAACCCCTCGAGAAAGATGGGAGGGAGCTTGGACAGAACTGAAGAGAGCCCATGAGGTGGTGGATAAATGCTTCAACCAGACCAGATACTCTATATTTTACAATGTGGGACAATAGGTAGTGTATAGAGTTCATCAACTCAGTAGAGCAGTTAATGATATAGCCGCAAAGCTCTGCTACAGATGGTCTGAGCCAACTGTAATTAAACGTTTTATGATCCCATTCACGGTCCAGCTGAGGGACCTAGAGACAGGAATCCCAACAAGGAAATCTCATGTAAGTCAATTAAAACCTTGCCAAATCACGTAATGTGATTTCCTTCCTTTTTTTCTTACTATCAGGGATTAATTACTGCTTCTTGAGGGATACATTTCTAATGGCGTAAAAATTACTACGAGAATTTGGGAAAACCTTTTCCTTCTAACAAAATTTATTATATGCATGATTATGTTAATAAAGTGTGCACCTGCCTATAGGCATTAATATGCTGAAAGAGGGTTGGGCACGTTTACGATAGTTACTATATTAAAATATGTACTTACTTAGGTTAGCCTAAGCTTATATACCCATAATATGTTTCATGTTTATAGTCTAAAATCTTGTATTGTTTTGACCTAAGCAGAAGTTAGTTTACGTCTTTGTCAAATATTAAATAAAATTGCTCGATCGATCAATTCATAAATTTTAGAATTAAAGAAATTTAATATATGTACATAGGTAAAAATTAGTAATTAATGAGCCTTGTCAAAGTATACTCGAGCTAACTCTTCCCTTAGATATCAACCGAAGGAGGGGACTGTGTGCCAATACTACGTCATTGGACGCCCAGTTGTTTCCCCTAAACCTCCGCTAGAAGCCTAGCCAGCCCGCGGGAGGTTTTTCCCGCGGAAAAAAGTAGTTCGAGTCATTGACATAAGTACCTAATATGGTGTACGTGGATAGTCATAGTTGTTCTGTAAAGTGAAGAAGCTAAATTGACACACCCGACTGTTGAAGAAAGTCAGTACCGACCACCTAGTAAATTTGGGCAACAATAAATTCAATGTTTTGTGTAAACTTGTGTTTTATTGAAGCGAGTGTCCCTTGCTATCTCTAGTGGTATAACTTGTATTTGCCCAGTTCTTGCCACTTTGTACGGTTAAACACCACACAGTTTCCTCCGCATTTTTCTAGTTGGATATAGGCTGTAAAGTTATTCTTGACACTCATTCTGACGATTACTCGTTTTGCGTCGACTCCGTCCAGTGGAAACAAAGTGTTGAAAATACTGTTTATGGCAAGTAGCTTCATCAGCTTTGCTTTGCGAGTGCAAACGTCTTGACCTTCCATGATGATTGATCGCTTCGACGACTGTCGTGATTATGGCTGAAACGCCGTTGGGGCGCTCTTTAATAACCGACGGGGAAAGACAGAGCGCACGCTGATTGGACGCAGCCTCTTGAGAGGCGGCAGGACCCTAGCACCTTGAAAAATGTGTTGTAATATCTCAGCACATTAGCGTCGTTGTATGTATGATTGGTGGGTGAGAGTATGGCTAGGAAGCTTTTCATTGGAGTTTTATGGGTGCGATTCAGAAGGAACATGAGCAGTAATGGTCACAAACGTCTAAAGATATGAAAAAAGTCTACTAAAATTGGTTTTGTTTGGTATCTACCATCGACATGTGCGGATGTAGGTATCCGCCATACCAACGTGGACCACTGTTGGCGAAGATAAGGTGGTAAGGAGGAGTAAGGTAGCAATGTTCCAGCATTTACGTGAAGTGAGGGAGAGGGAAACCATTTAGCGAAAACTAGTGACTAGCCTCAGCGGGTATTCAAACCTCCAAATTCCCCCACAATAACTAGATGAGTTACACGCACCCTTTTTGCTAAGCTTTTATATATTAATTAAGATAATTTGTGGTAGAAATAATTAAGAAAATGTTCCAGCATTTTACCTGGAAGGAGAACTACCAACAATTTTACCTAGCAGGGATTCGATTTCAATCTCCCCGATATAATTAGATAATTCTGACATCCAAACGGCGTACCTACAGGGATTAGAACCGCGAGGATTACTCCATATATGTCATATTCTGAAAATTGATAAATGACACGTAGACACGGTAATTGAACCCAGAATTTTTGGCTTGGTACGCCAATGTTCTAACCACTGAGCTATCCAGGAATCGTTCCGTGCCCAGGGCACATTCTTCACTCATATTTTAGGGCATAGTCTATAAAGCTTATGCCTTAACTGCCACCATGCAAATAAAAACAATAATAATAAAATTCATCTTGTTTGTCAAGATTGTTGAATGATACAATTACAACCAAAATGATATTAGCTTAGAAATAATATGTAATAGACAAATGCTGATTCAAAAGAAAAATACAAATAATAACGTTTTGTGTATAATTAAATTTCATGATGGGTGGAGGGCAGTGGGGAAATCCAGCCAGTAGCTGCGTATCCCCCGAATTTGCAATCCTCCAGCCAAAACTAGATGAGCCTACATTTAGACGGCGTGCTCACTTGCGCTGGAGTGAGAATCGGGAAAGTCTAACAAGCACTTCCACAACTGTGGGATTACTGAGAGTACATCAGCACGGTCAGCTGTTTGAGGTCATTTGACCATACACTTAGAATAGTTGAGAAACATTCTTACTTAGTACAAGTGGTAGAGATTAGATCTTAAAGGGGGAAACTCTATTAGCCTGTTATATGGGTGGACAGTTATTAAATATTGTAAATTTGAAAGGACTCTTAGCGTTCACGGCAATTACATTAATTGTTACATTCAACACTTCTTTTCATTTGCACATCCATGATAGAAGAATAAATATGAAACATAATTCCACATTCCAACTTTGAGGACTTTGGCCTTGTATAATATTAAGAGAGCTCCAGTACAGTCAAATTTTCATAAGAAGTTACCGGACCACGAGTCAGCTTCCAAGCCACAAACAAATTTAAATTGGTTTCTATGTTCTTTGGCTGACAATGTATATTAAATCATGTCGAGAGATTAAAATCCTCATCACAACCCCTCCTTAAAGCGGGATAGTACAAATATTATGTACATAAAAATATGTCCTTAAGGATGCTGTTTACTTCTGATGTAATGGCAAGTCAAGATAAGGTTCTGAGTGTAAATATATTTTGCTTTTAATGATACAAAGCTGAAACAGTCATCAGCATGGACGTATGTCGTAGCATTTTATTTTTCAATCCCCTGTCAGGGCTAGCAGTATAATTGGTAGGGCAGAGGAAGATATAAAATGTACCTGCACTTGTGTGAAGGCCGAGTGGGTGACCAAAGGGATATGGTTGACCTGGACTCAATCCCCCCCCCCTACCTCCCTGCTAAGACCCACGAAGTGAAACTTCCTAATAGTCAAACTCAATAAGAAATTAACACGTTAGCTAATTACACCCATGAGGCGGGTCTTATCATTAACATAATCAAATTATTCCTTCCAGGATATTTACGTTGTTAAGTGCACCTGCATTTGAACTGAAGTATAGTGGAGAATCAGCCTCATTACACCCTACTGGGATTCGGACCTCCACGCCTCAGCAAGTATTAGAACTCCAACCACAAGCCCCACCATCAGAAAGCCCTAACAGGTATTCGAACACAACCTCCGCCCACCGACGTAAGGTCCTAATTAGAAGAATCTGACGTTTAGACTGTGTGCCCACTGGTGTAGGTAGTTAACTAATGACTATAAAAATCCTTTTAAAAAAGCATCTATACCACTGGCGCATTTGCGTGAGATTGAAACTGGATAAACATAGAGACATAGTTTTTAGAGTGGGAATAAGAAGTGATAAATGTACCCACATTGGTAGGGTAGTAGAGAACGAAATGTGTCTTCTTACTACCCGTCCGGGGCACAACCCGTGGAAGATGAGGGAGGAAACCGGCCTCAGCACAAACGTATGACAGTGATTTGAACCCCGATCCCTCCCGTCACCATTTATTTAGCCAACCCATGTTACCCATTGATGCTCTTATTCTTGTATAGATTTATGCATCATAATCAGATTTAGTTGTATTAAATAATTATTTTCCGGACTGCATTCATTAACGAACACATAATATAATAGTTTAATTTTGAATAGCAAAAAAAAAAGACAGTACGCTATAATATTTATCATTATTAACACGTGTTTTTTTTTTGTTTCTTTTCAATTGTACATAACCAATAGTTAACACAATAAGCGTAGCTGGAAACTAATACTGAGCAACTGTTGGTGAACCTTTCGTATTAGTCCGATTCTCTTTTCGATCTAAATTAGAAAAGAAGGCGTTGGTTCTCTGGTGAAAGGGGTTTTGGGTCATAATATATATAAGGGTGATTTTAGAGCAACCCTATCTTCTTCATGTGATAATAATCTACTGGACGACTTACTAATCAAGATGATGGAACATTCAACAACATCCACATCAGGTATTTCAATTCTCTTCTGTTTGTATTAGTCCGTTCTGTTACATGGATTAAAAAGAGATCGATTTAATTTTAAGGTGCAGCAGAAGGGAGCGCGAGTAATTTTACAGTTTTTATAGCATTACATATATTTGGCCAAAATAAATCAAATATTTATCCAGTAACAACATAAAGTTTAGCTTTCTGCACATGCTAATATCAATAGATAATGAATATCTGTCGAGAATGTCCTGGAATTTGGTCAAAACTTTTTAAATAAAGGGAAAAAGTTTGGACAACATTCCAGGACACCTTTGAAAGATATTCAAGATCTGTTGATATTAGCATGTGCAGAAAGCTAAACTCTTATGTTGTTACTGGAGAAATATTTGATTTATTTTGGCCAAAAAATTTCAATTCCATAAAAACACTTGCGCTCCCTTCTGCCGCACCTAAATTGGATGTGTATTGGCCAGGTTAGATTTGTGACTGTTCTAAAAGCTAACACTTACTTAATCTAATCCTAAAACCATGTTTGATTAAAAATGTTGATCTAACCGATTATCGGACATTTACTGCCTGATTCAATATACTATGTGTTCTGGTTAGGTTAGAAGAGCTTCATTTAATTTAATTTTTATTTTATTCTTTTAAACTGTCACTTTCTAATATATGTGTATTCGATAGAATCTCTTTAATCTAAAATTCTAAATCAATGGAGCCGAATGCAGCTATGTATCTTAAGTGTTAGGTTAGCGAGTTTGTAAGCATAACAGTAATTTACACGTCACTATTAGTCTTATTTAATCTCTTATTTGCTTATAATAATATATTTAATGGTAATAATAAGATATAGATAGATAAATAAGGAATTTAGCAAGCATTTGAAGTATTCTCTAAAATTACATCTAATCCAAAGCACCTAATTAAAAAGTGTCCAGTGACAGGTCTTACTAATAGCTTGTTGATAGGTTTTCGAATCAAAACTACCAGAGAGTATAAAACTAGTGCTGATGGCTAGACGGGCTAGGGGCCGGATTCTTTATAAAGTGGAATGTTTGTTAAAGGGGAGTCTTGGTTCGACTCACTGTTTGAAAAATATTCCTTAATATCTTGCCTAGTTTCTTAACTACACTTTAAATATATATAGTCCTGATCAACACTAATTTTCTCTAACATACACAGCAGGATTTTTGGGTTCGAATAAAGAAAGAAAGCAAGTACTATTATGAATGTTTAAATTCGAACTTTCTTAATATTTGCGTTTATAATATGACTAAAATAGCTTTCTTATAGGAACAAGCAGATTACTACTGAATGTGGACCGTTCCCTACTGACTGACATGCGATTAGGAGTATCCACAGTACAACTGACAACAATTACTAAAAACCTTGATGTGATTATTGATGAAAATCTTAATTGGACAGATCAAGTAACTTTGATTTGCAATAAAGTGTATGCCTGCTTACATTCACTGAGAAGACTAAAGAATTTTCTCCCAGGAAATGTACGATTTATCTATGTCCAGAGCTTAATATTGCCACACTCTGACTACTGTGACGGTAGTATACAATTGACTTAAGAGACGATCTAGCAGAACGACTACAACGACTACAAAACACATGTGTTCGATACATATTTAACTTAAAACGGCATGACCATATTTCTAAGTATTTTAATAAACTAGGTTGGTTAGGAATTAATTAAAAGCGAGGGCTACACTTTCTAGTAATGCTTCACAAAATATTGTCAACATCTCAGCCTCAATACCTCTCCTCACGATTCCTATTTCTGAAAGATAAACACAGCCGAGCTACTAGATCAGAATCCACTCTACATATCTATGTATATTCCCATACATAGATCTAAAAACATATGCTCGTTCTTTCATTGTCCTGGAATCACAGGCTTGGAACAAACTAGATAACTCTACTCGTCATCTATCATATAGACTCCCCTTCGAGTGCGTGGTTGTATCTTGTCTAATAAGCTAAACTGAGTTCTTGAAACTACTTGAGCTTTATATGAGTGTGTGTGAATGAGCGTGTTAGTGTTTTTATAATTATTTGAATATTTCTTTATTAAATTGTATTTCAATAAATGTAATAGTGCATATTGTATTCAACACTGGTTGAGTGGAAGAGAAGGCTAATGCCTTAACTTCGCCAGGTAAATAAAAGCTATTATTATTATTATTAAAATAGCTATCAGCTTGGCATCAACATGAGGAACTTCTTTCAATAGTTAATGAATAAGTAGCCTAATAAGATATATATTCATATATATTTACAATTATTTTTATAAATAAATATATACTCTAAATAAACGTTACAGTTCACCGGGATTTTCTTTTGCTTTATCTTAAAATAAAGATTTACTTAAAAACTCCTAAGCTTTGTGAAAGTAAATGGTAGGTCTGTAGAAACACTAAGCTTTGTGAAACTAGATAATAGGTCTTTACAGGGTTGTAGAAACACTACACCAAAGATCATAAATGAAATAACATACCTACTTTACGGTACTAAAAAACTATTATCACTGTTCAACGTGAGTTATATTGGTGTATCGCACACCTTTCAATTCTATTAAATGACATCCGGTTAATACATTAAACATTTTAGCGTTTACAATACTTTCTCTTTAGGTGTGAGAATTTAGGTTTGACTATTGGTATAGTGAGCTGTGTGTTAATGCACCTTTGGAGCACCTTATATAAATATAAACCGATTTCCTGTAGATCATCTTGATAAATATAATCGTAGTGGTAGCTTATTACTAGCATATTTATATTCCTTGCTTATAATAATGAAACCAAATAATAAGCCTATGCATTGTTGCAAAAAACAAACGCGTAAACTATAAATTCCATAAAAATATGTTTCAAATAAAATAGTTTTTTTTAATATTACTACAACATTACAATGATAAGTTAATCAAGCTGTCAAAACTTCATAGGTAATTTTTCATCAATGTTGTTTTATAGGTATTGATAATATTTATCAAACGCATCCCTCACTAAGGTAAATAAAGTATTGTGATAAAAAAATGAACTTGAAATATTGATGTGTTTATAGATGAAACTATTTAACGGACGGCTAACAATAGTTTTAATAGTGAGACTAAAAATTAAGAAAGACCTATTGGAGCCACCTTGAAATCTATTAATTTTTATCGTAGTTATGTATCTTGCAAGGATTCATCCTCTTATTTTAAAATACCCATTTTTTATGTCAGAATGCGGATACACAACGGGGAATTTGATCCAACGTCAAGGGACAACCTTATTGTCTCTAGCCTCCCGCCCACAACTAACAACGGGCCAGCTCAACAGCATCGGGATTGCAGCATATCCTCGGAAGGCAGTGACCATCACTATCTCCAGCATATCCTCAGAAGCTAGTGACCATCACTATCTCCAGCATATCCTCAGAAGGCAGTGACCATCACTATCTCCAGCATATCCTCAGAAGGCAGTGACCATCACTATCTCCAGCATATCCTCAGAAGGCAGTGACCATCACTATCTCCAGCATATCCTCAGAAGGCAGTGACCATCACTATCTCCAGCATATCCTCAGAAGGCAGTGACCATCACTATCTCCAGCATATCCTCAGAAGGCAATGACCATCACTATCTCCAGCATATCCTCAGAAGGCAGTGACCACACTATCTCCAGCATATCCTCAGAAGGCAGTGACCAACACTATCTCCAGCATATCCTCAGAAGGCAGTGACCATCACTATCTCCAGCAATCCTCAGAAGCAATGCCATCACTATCTCCGCCTTCCGTGCTTACTAGCACCCCTGTACACACCCCCTAATCACCACCCTCACCTGACACACCCTTCAGCATCAGGTTGTGTATTTTTGAGAAAAAATTCCCCAAGACGCCCTCCGCAACAAGCAGACAACACGACACTATGCTAGCATTACACTCCTCTTGCTACGCGCAAAAACGGACCTCCACTAACACACCTTCGTGGCCAGCCTGTAGATGACCGTACCGGATTCGCAAATATAATGAGGGATACACGGACTGAATGTTTATCTTCTTTCAATATAAAACCTTGTAGTGATCGTATAGTGGGTTTAATTAATTAAAGAAATCATATATTTTAGTTTATTTTAGCAATGCACTCGATACACGTCACGCGTCTTATTTAGTGTGAGAGTGGCCGTCAACAGATTTAAGGAGAATTACCATATCCCCTGCTTAGCCGTAATATAATATAAATACTAGCGCTATCACGCCTGATTATTATCTTTTTTATTCTAATTATATCCGCGGCGACTAACCTAGCGACTAACGCGAGGTGTCGTTTAAAGGTTCACAAAATATGACACACCAGAATTCACTGGGAGCGTCCTTGGCAGTAGCCCGGTAAGACCAGAGTAATGAGTCTCTACTCGACTCAACAGATACTATATTTTAAATATTTGGAAAAAATACTCCCATTGGTCCAGAAGATCCAACATGGACGAACCTAACTGTCCCCCGGACCTTTAGCGTGGTCCAAGACAAGGAAAGAAAGCCACCCCTCCTTAATATCTTTTAGGACTCTATTGTTTGTTGGCGGCGACTCTCACAATTTCCTGGTTAACAGGTTATTGACCCTCCAATACCCCGTTACTGCCTACAGGGTTGCTAATACATCTTATTTTCTAACGTACATAAATAATTGCATCACTCTGACCACCCAACCACAACCAAACAATTGGACCCTTCACAAAACACCCCACCCCATTATACCTGTGTGTGTCGTCAGACCAAAGCCAAGGAGGTGATTGCATAGTGGGTATAGTATGTAATATTTGTTAAAATGGTTTAATTGAATGATCTAAGCCATAGGTTCTTAAACAGCTGGTCACGGCCCCTTCAGTGCTCGCATTCAACCTTTACAAACATGAACTATTGAAATTAAGATGATGAGAGTAACTCAATATTTAAATACCTTAATGGTTTGTATGATGTTAGTGAATTTATTAAATAGTACAAAATATAAATAAATTGATAGTCCCTGCGGCATTACAAAACTCTTGTTTGAGACAGTTATTAAATTTTATAAAACTATATTCATGGTTTGAAGGAAATATAAAACCAATTCATGTATGTTTAATTATGTTAAGGGGCTTAATAAACACACTATCCCTAGATATTAAAATCATTACAACTTATGAAACCGATTCATTTAAAAAAATTGTGTTAAAGGATTTAATAAACAAATTTTCCTTAGATATTTAACTTATGAACTTATGTAAAAGCTATTAATTATTTCATCAAAATATATAGACGCCATGGATATTCCCCTAGATATTTAAAGCGTAACAGCTTATTAATTTATGTAAAAGTATATATATATTATTTCATCAAAATATAGTTGAGAATATTAAATGAACCCCCCTTCGCCAGTTTTAAATGCAATCAACACTACGACCGACGGTTTTGATGTAGACGCTGTGATGCGGAATCCGATTCCCCCGTTATTTTCCCTAGATATTTAAAACGTAACAACTTATTAATTTATGTAAAAGTTATACATAAGTTCATAAAAATATATTTACAAACATTAAATTTCTTTGTTGCTTCAGTGGCTAATTTGTTTTGTGTAAATTTTATTACATAAATTTTATCATGTCAACAAAATATATTTTTGAGGATTAAATTATTTTTTTATTTAACTGTTATTTTGTTTTTGGTTGGCATTTCTAATATTGACTCAGGGTCCTCATAATTTTATTTGATATTACTTATGAATCTATGTAAAAGTTATATATTATTTCATTAAAATATATATGTGAACATTAAATTATATCTAAAATAAATTCAAGGTTCTCATAATTGTATTTAATATTACTTATGATGTTTGTAAAAGTTATGTATTATTTCATAAAATATATTTGCGAACATTAAATTTCTTTGTTGTTTAAGTGGATAATTTATTTTGTGTAAATGATATTTATTATGTCAACAAAATATAAACTGTTATTTTGTTTTTTGTTGGCATTTCTAATATTGATTCATGGTCCTCATAATTTTATTTGATATTACTTATGAATCTATGTAAAAGTTTATATTATTTCATTAAAATATAATTGCGAACATTAAATTATATTTAAAATAAACTCAAGTTCCTCATAATTGTATTCAATATTACTTATGAGCTATCTATTATTTCGGCAAAATATAGATGAGAACATTAAATTATATTTAAAATAAAACTTATTTTTGTTGTTACAAGTGGCTCAAGGAATAAAACATTTGTTTCTAAGCTAATTAAATCTCTTTTCACTTTATCCTTGTGTAGCAATCTACCATCACAGCAGTTATGAGTGAATGAATGAATGTGTTAGATTGTGTGTGACAGCTTACCTTAACCACATATTAGTTAAAATTATAAACCAATATTTAAGCAATGAAACTGGTTGAAATGATAATATTAATAGTATACTTGTTCCTCCTTACTACTCAAATCCTACAGCTCACATAAATATATTTTTTGAAGTTATACTTCTTTAGGCGCGTTATGAAAAAATGATGAGAGTGAAATTTTAAGATGCGCGCGCATCACTGTAACACAAAAGTAACAGGTTGAAGTTAAACCGCTCATTAAGTCTCGAAAAAAAAAGCTACCAACAAAATAGAAATAGAACCTCTGTTAGTCGTGCATGTTGGTACGCTCATAGAGAAATGTATACTATGTTATTCCTTTCTCTATGGTACGCTCGTCGCCTCTGATCACTGTTTTCATATATATAATATTTATCCACATGTTTCTAGTTTCTACATTCACAACACGTGTTTTAGTTTTATACAAGTGCGAATTATATATGTGCTAATAAATTATATTCAGTAGTGATTTAAATTGAATATTTTGATTAATATTATTTACTATTCGTAAATATTAGTGAAAAAAATTGTGCTTATAGACTTTTTCAAGTGCTCCAATATAATTGAGGTTAACTATCCGTATGTATTATTTATTGATATAAATTAAAATATTATTATTTAACATAATTAATACTAAATATTATTAAATTTTTATTGTTAAATATTTATTATTGGTTATTTAATATTTACAAAATAAAGAAATAAAATTAATAAAACATTTAATAAAAAATTTGTGATAAAAATTTAAATCGAACATTAAATTAAAAAATTAATTTTTAATATTTATTATTAAATTTAATAAATAATAAATATTTATATTTAATGATGCCAAATAAGTATAACTTCTCAAGCGCGTACATAAGTACACACACCCTTATTTTATTAAGGCTATATTAACTACACATGTGTTATCAATAAAGATTAACATTTACCACTCTGCGCTATTTAATATTCCATTCTGGCAATGTTGTCACGTATATATTGCCATCTCCTTCCTGCCTTTGATTTTCCAATTATTTCCGAACAACATATTCTAGGGATTTTTTTAAAATAATAACATTTTCTTAGTAGTTATTTTATTGACAAACAGCAAGTGATTAATACATTTATTTAAAACATTCATAGCATACGACAGAAACAACATAAAGTTTTTTTAATGACAATCACCTATATTATTTAGGTGCTGTGAGTTGTACAATCAACTAAGTGTAGCTTGTCTGGTATAGTTAGTTGAGGAGGTTGGAGTTCGAACACAGCCCTATTAAACTGAGGGTATTTTCACTACACTATTCCCAACTCTCCTCCCATACAATTGGGGGTGCACTTACCCCTCATAAATACTGTCCTTATTCCGACCCCATTAGCGTAGTTAAATTATTGTATGATAAGTTATAATAATGTTTTTTTAATATGTATATGTACGTGATATCACAAGATATTAAAAAAATCATAATTACCCATTTTATTCACTAGGTGGCACAGAATTAAAGTGAGTAAGAAATGAATACAAGTGAATATAAGTTTGGCTTATCATAATAATTTAAATTGCGTTCTATTAATAGATTCAGACAAGAGCACGTGTGTTACCCGTACACTGTATACGTCTCCTTTAGTTGGGAGGATCAGCTAGACGCACGAATCGTGTAAGATAATGCAATTCACGTGTTGTAGAGTAATAGGTTACTTTCTCTTGAATAATAATCTACCGTCACAATTTATGAATAAAAAAGAAATGCCTGTGTGTATGTGTTTGAACTTGCCATCTTACCTTAAACCAAATTTAGATAATTTATAAACGCTATCCGAACAGTGAAACTGATTGCAATTATAATAATAACATACCATTTTAGCCTTTCTACTCCTTAATATATAAATATATATATATATATTATACAATCAATAAAAAAAATTTGCTAAGGTTATATTAATTCACGTGTGTAAACAATAAAGAATAATATTCCCCTACCTATGCTATTTGTTATTTCATTCGGTAAAGTCGTAACGTGGCTTCCCTGTCTTTGAATATCCAAGGATTTTCAAACAACAGATTCTAGGGATTTTTAAAAATAATAACAACATTTTCTTATTAGGTTCTTTAATTAACAATCAGCAATTAATTAATTTGAAACATTCATAGTGTGCAGCCACAACAACAAAATAGTTTTTTTTACAAGCAGCAATATTATTATTAATATTTAGGGCTTGTGATCACTACAGGTAATTAAGTTGAGAGTCTAGAGTGTAACATGAATGAGATAGTTGTGATAGCAAGAAAAACATATAATCACTATTCTACCTCAGGAGAGAATATCATCTCTTATAGCACCTAAAAAATTAGTAGGATTTACCTTAAAATAGTTCAGGACATGCTGAGCGGCGCTATAACGCTTATTGACAATGTCTACAAAGTTTTTGCCTGGCATTCTTACTCTTACCACACCATAGAGCACAATAACGTTCGGCTCATTACTGGCCTCTTCCAATAGCACAACGTTAAAACTTTTGTTTTCCTCAAATTCGTTTAAGCACTTAACACGATTGCATTCCTCTGTCTCGCTTTGGTCTAACGCACTGCACAATACCTCCTCGTCCCAAAAGGCATCTTGGTGAACCTCTGGAGAAGGATTTGGAGATGTTTGATGACATTGATGTTTATGTCGAATAAGGTTGGGGTGCTTTGCGTAGGACCCCTCATAAATACTACATTTAAATTATATAATGGCAACTGGAGATGCAATGAAAGAAATGGTGTAAATAAATATCCCTGGGAGGAAAAAACACTGTCACTCAAGCGGTAACGCCCTCTACTCACAAACTGAGTTATCTTAACAATATTATATTATATATATATATACATGTTCCCCTCTTACAGAGTAAACGTTTTTCAAAATGTCTAAAATATTCTACCAATATGTTACCGCTAGCTCCGACGACTTCAGCAGATTTTGTGAGATTAGTAACGTAGTGAAATAATTCTACGGAAACATGAGCACGCCTAATTTTTTAGTTTACTTTTAAACATCACACCTTGTCCTCCGAGATACGTAATACAGCGTGGCTTAGATTTAAATCGCTTACAATCCAAATAATAGGCGGACTTTGGAAGGAAGGCTTTACCGAAACTGCCCAACCAAATTATGTAGTCATCGGGCGTTTCACCCATAATTTTAACATTTGAATAAGTTTTGTACATTGTTAAATCCTAGAGATTTATGGTTCTTCAAACTTTAGCTCCTCCTCCGTTGGTGGTGGGCACGTGGGTGACGCTGGCTGTGAGTACTCTGCTGACTCTGATGTCTGGTAGGCAGACGACTCTGGCGGTGGGTATGCTGGTGACTCTGAAGGTGGAACGGTGGCTGCAGCATCGTGAAGAGTGGTGGCGGGTGGTGTGGATTTCGGAAGGGTGGTGGAGGCTTGGGCAACATGGCCACAACGTCCTCTTTGCAGAAATTGTACACAGCACATGCCATATCACACAGATAAGACTCCTCGATTCTCTCGTAGGGTATTACTTCAGTCGCTCTTATCGTGTAACAGGTAGACTCGCAGAACTCGAGATAGCCTCGCTGCTGTGGAACACCTCTCTCGTGGTTCACTACTTGGTAAATTACATATATATTGCTCACAGCCACACTATAAATATTTTCTGCTGTCATATAGCCACGCCCCGCAATCGTATGATCCACAAACATTAAATTAATAAGCTGGTTCTAAGCATGGTGAGCTTACCTGATCACTAAACGTGCTAGATGGTTTGTAAAGTCCTTAAGTTGTCCACTTTCCTTATACCTGTGCAATACAGTATTATACGTCTTTAACTTGTGCACTTGTATTAACTGCCCAGCTGCCCAATGTGGTTCGATGTTGTTGTTGTAACTGTTTGACTCTTCTGCCCATCTTTTAACCTCGTTAAAAGTCCACAATGGTAGGTGAACCAGGTTTTACTACAGCACAGGTAAATACCAGTTTTTCGTTATTAGGCTCGCACACATCTTAATCTGTTAGGGTACCAAAATGACAGGGTAAAATACACAAAACTTGCCATATAGATAGGCTATTAGGCGTCTCCCGAACTTTGTATTGTTCGCTGTTCATTTATCCACTGAGTACTTTTGATCGACGATTAGATCACACAATTTTCCTGTCTGCACGGCGTCAACAATATTACCATCTGCTATAACTTGTCCATCTTGTATATTATTTTCTCCCCCATACGATCGACGTCACGTGGTCTTGCGGTGGTACTAGATGAACAGGGTCAATGACCTAACGGTTTCTATAACGTGATATATTCCTGTTTCGATTTGTCTTGTTGAGCCGCCAATCTGGGCCAGATATGAGTCATCTGGAAAACCAATTGCCAGGGAGGATTGTGACACTACCCATTCTTGTCTTGACACGTCGAGCCAGTAAACTGGCACCGCAGGGTTTCCCGTGGTTATTCTTGTCTTGACGTGTCAAATTGCCAATTTGACGATAGTGAGCGGTCGATTCATGTAAAACAGTATAGAATTACCAGTACTAGTCAAATGTGCTTTCGCATCCACCGAGAATTGATTTACTTTTAGGAATCCGCCAGTTGGGAGTAAAGTTTTCCTGAATCAAATACTGATACACATTCTACCTGGTCTAATTATATCAAGCGGAATATCTGGCCAACCAGCTTTAACTGATTTTTGATTTCGCCTAATTTTTTTCGCTCTCAAAAATGTGGGATACACTCAACACCTGTGAAAGATATCAAGGTTTGAATCCCTGTCAGCACGCCGTCTAAATGGCAGGCTTATCTAATTCTGGTGGGTGAGGTTGAAATCGAATCCCTGCTGGGTGAATTGTTAGTAGTTCTTCTGCCGGGTAAAAAATGCTGAAACATTCTCATAATAATCCCTACCACCCTATCTTAATTAATATATATATTGTATATATATATATATAATATATATATATATAATATAATATATATACGTTTAGCCAGAAAGAGTGTGTGTAACTCATCTAGTTATGGTGGTGGATGTCGGAGGTTCGAATCTCCACTGAGGTGTGCTGTCATTTGCTCTCACTAAATGGTTTCTCTTTCCCTCACTCCAATTAAACGCTCCAACTAATTATGCATTCCTCCTCCACCAACAGTGATCCATGTTGGTATGGCGGATATCTACATTCACGCATGTCGACGAATGATACCACACAAACAATTTTAGTAGACTTTTTTGGGGGAATAGTGGCCCCAAACTGAGGCTTCCGAGGCCCCTGACTGTGCATAATCAGAGCTTTGGCAATGCTCTCTAGTTGGAATATCACTCTAACGAGCGATGACATCACCGGGAAAATCCCATTGCTGGGGGAGGGTTGTAATATCATTTAAAGTCTTGTTCTATTCCTGTCTCAACTTGTCTTGTCGATCCGCCAAAATGGCGCTCGGGTTGCGATGATGTCACCGATAAAAACCCATAACCTCATAAATGTGGTAAGGGAAAAGGTTGCGATAACAAAATAGAGTCAGGGACTTGCAAGATGGAGCCAATGTTCACACTACGCTAAACGGCCGTTGAGAGAAGATGCTCCTGCACGTTCCTACCCCCATTAGCGATGCCGACACTTTATGGGATGTCACGGGAGGCGTTCCCGATGCCATGAACTGCATGTTCCCCCACCAATAAATAAAAAAACTCCCACGAATAAACTCCAGCACCAGTCCCAATACTACCCAGACATAAGACAGTGGCACACAAAATAAACAATGGGCACACATACAAATCAAAGTGACAATTACGTCACCCAAACCAAAACCAACCAGCACTGTGATGACGTCACTACATTGCGACATCATGGAAAACCTCAAACCGGGGTCAAAGGTCAAATTTCCTTGATACACCGTACTAGCTACTTCTGATATACTTTTAGTGAGACAATATTAACTATTAGTACCTATCTGTCTTTAAGACTTGTTATTTCTTTTTGCTCTAGGTTACTAAAAATATGTTTGAGAATATAATAATATTCTTTATTTTTTATATACTATTAGTGAGAAAATATTAACTACCATCTGTCTTTAAGACTTGTTATTTCTTTTTGTTCTAGGTAACTAAAAAATGTTTGAGAATATAATAATATTCTTTATTTCTGATAGGAATTAGATGGCAATTTAAAAGTAGATTTAACTTTTGTTTATATTACTTTGTTACTTTAAATTTAAATTTACTCAAGTTAATATATTATGTATTTACTGTACTTATGGTACCGATACTTCTTTTATATTGCCCGGTCTCGTTCAAGTTTGTACTCCATTTTGGAATATTTCTCTGATAATATATATAATTGGTTATTCTTTTAATAATATTTCTCAACTACTTTTAAAAAAATAATTACAACTTATCACTTATAACTTATCAATTAAAATACAAAACCATCCATGTTTAAAATAGACATAACTTCACTAAACAAGATGAGCAATTTCCTACACTTAATATCATTAACTAATGTATGTAACAGTTGGGTTTACATACAAAAGCCCTTTAAATTAGTTAAGCACATAGTATATATGTGACCTAGAATAATTTGAATCTTTTGCTCTGCCAAGGATTTCAAAATCATAAATTTAAAAGAAATGTATACCTTTGTTTTCAAATTTGTAATCTTAATAAACTAAGATTTTATTTTATGACACTTGTGGTTTATCCAAAAATAACTAAAGAACAAACCTAAAAACCCAACCATTAATCTACTATCTTTCTGAGTTTTAATTCACATTATATAATGGATTATATTTTCTTCATCGAATCAATACTAAACGTGAACCAAATAAATTTAAGAAACTTATTACCGTTCACATAACAAGGTGCACATCTTGGTTTGTTATGTCTACTTGTAAAAAAAAAAAGCATTAATTTTATTCCTGTCATATCAAAATAGTTTGACATAATCGCCTTCTTCTGTTACCATAAGCTACATTACTATAGTTATTTCCTCTTCAACTGCCGCATAAGAAAAACAGTGGATATTGTTGATCTGTATTGGCATTTTCTTTGGCAACCTCTCTTTCCGTTGCAGCTTAGGAGTTGCAGTAGGTCACTGGGTTCAGGAGACAATTCACAGGTGATAGGGAACAGGACATCATTTTTCTTCTTCCATCCTCATTCGGTAGTCTCTAGATAGTTTTCCAACCAATCCTGCACTTGCAAGTACACCCGAAAGGAGTGTTTACGTGCCGCATCGTTTGTTGATGGCAATTTAGATAGATGGAATGGATCCCTCTTTCTTTAGTGTGGGGCTCTAATATTGCTGTACATGAAGTATCTTAACTCATTTAGACCTTTGCAAGCCTCAGCATTGTAGAGTGTGAGTAGATATTATACACCCACTGATGCAATAGCATATGGAGCTGTAATCAGCTAGTGGAAACATTTTACATTGTTATACAAGTCTGGATTTGAATTTAGAACTTTGTAGGCAAGCTTTTCCCCCCTATAAACCATTGCACAGCTTGTGTCTGTTCCAGATGCAGAACTTTAAATAAAAATAGATATTTTAAACTATCGAAATGGTTTTATAGTGGTCGAATGTCAAAATATGTAAGACGTGGTGTTTTAAAATTTCCAGGACTTGGACGTATAAAGGGTTGGTAATAATCTTATACATTGAGGAAAGTAAATATATATTGTCATTTCGATGCAGTTTTCTACTTTCAGAATTATTTCTCTGGCATTGTCTTAATGGATCTCTATCCAATTTCTTCTGTCTTTCCACAATTAATGGTGATATATTCTATCAAATTTGTCGGAAGAGACGCGAGGTCATGGGGCAAAATAATTATGGTTCTCAAGCCAGTGAAAGAACTTGTTGCAGCCCTTACCAGCCAGCGCCTGGTAACTGACTCGTACGTGTTCCCCTGATGATGATGATGTTGGAATGCCACAAAAATTTTAAACGTTTCACACAGCTCAACACATTAAAGAATTCAAAGAGTTTTTTTCTGTTATACCCCTTCCTCTAGCTAGGCCACACAATGTCTTCATATAGCATGTAAGACCTTGCTCAATTGCCAAATATGGAGAGACTCCACAGCAGTATCTATCACTTTGAGCTGGTGAAATAGCCTCTATATGTCATCTTTTTAAGCTTCATGGGGTCTATTTTTCTATAAAGATCTTGTTTCTGTTACAAGTATAACTTGATAGACTTGGCGTAGGGAAGGTGGCCTACTCCATATAGATAAGTAATCGTGTTTTTTTTCTAGTTTGCAGGTGTGGTTTTCAATGCCTATTCCTCTACACTCTTAAGTAGGCTAGCAATATATCCACCTGTTTGAAATAATAGACTCATAGTTTTATACCAATTAACAATGAAGTTTCATATGTTCCACAGCTCTTGTATCAAAGCATTTTATTCTATCCCTCCTTGAGAAATCTCACTTTTGTCAAAAGTAAAGATCAATTCCTCATCACGAATAAGTAGATATCCAAGCGTTTGGAGTGAAAGTGTATAATATTTCTCTTATAGCACGAGATAACGCATGGCCACAGAGCCTGGATAGAGTTGTGGCCTTGGGATACACTGCTGCCCAAAGTTCTTGAATCCCACTGCCAACCATTGTACGACCCACATCACATATGTAAGACAAGAGGAGATGTAACTTTCCCAATTCGTATCGCAACATGTGCAAAATCTGATGATGATGATGATGATATGCTACAATTATTTCAATTGCTTTGGCCAATAGTAGTTGATCAAAAGTGATAAAACATACTTTTTGACCAGCTTTCCTACATTGTTCCTCTGTATTTAATTGTAGGGAATATGCATGATGGGTTACTAAAAAGGAAGTCAGTAAAGAAAATAATTTTAACTTCACTAACATATAGGCTAGAGCTTTGTAGGTGGCATTGAATGTAGCCACTCAAAATAAAGGTCAACGTAAAAATGATGGCACGTTGTTTGTCAGATTTAATAATTAAATATGTTTAAGCTCGTTCCACTCCAAACTAAACCAGTACAAATATGGTGCCAGCCATTCCTGTTGCCTAACTATAATATTTAAATCCTATACAGCTATTGCAAGGGAAAAACTCAAAAACACATTAAAGTATTAATGCAAGGTCACACAGACACATTTTTTTTTTCTGGAAAAGGGTGAAGATCAGGTTGAATCTTTTGAGACTTTTTATATGTTAACGATGAAGGATTAACTCAACATTTTGAGCTAAAAATCTATTTGCAACAAATTTGTTTTAGGTACTTTTAAAATGTTAACCAATATGCCTGTGATCTAACGAGTTTGACACGCATGTATTAGTCTTTCTTCATCGCGATTTGAAGCCATAAAGCCGATATTATATAACAGCTTCATTTCGCAATCTGTGCTGCACATTGCACGTGGTTTACCTAGCAACGGGAAGTGATGTAAAACCAAGTGAGAGACTTTTTCATTATGGAAACACGCTATTACTAATTTGGTGAATTGGCCACTATCATATATTGAGAGTGAGAAAGTAAGACCCAAATTGCTTGTGGATATGCCAAACTAGACATCCATAATATTCCACTTTCAATTGTCTATATCAACATGTATATATCTCATAAGACACATGTCTATATCTTTAAAAATACTATATTTAGCATATTACCTTAGAAAAAACTTACACACAATTAATCATTCCAGTGGTTCCCAAATTGTAGTAGGCCTACGCGTACCACCAGTAGTATAAGGCATTCACGAGCTAAGTTTACCTGGATGACAGCTAGAAATGTTACTAGAAGTAATAATCCCTAATAGATCACTGCGCCAACAGCTGACATCTATCACTTTGGATCACTGTAATAAAAACAGATGGTAATTTATTATTATTATTATTATTATTATTATTATTATTATTATTATTATTATTATTAGCACCACGTCTTACTACCCGTTCGGGTTATACGCACTTACGCTAATGTGTAATGGTAGGGTGATTGTGAGATGAAATGAAGGACCTACAGTTTAACGTGGAATCCGAACCACGGTGGAGGCCTGGCATTCCCCACATTCACAAGATGTCTTGTCAGAGGTGAAGGAAGGGTTTGGTAATCAGATAAATCTTTGCCGGGACCGAGGATTGAACCTCGGCCGCCAGCATAGAAGTCTGACACCTTACCCCTAGACCACCAGGTCACCTGTAATATATTAATGTGATAGTTAACCACAGTAATTTAGGCCAATATTATTTATATATTTATTTGAGGTCGGACACAAAGTTTATTTATAGCTTTATTCTCCTTAAAAAATATTAACGCCACTTTCACAAAAACTTCTAACGAACATAAAATGGTGGCTGACGAATCTAGACCATATGATTGAACATAACGGTAAACAAGTTTTTTACAATGATGCAGACACGCAGGGGATGAAAATATTTTATTCAGTTCAATATTTCAAAATACGATAGAATAATCATAAAATCATTTATTGTATTTAAAAAAATGACAACAATTTTTTTCTTTTCCAAGTAAATACGATGCCTGTATTAAAATATATTGATGTGTGCACTATATTACACCAAATCAGTAACGTTCCAAAACGAAAAATAAGTACTTTTAATTATGTTTAAAATATTGTTTCCAGTTGGATGAAAAGAAATTATTTAAAAAAATGAAGTAGTATGAGAAAACTTAAGTTTACGTTATTTTAAATGTAATATATAAAGGTAATTAAAGATCTTTACATTTATAACAAAACCATGATCTTTTACAAGTTTTGGCAACCCAAAACCTAAACATATGATTTTCGAACTGTCATCCAGGTAAAAACCTATCGTGAACGGAATATACGTAATATTATTTCTGGTGTTACGGCATGAAAATCCAAACAAAACAATCAAATTAAAGTAGGAAAAAGATAAGGCCTCATCAAATCTTAATGTATTCAGACCAATAATTCTAGCCAAAAGTAAAATAGATTTAACCAGTGGTTGCAGTGATTGTAACACTGATTCAAGCTCAGACAGCCAGTGCAGCCCGTGTTATTAAATCCCTGGACATCATTAAAAATGTGCTATATAATAAATATTCAGATTATCTCGATGGTACTCCAAATTACGGAGATTGTTGGGGGGTACGCCATTCAAAAGTTTGGGAACCACTGAGCTATTCAATAATATCAGTTACATGCTAGAAAATTATACATGCACTTTTTTTAATTAATTTCTCCTTATTTTAGGGAAGTAGCCCAACGAATGGAACAATCAAAATAAGCTCTTCTATATAGAAACAGAGCTACTAGCCGTTTTACGCACATTGTTTGATAAGTCCAGTTGGGTGTTTAATCCAATGTGGTAAAACTTTAACTAATAGGATACGGATTGTGTTACACTTTAGAAAGTGTATTATTGTATCAGCTAGTAGCGTGTCGCTATTTTTTTTAATGTATAGTTGATGTTTTTGTAATTGTTCATACCGCAGCCAGGTGTGTAGGGGGTACCAATTTAGCTGATATAGGCTGTAGTTCCTGAGGCCATGTTGTGTTTCCCCCCCAGGTGTGCCACAACATGCACGCACTCACGTGGCAGGCGGAGAATCACCACCGCGACACTTCCAGGTTGAGGTCAGTGACCTCAAGGTCACGCTTCACGGCCATGTCCAAGTCGTCCAGGGTGTGACTGTGAGGGAGCTCCTAGGTCAGTCATTGCAGGTGGCGCAAATCACACCTGCACGATGTTCTTTACAATTCACTGTTTCTCAACCCCTTCTATTACCCGCACTATGAGATAACATAGATCCGGAGACACACGAAAATATACCAGTTTCAATATTTCTTGAAATAAATTATTGAAGGTATGTGGGAAATTGAGGGAAAGTCACATTTCACACATTTTACAGGATAGCAACTTTTATATCTCAAACCATATAAAGACCCGGTAATAAGCCTACTTCATTTTTTAATTTAATTTAGACCAAACCCTCTGTTAACTTTAATCTCACATTTGTATATCATATGGTATTAATAGCTTAATTGTGGTGACCTGGTGGTCTAGGGGTAAGGTGTCAGACTTCTGTGCTGGCGGCCGGGGTTCAATCCTCGGTCCCGGCAAAGATTTATCTGATTTCCAAACCCTTCCTTCACCTCTGACAAGACATCTTGTGAATGTGGGGAATGCCAGGCCTCCACCGTGGTTCGGATTCCACGTTAAACTGTAGGTCCTCCATTTCATCTACAATCACCCTACCATTACACATTAGCGTAAGTGCGTATAACCCGAATGGGTAGTAAGACGCGGTGCTAATAATAATAATAATAATAGCTTAATTTGAGTTAAAGTTGGACCTTCTAGCTTCCCCCCTGTACCTACCCCTCATTTGTTAATTATAATGAAATGTGATACCTAGAAGTAAAATACAATGAAAACAAAACAGATTTGGTTTAGAAAAATTACTGAAAATCGTGTTTATAATGAACTTATTTTTATCTCGATAATATTTAATTATGTCAAATATTAGGACGAAAGATTTTAACGACACTTTGTTAATCGTAATATACTGATTTGTGTTGTCAGTTTAACATATATAAACATACATATATACATCTAATTATATCAGCATTGTCATAATTAGGTCATCGATCTTGCGATTGGTTTACTACTGCTCTCTACTTTAGCCTATCATGGGCCAAACTTTTTACATTTTTGTACCTTATTCTGGCAATATCATCCAATCAGTGTTATACAGTCTTGGTCTTCTTTTGAATTTCTCCCTTCCACATCTCCTAAAATTATATTCGTCAAGCTATCCTGTCTCAGGTGTCCTACGATGTTATCTCTTCTTTGTGAATAGCCTTCCAAAGCTTCCCATTCTTCATTTGCTTTTCTTAGCACTTCTGAATCTGATACCATCTCCACCCATGATATTTTTAACATTTTTCTGTAACATCACGTTTCAAATAAATTATATATATTATATATAATTAGACTAGATGTAGAGATGAAAATCACCATTAACGCGTGCCTGGCCTCAAAACATTAAAATATGAGCTTCATTTTCACAATAAATTTAAAACTAAAACCTATATTGAAATATTTTTAAAACTCATAAGGCAAATCAATATGTTGTCATACTGTTTATAAAGTGACATAAAGACCCTCCATCTCTGGGTTTCAGACAATTATAAATAAACAATATAATTGGCAATAATAATTAGTAATATTTCAACTACTATGCATAGTAATTTTTCCTTTTTTAGACCTATTTATTATAAATAGAAAGTTATTTTAAGAAATATTCAAAATTACATACTGGCACTGAAATATCTCGTTAGGTTTTCTTCTCTCGTTGGGACACGATGGGGTTTTTTACTACTCTTATAACGATGCTCAGGGGCGGATTTACGACTCTGCCAAATCATAGGCACCAGATAATTTGTCGACCACCTTTCCTATCTTAATTTACCCCCTTCTAAATTCCCGTCTCTCCCCAACCACCCGTCATGCACAGACACACATATTGTTGTGTCTCAACTTTATGAATAATTAAATTGCTTTTGTGTGTCTGATATTAGTTACATGATAAGTAATTGGCACGTGGTCACTGTTTTCTTTGGTTGTTGCTTTAATAAAACAAGCCGGCACAGTTTAAAATATACTGTATATTTATTATAACTAACAATATTTTAACCCTGTGTTTATAATTAGAAGTGTGTATATAGCCATGCACTTTTAACATTATTGTGAAACTTGCTAACCAACACGTCTGCACCCTTGCCGACCTTTTCTACGTGTGTCCTCAAGCCGCACCCAGCGTTCAACCAGTCCCACAGATTTTCCACCTAGATTTTCCCAGTCACATTCCTACCCTCTCTTCAGCCGTGACTAATGGACATCCTTCTCACCACCAACTTTCCACTAGTCACTTCAGCCAGGGGCGGATCCAGATCATTTTCATAGGGGGGTCATAATTATAAATAACCTAGTTACTTAAAATCTTAAATTTCTGTTTAAAGTCATTTAATAGTTTCTCATTCATATTTGATCTAATGTATGTTTTAAACCATTGTCATCTTCTCCAATTCTTTTCGAATCAGATAGTTTTTATAAATTATTTGGAGTTTCCCTTCTTCAACAATTTTTGAAAAATTGTTCACTCTAGAAGCTATGAGTAGTCTTCACCTTCATTTTTTTTTAAATTAGATTCTTGTATAAGCCATTTAAAGTGTACCTCAGCTAGAAATTTTTGGAATTTGGATGCCTCTCGAAGTTATTTATAGTGATCCTTACCTTAATATTTGTATGATAGTTAGATATATCTAGAAGATAATTTTTTAAGTGGTCTTACACCGACAAAATTTTGAAAATTGAATTATTTCGGAATCTAGGCTGTTTGGGATGGTCCTCGCCTGAAAATTCTTCAAAATGACATACATCTATAAGCTATTTGGAGTTGTGCTCCACTAGACATTTTTGAAATTTGGATGACCTTAGAAGCTATTTAGAGCTTACCTCCCCTGACTTTTTCTGTCAGTTAAGTGTATCTATTCTAGTAGTTATTTTAAGTGTCTTCTCCGGCAAAGTTTTGACAATAGAATGAATGCATCTAGAAATAATTTGGAGTTTGATTTTAGGCCATCTTTAACCTTATATTCGATAATATCAGAGGATTTGAGATATATTTAGGGATAGGTTTATTCCAGGGAGGGGCAAAATATTTCCAGGGCCGCAGGGTCCCCCACAGTAACGCTACTCCTGCTGTCCACACATACTCTATATTCGGAATTCATGAATGAACTGTTTTCAGGCGATGTACCATCTACTTCCCACCTTGTGGATTATTTGAAATGTGTGCCGATAGATGGCACTTCGCGCCTACTGAGGTCAGAGGTGTAGTGTAGAAGATAGTGATGTATGGATTGTTGAACAGGATAGGACTGACCCGTGCACCACATGAGGTAGAAGAGTGTCAGACGAAAAACATTTCTTGATTGCCCAGTGGGCCTGTGTATTAGAGTGTTTAAGTGTGTTCTGTTTCATTTACCCTACAATAATGTGGGCCATCAAAGTTAATCAATTTACTTATTAATATAATTATGTTGAACTTAACCTCACTGTGTTTTCTTTACAAGTGGATTAGTCTTATTTTGTAAACAAATGACGGAGGGTAGTAACCTATTACCAAAGCTCAATTAGTAGAATTTTCTCAGTCAGCGAGGTGATGTAATCGTTTAGTGATGTATTGGTATTGCGTTGTGTAGGGGAAATGTACCTAGTGATAACAAAAGGGATACAAAGATGGTAGCAGAGCGTGGTTGGGGACAAAATGGGAGTGAAAATAAAAAAAAAAAAAGAATTCACAAGTGAGGTAATAGAATAACTTGTGGAGATAACATCACCCGACATTCAACAGTCCAAACGTCAGCAATAATTATCCAACAACCGGGTCTAATGACGTCCAGACTGACCACACAGGGAAACAACAAAGGACGACCACAACAATCGACTGGGGCAATCAGGATGGACTGGAGTGCGGTAATGGTCACCGTGTTGTCACGTCACGTGAGAGTCTCGCAGGACCCTAAGAACTCACTAAGTATTCGGGTGAGCCTAAGGGTTCGGCCAGACTGCCAAGCGTGCGAGCGAGCGAGCGAGCGCGCAAGCGACTGGGTGGCCAAACTGGCGAGCGCGCGAGCGAGCGAGCGAGCGCGTAATTAGCGGACCCTAGTTAGATTATTATTAGCACCGCGTCTTACTACCCGTTCGGGTTATACGCACTTACGCTAATGTGTAATGGTAGGGTTATTGTGAGATGAAATGAAGGACCTACAGTTTAACGTGGAATCCGAACCACGGTGGTGGCCTGGCATTCCCTACATTCACAAGATGTCTTGTCAGAGGTGAAGGAAGGGTTTGGAAATAAGATAAATCTGTGCCGGGACCGAGGATTGAACCCCGGCTGCCAGCACAGAAGTCTGACACCTTACCCTAGACCACTAGGTCACCGCCCCCCCCCCTCCCCCCTAGTTAGAGAAGATGTCTCTGTCAAACACACTTAGTACATCTCTGCTCCTCGAAAATTCTTACAGAAAATATTGTGTATTTATAAAAAAGAAGAAAGTAGAAGTGCATCCAATTAATAAATTGAGAAATGCGTATGGTACTGTACTGAAGTGTTTTAAAATCAGATTAGCCGCACCAGTGGCGGAATGGTGCGTTGCACTCGATATCTTTTGACTAGGAGGCAAAGGTTCGAATCTTGGCTCAGTGAACTGAAGGTGATTTTTAAAACCTATTTATTGTTGTGGTTTTTTCATACTCTCTCCAAACTAATGGTGATTCTTATTTGTAAAGGCCTACTTTGATTATAATATTGAATTATTTTAACATATCGGGTTTACATATATACATTATACTATTTATGGTCTTACCAATTAAATGAGGCCATTATTATTATTATTATTATTATTATTATTATTATTATTATTATTATTATTATTATTATTAGCACCGCATCTTACTTCCCGTTCGGGTTATATGCACTTACGCTAATGTGTAATGGTAGGGTGATTGTGAGATGAAATGAAGGACCTACAGTATAACGTGGAATCCGAACCACGGTGGAGGCCTGGCTTTCCCCACATTCACAAGATGTGATTAATACACGTCTTGTCAGAGGTGAAGGAAGGGTTTGTAAATCAGATAAATCTGTGCCGGGACCGAGGATTGAACCCCGGCCGCCAGCACAGAAGTCTGACACCTTACCCTTAGACCACCAGGTCACCGGGCCATTAATAGCAAGTGTGTTAAACCTATCACTGATAGAAAAAAGTCAAATATCATGTCAAAATGAGAAGTTTCCCCAGCACTCAATGAACCAACATACAATAATATTGCCTAGCGCCTGTAAACTAGACTGTACCGGGTCGAGCGCGCGCGCTTGAAAAATAGAACCAGTTCTATCTTTCAAGCGCGGGCGCTCAGTCGCTCGCGCGCTCAGTCGCTCGCTCGCTCCAGTGTGGCCACCCCCATTACAACCAATGTGTTCTATTTTATATTTTAGTCGCTCGCGCGCTCGCTCGCTCGCTCGCGCGCTCAGTCTGGCCGTACCCTTAGGGTAACCCACTTTAAGAAAATAGCTAACTACACTCATATCCATACATTATTAGTGTAGTTATTTTGAAAAAAAGGGGGGAAGAAAGATGCAAAATTTTAATAGTGTAGTGGCCGGTACTAAATAGACGTTGGCCAGATCAACTCTTTTGGGCTACAGTGTACTATAACAAAGAAAAGTTATTTGGAAGAACATATTCATTATTATAGTAAATTACTATTGTGTGTCAACCCTTTTGACCATGATCGTGAATATTATTATTGTGACCATGGATGACTTTTATATTGTCGTAAAATCACTTTGAAATTTGGATAAAAATCTTTCATCAAACAAATGTTTATGTCTAAAAAAAATACATATAGTTATAGTGGTGGACCACGGGTTTAGTATCGATTTGAACAAGGCCTCGATTTGATTTATGTATTGATTCTTTTTCTAGCGATTTCAAAAAGATCGGATCGAAAGAAATCAAAACTTCGAATGGATTCAGGGAAATTTAATTTTGTTGGCCTTAGGAAAAATTTTTGTTGACTATTAGTACGAGGAAAATTTCGAACCTAAGTCTTGCAATCTTGGGCTCCTAATTAGTTAGTTAGCGAGTTAGTAAAGTGAAGAGAATAATCCACTGATCTGCTCCTTTACTTTTAGGGTCTGTAAATGATTACATCACGTTTATATTCTGTAATATATGTATGGTGTCGTGTTGGTCAACAAGTTAATAGTAAGTGACCTGGCGGTCTAGGGGTAAGGTGTTGGACTTCTGTGTTGGGGGTCCGGGGTTCAATCCTTAGGTTCCGGTACAGATTTATTTTATTGCCAAACCCTTACTTCACCTCTGACAAGAAGTGTATTAATCACAACTTGTGAATGTGTGGAATGCCAGTCCTCCATCGTGGTTCGGATCCCACGTTAAGCTGTAGGTCCTCCATTTCATCTCGCAACCACCCCGCCATTACACATTAGCGTATGTGCGTATAACCCGAACGGGTAGTAAGGCGCTAATAGTAATGGTAGTAATAATAATAGTAATAATAACAAGTCATTAGTTTGAAAATATTTAGTAAACAACTCATATGCCCCTTGGAGTTTTTTTAGTATCTATAGAATGCTTACATTTACAATCTACACTTCCACCAAGCTAGTGATTCCCAAGTTTTGAGACACACCCTCCCACAAAAAGTTGTGAGGTTTCCTCATGTTGGATGACCTCACCTCTGACAAGACGTGTATTAACCACAACTTGTGATTGCGTGGAAAGCCAGACCACTCCTGTGGTTCGGATTCCACGTTAAACTGTAGGTCCTCCATTTCATCTCACAACCACCCTACCATTACACATTAGCGTAAGTGTGTATAACCCGAACGGTTAGTAAGATGCGGTACTAATAATAATGTGCTATTCACAAACTGTTTGTCCTACTTCAATGGATATTCTCTTTTGAGCTTCTCGATACAAATTAAAACATCTCTGCTTTTTTCTTACCAGAAGGATGCTTTCTCCCATCCTTTTTCACCATTAAATAAGATCGCAACACATTATAATAATACTGTAAAACACCCGTGCCAACCAATACAGCCCTAGCAACCGAACATCGTGTTAGTGCTGGCTTGTTAGAAACTTTTCAGGTCTTAAGGTTCGGCCGAATGGAGCGCAAGTATTTTTACAGTTTTTATAGAATTGAAATTTGTTGACCAAAATAAATCAAATAGTTAGTTATCCAGTAGCAACATATAGTTTAGTTTTCTCCACATGCTAATATCAACAGATCTTGAATATTTGTCAAGGGTGTCCCGGAGTTTTGTTAAAACATTTTCTCTTCAATTAAAAAGTTTTGACAAAATTCCAGGATACCCTTGACAGATATTTAATATCTATTGATATTAGTATTTGAAGAAAACTAAACTTTATGTTTCTACTGGATAACTATTTGATTTATTTTGGTCAAAATAAAATTAATGCTATAAAAACTGTAACATTACTCGCGCTCCCTATAGCCGCACCTTAAAAGATCACCCGAGCCCTCCCCCTTCATTTTACTCCGAACGAACAGAACAAGCCGAACACTCCGAATGAGCGCTAAAAAATGATACGTCCGAAAACCCTGAGTATTTAGACCTTTTGCTGGTGCTTGCCTTGTTCCCGTAAATTGCGCCCCAAACAGGACAAGTACTGGAGCTCAATCTCAAAATGAATTTATTTAATAGTGGCAGCAGGTTCCTTTTTTTGTGCTGAGTGCATTAACAAAAATGTGAGAGAGAGGAAAATGTGGATGAGGCAGCTGTATCGCAGATGGAAAAATACACCACTTTTAGGGGGATTAAACGAAGGATATTTTCGAAATTCCATACGAATGTCATCTCAAGACTTTTCATTTTGGTTAACCTGTCCATGTTGGAGGTTTGATAACACTGGTTTTTGTTTTATGTATAACTATTGACGGCAAACATTGTTCAACAGCCCACTCCATGATTCGCAGCAAACACTCCTAACATTCCACTGCTAAGACGCGTATCCATTGAACACAGGAGAACTTATGACTTCCTTTGAGCATTCTCGAAACACTAGCAGTTCGATAGTGTTCGGCTCGTCGCGTGCTCGTGCTGAATTACACCACGCGCTCAAGTGAATACCTACCTACCTTACCCACCTTAGCAATTCCCAGGAGGAGCGCAACCTAACACAACCTATCAACATTGGATGGTCTCATTGTCCATTCTGTCTCATCAGGCTCAACGAGGGGTCGACGGTGCAGAGTCTAAGTTGTGCTGCGGGAATGGACCATTTCAACTGGAAAGACGTAAAATATAGAGGAAATGACATGTCGTTGGACGTTGGCTCGCTCCGGCCCGGAGATAAATGAACCCATGCATGGACCGACGTTTTACGACGGAGGTCTGGCCGGGAGTGTTTCACTTGGACGGTCTTTGCTCACCGGCGTCGAACACATTTACTGTTATTGGACTGAGATAACCTGTACAAGTATTGATCACAGGAGCGTCTTTAGGGGCTGAGCGCTGGGTCACGTCTCACACCTGACAAATAACACAACAACTGGTCTGATATTAAAAATAATGTCACCCACTTGAGTGGCCGATTAGTCTGAGGCGTCACCATCCCAATAAACTTGTCTGTCAATGACGGGGATATCGGGGTTCAAATTTCGGCCGGGTGTAATGAGGGTGGTTTATCCTAAACAGGTTTCCACTCCCCTTTCACGCGAATTTGGATACACTTACTCTAACTTCAACTTTTCTAATCCATGGCACATTAGCGTGATTAGTACGTGTGCGTATAACCCAGAGCGGGTAGTAATACGTGGCACAAAAATTTAAAAAAAAAAATTAAGCTAATCCCTATATAGGCGAATAAATATTATTGAATTTTTGTTTGTTTTTGTTTATGAAATGTTAGAATATACTTATAAATAAATTTTAAAGATTTTAAGAAGTAAACCTAACACATAATACTTCTAAATTTAGTTCATTTTACATAAAATAATCAACCCTTGATTTAGTAAAATTTATAAAATCAAAACACCTATAAATTAATTTTAAAGTATGTTTTGCCCGTTGACCCTGAGAAATTAAAGAAAAAGGTTGGATATTTAGTATTCGTCTATCAAACAAAGTTTCTCTAAAGAACATTAGCGTCACATATCGAAAGTAAGAGAGGAAAAAAAGAGAATGCTTCACCATAGAGAAAGGAATAACATATACATTTCTCTATGGCTTCACCATGTTTGTTACCATGCGATCTTTAGTTGAGTTTTGTCTTCGTCGTGCAGTGGACAGGTAGACAATGCTTAGGTCTGTATTACACACACATATTTCTTTTATAGTAGGTCTTTGATAAAATAAATAAGATGTTACTTTGACGATACATAGCTTTTATAAAACAATCTGTTTTACCAACCTATTGTCAAAAATTCAACTAGTTATAGAACATGTTCCAAGGTTTTATTCAAGAAAATAGCGAGATCTGTTGAAAGTTTAACCTGGACATGCAAAGCACTCTTAGGTTATAACATGAGTGTAGTTTTTTATTTAATTAATAGATCAGCTTTGGTGACCTAATTTTAAAAGTTTCGTGGTACTTTTAATAAATATTTTTGACAGGTTTTGCGCCCATTATTGTACAAACTTAGAGGAAAATGTGATGCAATGTAATAGCACACATTTTATTAACGGTAAGGTCAATTATATAATAATATAATTTATAGAATAAATATGATTCTTTTATAAAATAAGTACTGCAGTGCTATACCCCGTATAATTTATAAACCCAGGCTTTATTTGTGTATTGCGATCACGAACAAATGTTCCAAATATTAATATTAACTTTAATGATTAATGTCGTGGGGATGTATCCGAACATGCATATGAGCCACCATTTCGTCCTAACAGTTAATTATGTTTTATAATCTAAAAACACTCTATTTGTGTATAAAAGTGTTAATGAATGATTAATCTTTCAATGTAGTCAAAATTAATTAGTTCCTAGCAAAGTTGCGAGGGCGAAAATGGATGAAAATACAAGTAAAAATTATATGAACTCAACTTGTAACGGTGGACACGCGAACTAAGTAAGCGTCAGCTTCGTCTGATCTACGTTTCCAGGGCCAGGAACGTACAGTAGTCCCGTGGCTTCTTTGGTTCTGACTGACAGCTCACAGCTGACTTCTGAGAGTAAACATTTAGTATATACCTAAACTTTGACTGCAGAAGTGACAGCTGGTGACTGGTGGTCTAGGGGTAAGGTGTCAGACTTCTATGCTGGCGGCCGGGGTTCAATCCTCGGTCCCGGCAAGATTTATTGATTACCAAACCTTCCTTCACCTCTGACAAGACATCTGTGATGTGAGGAATGCCAGTCTCCACCGTGGTTCGATTCCACGTTAAACTGTAGGTCCTTCATTCATTTCACAATCACCCTACCATTACACATTAGCGTAAGTGCGTATAACCCGAACGGGTAGTAAGACGCGGTGCTAATAATAATAATAAGTGACAGCTGCTAAACACATGTTTTTGCAGATCATATGGTTCGGCGTAGGGATACATAATTTGGTCTGGTAGCTTTTCAAAGCCGTCAGATGTCAGCTGTGAGCTGTCAGTCTGCACCAAAGAAGCCATGGTGCTACTGTAAGTCCTAATAACATCATACCTATCCTAGGTTAGTGTGAATATTCGGATAATCCGGACGGGTAGTAAGATGCTGTGGAAAAGAAGACTAAGATGGACGCTGAGGTGAAAAAGTCCCCACAATGACTTTGTGTTTGTCTTGAAAAAGAATTTGGAACAAGAGGAAAATAACACAGCTCTTTGGCAGATTATAATAATCAAATAGCTGTATAATTACAAGCATTGGTGGGCACACGAACTCAATGTCAGGCTCATATAATCTGGTTTGATGGTCAATGGGATAACAAGGTTAGAATCCAGGTTTCTAATCTTTTTCCCTACGATTTATTTGCAAATTTGGGTGCGTTTCCTTTTAGTTTAGACTTAATCATCCTTAAACAATTGACTAGAATACATATCGTACATCCCAGACGGGTAGTAAGAAGCTGTGGATTTTTTTTCTTAATATGTAGTAACACCATAAGAATATACAACTTTGCATAAACGTCAAGGTTAAAAGTTTGAATCATAATTAATTGCGTTTCGCTTTAAAAAATAGCAATTGCTAGTTTATAGTGAAGAACAAAGCCAAGGTTTACAATGTACAACTATTTATGTGTGCAGCGTTTAGCTGTAATTGAGATATTACAGTTTAGTCTTTTCAATCAGTCGGACGATCTTAGCCTACAATTCCTGTGTTACTTGAAGTGAGTAGTGCGAACAGAAATGAATCCTGGGAAACATTTTAGGGATGATCCAAATACTGTTCACAATATTTTACGGTCTATATTTTACCAAAGTAATAACCATAGTTGGTGACCTGGTGGTCTAGGGGTAAGGTGTCAGACTTCTATGCTGGCGGCCGGGGTTCAATCCTCGGTCCCGGCAAAGATTTATCTGATTACCAAACCCTTCCTTCACCTCTGACAAGACATATTGTGAATGTGGGGAATGCCAGGCCTCCACCGTGGTTCGGATTCCACGTTAAACTGTAGGTCCTCCATTTCATCTCACAATCACCCTACCATTACACATTAGCGTAAGTGCGTATAACCCGAATGGGTAGTAAGACGCGGTGCTAATAATAATAATAATAATAAACCATAGTTTAATAATAATAATAATAATAATAATACTTATGAACCCATTATGCACCCTACATGACAGGAATGAAGGGTTGGGTGCAAGTAAACATAGCATAGTAACAATAAGGCATACATTTTATTTTCAAGGGACATTATACAAAAGAGTAGCAGATCACTGTGCATTACAGGAAATTGGTTGTCTACTAGTAAAGGGAAATGAAGCCAGGCTAAAGTGTAGCACTCTCTATATTTTCTATAAATGACCATATACACTCGTTCAGCATTCATAGTGCTTGGATTATGTAGTGAGCGCTCTGCCCCATACTTTCCTCGGGCAGCAGTCCACATACCTATATTTCAAGAATAATACAACCACATTAGAAATCCATACGCATGAAGTGCAAAGTAACATCAACAATCAAAACTGGTTAGGGGAGGTGTACATTACACAACGCAAATAAGTCCACGAGATGGTGGCTAAGTATCTCGTCAAAAGGACCCAACAGAGAAGAGAAATGGGGCAGCCAATACGGTCAAACCTCAACTTGGTGCACCCAAAATGAGAGACCATATCTATACCCCAGTGCAACAGTTAACTGGGTAACTTGGCTGAGCGGCCAGCCTAATTAGGCCAACAGTTAAATCAGTCACACCCAAGGAAGGCGGGTAGGTGCTCACTTACATAAGGTTCATTACAACATTTATAGTCGCCCACACGCGTCAGCGTTATTACAAATAAACTACTAACTATAAATCTATGACGCTCCTTTAATTAGGGCAACTTAATGACCTGTCTAACGGCTACAAAATATACTAACACATAAATATAAAAATAGACGTAGCATCTACTAAAGTCTCGGAAAACACATAGGTCAGCTAATGCCATAACTCAATGCACTTTTAGTATGCAATGTGAACTCGCCCTTAGTTTGGAAATAACTGAAGCCCCGCTCTGAAAGAGCTGTCTATAGGATCAGAGTGTGCGTCAGTGACAAACATTCACAAGCACTAGTAAATAGATCGTCGAATAGATGATTAGCTAGAAAGTCTAGCTAGTGACTAACCTTCCCTGGTAGGTCTAGTTACAACACCTGATTATTCCTTCTATATCAGGTCGCAAGCTCTGAAGGTAGGGCAGATGTCCGGCCTCAGTCCCATGCTCTCTAATCGATGCAATCCAGCAGGCTCCGTGGCATACAGGCACGATCCAGTGAGTGTGCGAGCAGGGGTGTACCAAGATGGTGTGTACCAGGGTAGCACCAGGTGTGATAACTGCGTAGAGTACCGCCTCGGTGCCAAGAGTAGACCAATAGTGTAGCGGGTAAGAATGATGCGTGGATGACAGTGAGTAGGGCCCACACCTCATCAATTGCAGCAGTCCAGCAGGCTCCACGGCATGTCGGCACGATACACGGGATGAGCGAGCAGGGGTGTACCAGGGTGGTACCAGGCGCCGAGTCGACAGAGGGTACCGCTTTGGTACCAAGAGTAGACGAACATTGCAGTTGGTAGGAGAGAAGCGTGGATGTGAGCGAGTCAGATCCACACCAAATCAGATGTAGCAGATGGTAAGTAACCCAAATCTATGTGGCGAGGGCTAGCTGCCGAGATCAAAGGTTGCCGTCCAGGGAGTCCATTCTCTTCGACTAGACCAGCTATTACCAGTCGTACTGCTGGTTGACTAGGTCGAGCGTGAAACATATACACTGTACTCAGGCAAAATAGTAGTGCTATCCATTAGTGTAGTGTTCTAGCAGTTCCCATATTTCTATGTAGAACTAAGCGAGACGGCTCTGCGCCTGCAAGTAACACCACACGGCGTGCCCAGAGATTGGATGAAGCGGCGAGTCGTCCCAGCTCGGGAATACACTTGATACTATATGTTTGACGGGGTTAGGAGTCGAGCCCGTGCCTGCTAGGGACTAAAACTGCGCCTGCGTGAGCAGTTATAAAAAGAAGAGGGTATAGACGAAACATAAGAATGTCGAATAAAGCGCCTCTTCCATGGAAGAACAATTTAAGATAGTGAACCAATTGAGAACATATGAAGAACTTGGAGGAAAATAATTGGTGGCTTGAAGATTTTACACTAAGAGTTTACGTAATCAATTACTTGTGTGAGCTAATTATAATTAGCTCGGCACAATTATAAAACTAACCATCAAACTATTAAAACTTACGGCTCGTTATTACGTACTCGTAATTTTATAAAAGTAAATCCAAATTATATCATCTAACGTGTTTAACACCATTACAAACAAACCATAGGCCTGTTAAATATAAGTAGGAGAAATGAAGATTAATTAATTACAAATTGTTTAAAAATTACAATCTTTACATGTTTGCTCCATTTGTGTGTCAGACTGTTATTCTTAAACAAATTGTGTTAGAATACTTATAAATAATATGTTGTATTTTTATGTTCTAGTTTCACTAATTGAGTTTCATTCCAATGCATTCCATAGTATGTACTACCCATTTAGTAAATATTATCAATTTATTAAGTTCAACAACTAATACATGTACCATTATTTGTCTATCCTTTAAGGTAACAAGCTTGATTTACAGTGTCTCACTATGACGCAGACTTTGGCCTTACATTAGAGTGTAAACCCCCATCTACAGAGTCTGAAAGTTCCGCATCCTTATAGTCCTTAAGTCCTTAGAAATGGAAATCACGTCTACACAGTCCGTATATGTATCCACAATCACACGACCATGTGCCAACCAACGAGAAAGTTGAAAACAACGTTCAATTAAATTCTTCAAAAGATTTTTTTTTAGAGTTGGGTGCAAGCAGACAATATCACATATGAACAATAAATATTATTAGAAATACGCAGCATATTTTTATAAAACATCCAGAATAGGCTACATTTGAAAGGTAGTCTAAGTGCGGTCACAAATAATCTATTTAAAATAGGAGCTAGTTAGTGTAATTGTATGAAAATTCCATTGGTGCTTTCATTTCGATGCGCGCGCATATTACTTTGCTCTGATTGGTAGTCCTTAGCAGTCCATATCAACTAGCCCTTAGAAAGTTAAAGTTGAGTCAACTTATACGGAGTGATAAGGAGTAAAGAATTAGGATAAGGACTCTGTAGACAGTGAGATCTGTTGATGTGAAGTGACTATCTTACGAAGTAACTTATTATATTATTATTATTATTATTATTATTATTATTATTATTATAATTATTATTATTAGCACCGCGTCTTACTACTCGTTCGGGTTATACGCACTTATGCTAATGTGTAATGGAAGGGTGATTGTGAGATGAAATGAAGGACCTACAGTTTAACGTGGAATCCGAACCACGGTGGTGGCCTGGCATTCCCCACATTCCCAAGAAGTATTGTCAGAGGTGAAGGAAGGGTTTGGAAAGCAGATAAATTTGTGCCGGGACCGAGGATTGAACCCCGGCCGCCAGCACAGAAGTCTGACACCTTACCCCTAGACCACCAGGTCACCAAAGTAACTTACTACGCACTTTACGGATATGGAAGCTGTAGATGGGGAGATTAAACAGAGTGTACATTAATAATAAGTTAGGTAGTAACTTTATTCGCCCAATCGTAAATAATAAGATATCTGGGATCAATATAATTTGGTAGAGTCTGCCAGTGCTCAGATTTTTCAAATGTTTGTGGAGTTTAGTGTAGTCTACACATTTAAAATCACTTTCCTGGTCTTCATCGAAATGTGAGCATTACTTCCTGGTAGCCTACATTAAAGTACTGGATGTGCCCAGCATTTAAAATGTACGTTTTTATTAGCTTTAAACAAAATTTTGTTAAAAACCTTGGATCATTAATAATTGGGTATGCTTTTGTTATTACGGGATACTTTAATAAATAGAAAGGAAAATAAATTTCAACATTTTAACTTTTATTTAAAGAGACTCATCATATACATTGTTCATCACTCCGTTCGTTACTATTGATTTTGACTAGGTCAAATATATTTAATGTTTAGTCAGAGATTTCGAAAAAAATTAGATTTGACCAAATTTTAGCAAAGTTTAGTCTTTCAATACATGACAGGCTTAAATTGGCACCAAAATGAAAATTTGTGAATATGTAACAACGGATTTTATTTGATTCCAGCTATACTTGCTAAACACATTAGTAAATAAATAAATTTTTATTAACTTGTTATTTAAGTCTACATTAAATAGTCAAATAAAAAGTTGGTAATTTTTGGTGTCGTAATCTACTTGAAACAATACTAAAGTGTTCAAAGTGTTCTGTTTTATTCTATTTCAACTAAACTGGTTATCTTCATTGTGAATCGTTTGACCCATAAGCATCTATGTGCGCTTTCTCCCGTGCAAACCCATCAAAGTGTGTTTTTATAAATATATATATATATATATATATATTAGTATATGAATGCCAGGCCTCCACCGTAGTTCGGATTCCACGTTAAACTGTAGGTCCTTCATTTCATCTCACAATCACCCTACCATTACACATTAGCGTAAGTGCGTATAACCCGAACGGGTAGTAAGACGCGGTGCTAATAATAATAATAATAATAATAATAATAATAATAATAGTATATGAATTAGGAAGGTAACTAAGAGTAATCGCACCAATATTTGTCTGGACACAAGGAAAAATAACTTTAGAATAACCACCCCAGTGTATTCCCTTTTTAATTGGAAACTTTGGGTGACCTGGTGGTCTAGGGGTAAGGTGTCAGACTTCTGTGCTGGCGGCCGGGGTTCAATCCTCGGTCCCGGGACAGATTTATCTGATTGCCAAACCCTTCCTTCACCTCTGACAAGACATCTTGTGAATGGGAGGAATGCCAGGTCTACACCGTGGTTCGGATTCCACGTTAAACTGTAGGTCCTCCATTTCATCTCACAATCACCCTACCATTGCACATTAGCGTACGTGCGTATAACCCGAACGGGTAGTAAGACGCGGTGCTAATAATAATAATAATAATTGGGAACTTTAACATGCATTGTATGAGTCTACTGCTATTATAAGTATATGACTTGCAAACTAACCTAATACCAGAATCAATATTTTACTTAGTCCCAAATTTAACAATTTAATTTGTCATATAGTTAGGGTTCAGCCGATTATTATAACCCCTTATCGCAATAGTTATATTAATACCACCAGGTAACTAAAGATATTTAATATGCCAATGTTATACTAATTGTAATACAAAGGAGTAAGCAACGCAATACAAGGAAGGTATAACTAAGTTAATTTAGAGAATATATTTAAAATAAGGCTTAGGTCGTACATTTGGGAACTGCGTGATAAAATGGTTTTCTACGCACTTCCCTAGCCAAAGTTGTATTTTGAGTCCTTAAGTGCACAATAAGCAAACAGTGGAAATAACCACAGTCAAATGTTCCTCCACGAAATGATGGTTGCACCATTTGCACTGCGTAGCCAGAAACTTCCACAGATAAACAAGGGGAGTATATAAATCCCCAATATCGAGAAGTTGGGGCTCTCTTCTTTGATAACTCTCATACTGACTGTATGTAGTACTGGCTGGATAGTTATTCTTGTGAACCACGAACTTGTAATATACTTTTGGTGACCTGGTGGTCTAGGGGTAAGGTGTCAGACTTCTGTGCTGGCGGCCGGGGTTCAATCCTCGGTCCCGGCACAGATTTATCTGATTTCCAAACCCTTCCTTCACCTCTGACAAGACATCTTGTGAATGTGGGGAATGCCAGGCCGCCACCATGGTTCGGATTCCACGTTAAACTGTAGGTCCTTCATTTATCTCATAATCACCCTACCATTACACATTAGCGTAAGTGCGTATAACCCGAACGGGTAGTAAGACGCGGTGCTAATAATAATAATAATATACTTTTGTTATTATTTAATAAAAGTTTAAGATCTTAGTTCTTCATCATCAACTTCTGATCAACCGCCTCGGTGGCGTAGTTGGCTAACGCGCTTGTCGCTTTGAGCTCGACTGCTGAGGACGGGGAGAACGAGGTTCGAATCTCGGTCGGGTGAACTGGGGATGTTTTTTCTTAAATGTTTTTCCACGCAAATGCGGGTTCACTTCCTCTAATTCAACCTTCCCAATTCCTAACCCATTAGCGTCGTTAGTACTTAAAGCGTATAACCCGAACGGGTAGTAAGACGCGGTGCTAAATATTATTATTATTAACATCTGATCCTTTATTCGATTACAGAAAGAGGTTCTTATCAATGGCTTGGAGTCCAAACGAACCTAATAGTTCCCAAACCTGAGGGATGCTACAAATTTACCAAAGATCAATTTTTGACTTTATCGGTATTAGAAGCGGGAACATCTAGCTCGTTAGGCACACGAGCTACCAACTTTTGGATGGCATTGTTCCATCGTCTGCCTCCCATCCCAGTATTCTTGTCACTTCTCTGACATAATATACCCTTGTCAAGTCAGAAGAAACATATTTCTCACATGAAAACTCGTCCAAGTTTTACTTTACAAGAGGTATAACATTTAGCACATTTGTTCTCAACTTCATGTTAAATAATATATTTATTTTAAACCTTTCAGACGTTGTTAATTCCTACTTCTCACACAAAGGAAAATACGACGTCATAATATGTTTCACTGGCATTCCCAGACATTCCCATTAGGGAGGAGGATTTTACAAAGATCTCTCCCTTTCTCTAGATTCACACTAGAAAGCTTATATCCATATTATAGGAATCATTCCCTTACTCCTTAAAGCCGTATGCAAAGCCAAAAGCCCTGACTCACTGACTCATCACCTTATTGCATGAGCCCCTCGACCTGGAAACTTTAAATTTGGCAAGAAGGATCCTTTCGGGTTGTAGGTATCCGATAAGAAAAAGTTTCCCGAAATTCAACCGTTAAGGAGGTGAAAGGTGTTGGAACATTTTTAAAGGTATAACCGTATCTTCTAAATCACTTGAGCTGGAAATATGTAACTTGGCAGGGAGGTTCTTTTTATGTAACAATCCAGAGGCTTTTTGGGATTTTTCAAAATTCAACCTAAAGAGCCTGAAATGGGAATGGGTAGTTTTTGAATAGTTTCAAAATTTCAAAAGATACCAAACCCGCGATTTGGGAGGGCTGTTAATCTTACAAGAGACAAAACAAGATTGTAATTTTAAAGCCAAATTCCAATAAATATCAACACTAAAGTTGCAACTGGCTGTTGTATCTTTTATCTCGCGATACTATTGGTAACTCATATGTATCTGACAAAACTCCCATCACAGCTTCAGCCTTAGTTAAGTGAAGTATGACCATAAACAGGGGATAGATACTGGATATCTCAGTGTTAGAGCACTGATGCACTAAGTCAAAGGTTCCGGGTTCAAGTCCCGTGACCAGGAGTCATTTTTTCAATTAATAGAATTGTGGTCCTCTTTATACAAACAATGCCATAATTACAATTTTTTGCCACCTGTGTGCTGATTTTTATTATTGTGGTCCTGGATCATTGTAGATCTAAGTTTATTCTTGAATTGAATCAGTTTAGCAAATGTTCATTCATAGGAGGTACTAGTGACAGAAGTACCGCTAAATTCTTTAATAGCATTAATAAATTACGTAATTATAATTTCCGCGCCAATGTTCTGAATCTAGTCCAGCAAAGTGTACTACAAAACACATCTTTGTTTTACAAACCTTATTTATCCTTCTTATGCCTAATAATAAAGGCCGGAAAAGCTTGATGAAAATGAACTATTAACTATGTCAACATTAAATGTAAAGTTCTAAACTTCGATTATAAGCTCTTTTTTTTTATCAAATTGTTGCTCAATACCTTGAAATAATAAAATTACACATGTTATATATTGTTTTCATGTTTTTATATCCACCAATATTTGTTTTCCTTGCTTTCGTCTGAGTATTAAGCAACTGGCCTTTATATAACTATTGGGTTTTCAAAATTTATTTTCTTCACCCGTCTTTAAAGTTTTTCTGTAGGCCTCATTGAAAAAAGTATCATCAGAAAGTTGGACTCTAAATGTCCATAATGGTCCAGAGATTCAATTTATAGTCTTGAAGTTCTTTGCTGACCCCAAGAAGCTTCATAAGAATACCTTTCCATAACAGCATACTAGCAAATAACTCGCTAAATGCAAGAATATACCAAACGAGGTTTAAAGAAGGTGCAAAGCAATGTATCGTACAGTACGTGTTTTTGTATGTTATGTATGAATAAAATGCATGAACATTAATTTAAAACATTTTAAATAATTAAAAAACTTAATCAATGAAAGTGCCCACGTTTGTTCCATACTATGGGGCAAGAGTAGACACGCGGATGGGGAAAAATTAGCCTTTTTTTTTTTTTTACAGGAGTACATTTTTCTAAGTAATAATAGAGTATAATAGATTATATTCTTGTTATTAACTATTACTTATACACAGTGGTCAGTGGTGGCACGTGATATTTATTTTTTGGTGGGTCCAGGTCAACGCTTACCCAGTGGCGGCTCGTGAGTAAACCTTAATGGAGGGAGCGCTCTTTAAAAAATGTCAAATTAGGTAGACCTTACCTTACTTATATCAACCTTATACCATCCTATATTTGGTTGACAAAATACACCATAAAAAGTATGAAAAAGGTAAAGTTATTAAAAGTAAATACAAGCTATATGTAAAATTATAACTACTCACTTAGAAGTAGAGGATTGTCCATCGTGAAATACACACACACCAGTAAACAAAAAATACGTAATTAGTTTATTAACCCTATCTTGAACACTATACACACAATATACTTTAAGAATTACTGTATCAGTAAGTTTAACATTTTGAGGAAAAATATAATATTCTGTTTTGTCTGAAATTAATTGTTCTATTACTAGTTTGTCAAAGTCTGGTATCATCGCGAATCATTGACTATTCTATAGACAACATGTTCAAAGCATTTAATCTGTCTTCACTCATGATGTTTCTTAAGTAGGATTTGATTAATTTCAGAATTTAAAAACACCGCTCACTTTCCGAAGTAGTCATAGGAATAGTTACAATAATTTTAGTGCTTTTGTGATTTATTTAAATATAGGCCTACCACCTAATCCAAAGAATTTATAAAATGTAATGTTTTCAAATAACCAGTCATATTTTCTTCTGTTATTTCTGACCTCGAGTAAAAAACCTCAAGCTCTGTCAAAAAAAAATTTTTTTTAACCATCATTGGAAATGCATTGTAAAATTGGTTAATATATACTGTAAGCCCACTTTTTTTATGTTCATTGAGGCGTTCGGACTGAAATATCTTTACTCCACATAAATGGTTTTTGAACAAAAAACGCTCTTTTATTTGAAACACAACTGTATCACAAACTTCCTTTGCCGATAGATTTAAATTTTCATTACTCGCCTCTGTGGCGTAGTTGCTAACGCGCTTGTCGTGTTGAGCCCGACTGCTGAGGACGGGGAGATCGAGGTTCGAATCTCGTTCGGGTGAATTGGGGGTGGTTTTTCCTAAATGGTTTTCCACTCTACCTCCACGCAAATGCGGGTTCACTTCCTTTATTAAAAAACCTTCCCAATTCCTAATTCCATTAGAGTAATTAGTACTTAAAGCGTATAATCCGAACGGGTAGTAAGACGCGGTGCTAAGTATTATTATTATTAAATTTTCATTATTCATTCGTCGAAGTTTTCAAGGCGTAAGTCCTTTTGCGAGCATCTCAATTTTCTTCCTCTTGTCCATCGAACACAGGGGGTAGCAAATTTCTAATTTAGACTATCACCTTTTCAAAGTTGTCAATACCAGCATGAATTATCATCGGATCGGTTTGCATAACTTTTAAATGATTAAACAAAATATCAACGTGAGGCATTATTTTCGAGTAAAAATTTAGCCAAAACAATAAAGTGCTATTTTTAAGCCAGTAACAAAACCAGCAGAAAATGCTACCATTTCTGGGCTATATATTTCCAGAAAGCCTGCCATTATATTTTCGAAACCTTCCAGAATACGTTCTTTGTAGGAGAACATTGTTTGATTTATCCGGGATTGAAAATTCCATTTTGTTTGTTAGAGTCGAGGTAATTTTTTTTATTGCATATATGCTATAAAGCCGCTATTCTCTCTGGAGAGTGGGAAAAAAAATGCAGTAATCCCATTTAAATTGACTGAAAAACTCACACTTTTTATATTAGAAGCAGCTTGTTCTAGTACTTTATTTAATTGATGGGCATAATAATAAACATAGTGAGATTTTTTTATATTTTTCTTTGATTTTAACATTTACAACTTTCTCACGTCCGCGCATAGCATTAGGCTTCGACTTGTGTCTCTGAAATAAGTTTATCTGAATCATTTTTTAAAAATAGGATCAAGCTGCAAAAAAAAAGTGACAAACCGTCTGCGTCTTGCTTTTTAAGGTTCGAAAAGTCCTAAAATCGTCCTTGATTGCGACCATTTCATATCGGAAAACCAAGACTTTTTGAATTTGCGCAGATACTTCAGTTGTATCATCCACCATGAGAGATAAAAATGAGGATTTCTTAATCTCTTTTATAATATGATATCAGTACACAATGAGCATCTTCTGCAAAAGTTCATTTTGTACCGTCTTGGAGGTCCCTTTAAAAATATGGAATTCCTCCACATGGCTATTGAAACCAGCATTGATTTTTTATGGTCTTCTCTATCAATTCCAAAATACGCCTTTTTTACTAGAGCCTTACTTTTTGTTATGACAACGAAGAGGAGATTACAGTTACCACAGAATTTAAATGTCATCATCTAGAAAGAAATGTCTATTTTCTCCAATCTCTCATTATGTTTGCGAATATTTTCAGCATATGTTTTTCTCAAACTAGCAGAAATGTTAGTTTTTACTAGCAGCTGAAAGCTGATGAAATTGTTTTTATGATTTTTAGAGTTTTCATGTTTCTTATCCAACTATCATCACCACCTCCTAATAACAAACACACAAAACAAAATAAGAGTTATTTTCTTCACACCCTCAAAACACTGATTTTTATTATATAGCTTCTTATCAAAACGGTGCTTAAAATTCATCTTTCTTTGTACTTTATGTGTACCTGAATTAAGTTCAAATCGGGCCTTGCATTGTTTTTAATTTCAAACTTTTTTTCTGATGTTAAAGAACCAAAATTCAGTTTTTTAGTATCGGAAACATTCATTATTCACTAATGTAATCTAAAACACGAGTAAAAACCGGTAGCGTCACACACACTATACAATTAATCAATGACTGATAGTCAACTGCAGCAGACTACACTTGAGTTCAGCCCTAAAAACTTGGCGAGGTTAAAGAAAGTGACGTCAGGTTGTCATGGCAACCACCTTGTGACGCATGCACAGCTCGGGGGCGCTGCGAATTCAGCCAGCCACAGCGCTTTTAACATATGCGCTCTTTATGCCACGCGTTGACGCGATTATAGTTTTGAAAATTTACTCAATAAAATGGGTAAATGATATAAGATTTTTTAAGTTGATTTGTGTTTTTCACTATGTAATGAGAAAATACGAGAAAATAGATATTAATTTCAAAATATGTTTTGTTTATTCTTTCGCTTCATTTTGCAGGGAGGGCGGTGCCTCATAGCCCTAATGACTTTTTCTCCTCATGTGTTAGTTAACATATTAAATTAAATTCATGCAAGTTTTCTTATTTTAAAAAATCACTAGAACTACCCAATAACTAAACAAATTTACAAACAGAAAGAATAAAATAATACAGGTTTTGAATTAAACTCGCCAAGGGATGATACTATTTCATTATTTGTACAAATTTGGGCGCGTTTGTTCTTCTGACTGGCAAACACTTGATGACTCTGTTGTTGAAGTTTGGAAGCTCAGAAATGTCTTCCTTATGTATAGAACAATGAATAAACAGCTAGTAAATTTAATCGGTCTTGTCCCATGGTGTTCCTAAGGAAAGTTTGGATTATCTTTAACATAGTTAAATTAAGCTCCGACCACGGAATATATCTGTGATGCAATATTTACTGTTCCAAATATTTTAAACCTAGATACATTCTCCAAATGAATGGCACATTCCTAATGTTTTTTAATTCTTTCAATTAAATGTTTAAGATCCTTACAGCTTACCGCTGTACACAAGCCACACCACCAAATAATAAACAGCTCACAGTTAACCGCAATTGTTTACCAAACCAATTATTAGAAAGTTATTTTTTCCATCCGTCTGCATAAATGTAAAGTCACTCGGCTGATGTGCTCCTAACCGTTTAGTTTAAAGTTTTTCTTGCAGTTTTAATGAGAAAAACGAAGTTTTAAATAAAGAATCTACTTTATTATTTAATTAATCACGTTCACTCGTCACCTTAGCTATTGGGTCTTTAACACATGCTAAAATAAGGCTACATACACGCTAAAACAAAATATAAACTATCTTTATTGAATCGCGGGCTCGTTCAGGTTGGCCGATTAGCTACTGTTGAGCTTGCAGTGGAATTACCTTGAGACGGACGATGGGACTTATCTAAGAGGAGCTGGCCTATAGCAGTTTCTATATTTAGTCGCGGGAGTCTTGAGCGCTGATCCAGTTTCGTGATGATTTTAGGAGTGATGAATGGAACTAAAATACTGTATAACGAATCTAATAATTCACTGTGTGTAGATAATGGTGCTCCACTTCATACTAATTTTTTTTTTTTTTACAAAATATGTTATAAAATAAAAATAAATAAAAAATAAATTTTTCTAAGTTCCAAAACTGTTTACTGTCTCCTCATATATTATTTGTTTTATTTTCGTGTACTCAGTCCACACTAACTTCAGAGTTTCTGGATGTTTAAGCATTTTCTTAGTGAAGTCGTAATCTTCAACACGATTTTCACAACCTGAATTATGGTCAATTGGATCATCTGTAAGAATACCTAAAAAAAATATAAGACTATTAAAGCTCTTCTGTGGAATTAATAGCCACTGCTTCTGCAAATTAAAGATAGTGGTCTTAAAAGACATGGATATTTACAGGATATATACCAGTTTTATTAAACACATTTATTATTTTAATTTGTGTAAATGCTTTAAAATAAGCGCTTCGTGATGGGCCCATATCATATTCATTGAGACACTTACCGGGTTTGTTTGTTATCCTTTAAGTCCATCTCTTCATCCCTCAGATATTACTTGAGTGGTCCAAAACTGACACATCCAACGTTTAAATATGATGTCATGTGTGGAAACAAAATCAACATTATGACCCCATTTTCGTGGCAAATCGCTAGCGCTCTCAAGGACTTATGACGAGAACAATGGTTTTTTACACTCAATAAAATGAGGGAGAATCTTCAAAAACATGTTGACGTCAATCCAAACTGAATATTCCGGGTAACCCACTGTCCCTGGAAGAGATTCATTAATTAAAACTGTATTTATGCTTACTCTTGTGTATATAATGAATGGGTAAATGAATAAACCTAAACATCTACAGCAGCCACAAGAACGTTGTTTTTGTCTTTTTTAGTAGATGCGACTTTTCCCACTTTCTTAGAGCTTTTTCGGCCCAATATTTTCTTGGGTGTTTGGACTACATTGTATTCAGTTTCATTTGTACTCCATATTTGGTCCGAAGTAAAAATGTCTCTCACGAACGATAGGAGCCAAGCCTCTCCAGTTTTATTTGTTTTATGACTAAAGTGATGTGTGATACAATTTGGTTTAGACATACTAATATGCCAGGTGACGAAAATCTGCATTAGTCATTTTATGAAATATATTTTGCGTATTTATAACGTACGAAGCTAGCTCATTTTTTGAATCATCAGTAATAGCTTGTTTATTTCTTCATAATCTGACCACTTAGTCCTTATTTCGCTTAAGCCTAATCCGTTTTTAAATTGTAGATTTGAGAATTCCAAACTGATTTCTTGCTATACATTTCTTAATTTCTTACTGCCCTGTTGGCAGTTACCTTTTCCTTTTGAAACCATGAAGCTCTGATTATTGTAGTCGTAACGTAGTTTCGAATCATCTTTGCTGGGTAAAATAAATTTTAAAAACAATTTTTTATATGCATTAACTATTTAAATTTAACTTAAAGTAAGAATAATAAAAACAATAAAAACACTGAAATGTAACAAATATTTCCAATGGATGAAAGCAGCGCTTTACATTATTATTATTATTATTATTATTATTATTATTAGCACCGCGTATTACTACCCATTCGGGTTATACGCACTTATGCTAATGTGTAATGGGTGGGTGATTGTGAGATGAAATGAAGGACCTACAGTCTAACGTGGAATCCAAACCACGGTGGAGGCCTGGCATTCCCCACATTCACAAGATGTCTTGTAAAAGGTGAAGGAAGGGTTTGGTAATCAGATAAATCTGTGCCGGGACCGAGGATTGAACCCCGGCCGCCAGCATAAAAGTCTGACACCTTACCCCTAGACCACCAGGTCACCAGCGCTTTACAATTAATTAAATTATTAAAGTGAAGATTGGGGGATGAACGAATATAATTACGTAGATCAGCCGTAACTGAGTCATATTAGAATAAATTAAAAAATGATACCTGGGCACGGGACCTTTCATTTAGCGCATCAATTAGCTTTCCAGGGATCGCCCCGTGATCAGCATAGTACCTTACTCATATTTTAAGGCAGAGTCTGTGATGTCCTGACAACGGGATAATCCCTGGATAGCTCAGCGATAGAGCATTGGCGTGCTAAACCAAAGGTCCTGGGTTCGATTCCCGTGTACAAGTGTCATTTTTCAATCTATTCGAATATGACTAGGTTACAGATGATCACAGTAATTGTATTCGTTCATTCTCCAAGTTTCACCTTTCACATATAATTAATTGTATAGCGTTACTTTCTTCCATCACTATTCAAACTTAATTATTAAGACAACATTTATAAAATCAATCAGTCTTCTGGGTTGTGCAGTGATTGATATAGAGAGTAAATAGCTCAACAGAATGGATAAGTCCAGTTATATACTGTGTACTTTATGGAGTGATGTATGAACATTAGAGGCGATTCCCAGCACACCTCTGTGAAGTGGATTGAGAAACAAAACCAAGTTATAGACAACCGCGTTCTAAAAATAGTGGATCTTCTCCTAGTTTGAGTATTTTTATTTATTAGATAATTATTAATCTTGCGTAGATACTTATTAACCAATAAGCATGGCTCTTGTATATTGCTATGCATAATAAATGTAGAAAAAACATTAACCTAAACATTTCAGACTTATTTACTTACTCTATTTGAATGAAAACCTTTAAGATATTTCATGATGAGGACGTTTTGCTCAGTACCTATTACTTTACATATCGATGTGGGTTTTATGTGCGTCTAAATGTCTGAGAACAAACTAAACAATAATATATTGGATTATTTACACACACCTTTCCTCATTTCAATCTATTTAACAATACAAAATAATAAATTTGTCCATATATTAACTTCGTTGTCCCTTATCCGTTTTTTACCAGACCACTTTTAAACGATTTGTTTGTCTATTATAAAATGTCCTTAGTAATATATGTGTGTGTCTTAATCATGGAAAAACAATGGTTTCTAGAGAAAATGCTTTTTGGGATAAGTTGAGGGCTCCTGTAAACTAAATAAGTATAAGTAATTAGGAATTAAAACCGGAAGTAGGCTAATGTTTCTAAGCCCACATTAATTCACGGTCTTTTTTTTTTATCAAAAATATCTATTCTACTATTCTTATACATCATTAAAGCCCTAAGCTTTGAAAGAATATCAAATAGTTAAGAACAAAATAAACAATTAGACTCAATTTCTTATCTAATAGTGACTATCCCGTGCTTATTTAGTTAACACAATTTGATCAGAAAATGCCTATGCAAACAGCTTATGATTTGGTTTCTTAAACCATAGACCTAAGAAAAAATAATCATGTATATGTTAAGTAGGATCTAAATAGATTTTTAAAGCTAACCGATTAAGTTTTCACTAAATATTGAAACTATTCTAATTTTTTTTAAAAACCTATTTTGTGAGCACAGTTGTTTTGTTTTTGCTATTTCTTTGTGGTTGCAGATCCGAACGCCGCATCGCAGCGCCACTACATCAAGCGGCTACGATTCGTACCACAGTCCACACCGCCGCTGCTATGTTCTGCACACGCTCCGCAGGTAGTTGGCTAACTAACACTGAGCAATTATAATTAACTATTTATTTTAAACATTTCAAAGCCAGGGGTATTTAAAAGTTTAATTTGCGATAACATTATAAAAACAATTTGAGGAGATAAATCTACAGCACCATGGAGAACACCACTCCGGCCAAGATTTAAACAAAGATATTGTCACCACTGAAATGGGAATGGAACCTTATTTAGAAAGGGGAGGGGGAAGCGAATTTTAAAGGAACTTGACCCCCTCCCCCAACACACCCTACCCTAATCAATAAATGTTTGGTGTCCCTAAAAGCATTTTGGTGGTCCTCCTAGCCAATAGGTAATTGAAAATTATATTATTTTTATAAGTTATTTGGAGTAGTCTTCGACAAAAAATTTTAAAATTCCGATGCTTCTAAAAGCTACTTGGAATTGGAGTGGTCCTTCTTCAGCAAATTTTGAAAATTGGATTCCTCTAGAAGCTATTTTGAGTATTACTCACCTTAAATTTTTTTAAATCCTCCAGAAGCTACTATTTAAAAAAATTCTCGCCATAGAATTTTTAAAATTTTGGATGCCTTTCAAAATTATTTAAAGTGATACTCATCTTGATTTTTTACGATAAGTAGATGCTAGTTTGATCTAAGACCATCTTTCTGCTTCATATTCGATAATATCAGTGGATTTTAAATATATCTGGAAAGGAAAGGGGGGGGGGGGGGGCAAACCTTTTCCATGGGGGAAGAAATTTTTTTTCAATCCCCCCCCCCCCCCCTGGCTCCCAAGGTTCTACCACCACTGCATCACTGATATTCCAGTTTAATGTTGGATTGAGCTCTCAAGACTAAGTGACCTCCGATGAAGGTTCAACTATAAAATTTGTTACCAATCACCTTTGAGGAGAAATTAAAGCATTTTGATTAGTTATTCTTCAAACATGTTGTATCAATCACGATGTTTTTTCCCCTTCTTAAAACAGATTAATAATTTAAGTAGGATCAAACCACTATTATTTATTCTTCAATTAATGCTTAGTTATCTTTTCACACAACAAAACAAACCTTTCCCAAGTGTGGTCACGAGAGAGCATCAGTCAAGCCACTAAGCTACCTCAGTGCCTTTTGAAATATGAGTGTGCAATCTGGCTTGAGATTTACTTACAGAGATTTTATTCGCTCTAATTTTTAAAGTTGATGACATTGACTTGAAATAATATATGAAGAGGTTTTTTATAAATTCATTTTACTGATTTACAAATAGCTAAAAGATTTACAGTTTGTTAAGATTGATGAGTTTGTAAGGTAATTAATAAAATATAGTATATACAATTTAAATTAACACAAAAATTTGAAAACAAGATAGAATACATGTATCTTTAAATTTTCTCTTAATTATTTACTATTATAAGTTCAAAAACGTTAAGATACTTCTATATACTGCATTATAGATGTGCGCAGCCAAGACACCCCCACTAAACATAGGAAAAAAAAAGAGGGGAAATATTGGAGTCACAAAAGAATAAAGTACCTAACTTTTATTAGAAACCACTTTCCAATAATAGTGGTATTTAATGTTGGCTGACCAACATATACCATTGTAATTTATGTATGTTTTTAAAAGAATTATCTTTTAAAATAAAAAATTAATTCTTTCTTGTTTTTAATGTATTCTAATTATTGTTAAAAAAGAATCAAGCCCATTCTAAAGAAGGTGGATAATGGGGTTTGATCCAGCTCCCTCTTCCTTCGTCTTCCAACCGACACCTCCTCAGCCACACCCTGCAAACACTTATGTAATGCATTCATCATTTCTTTTTTAATTATTAAAATATATCAATGAAATAATTTAATAAATTAGTTGTTACACAATATGAGTTGAGTTAAAAATAAATGGTACATAACACCACACGGAATTTCTCGCTCTATTGTTTAAAAATGGAGATATTTACTCAAAACTCATAATATATTATGTGTAACAAAATTATATACACTAGCAAACCCAAGCATAAATTGTACTATATTTATGTAAAACATTTTTTAAGTCCTGGTTTAAAATTTTATAATTTTATTTTTAAAGAATTAATGTCCTCATTTTTATGTTTAGACCGATAAAAAAAGATCAATATTGGGTCAACTAGGGTAAACACTTCGTATTTAAATTTCAATTTCCGATTAAATTTTCTACATTCTATTGCCATTTTAATTCCATCACATTGCTATTAAATTCCTCATTTATAAATTTTTACCAATAAAAAATGTAAATATTGACTATTGAGTTTAAAATGGAGAAAGATCATTGTTGTACAAACATTTCTCCTAAGAGGTTTAAGGAAAAACCACATAAGCTTTTTGAGAGACTTACTTATATTATTTACTCTATAGCATTGGAGAATTATTGCGTTAAAACTTAAGTAGTATCTCTTTACAACTAAAGCTCACAAAATATTATAAATATATTTGCCAATATCTCAGAAATTGTTGCTTTTATAAAAATATTTTTCATATAAAAGTTTTTTATTTTTAATAGTACTATAATTTTGCAATGAAAATAATTTAGTATTTCAAATAGTTGCGGAGATACGGAATTTTCTGCTTCTGTAAAGTACCCTAAAATTAATTTTCATGGGGAAATGAAAATAACCAGTTTATTTATAATCTTAATCAACGCCTAGATACGAATTGTAATAAAAATTGTTATAAGTTTAAACAGACACACAGCATTGCAAATACCACTTTATAGGGTTTGAGGGTTCATGAGACGTCCATCAATGTTTCAGGTTTTTTTTAAGGTCACAATACTTTACTTTGCCTTTTGTGTTCGAAAAGTTAAAAAATATATATATTTGCGTATAGCTTGAAGGTTATTGGTTTTATATAAAATATGCTTCGAATAAAATATTTGTATTATAAATATCCCTACATATTTTTAATGATAAATAATATATCTCAAATAGTTTAGCAGATATTATAAAAAAAAAGATAATTTACGCATCAGACCGGAACCCTTAAAGTCATTTTGCCAAAATATTAAGAATAGCAAGTTTGTTTAAAATATTTAGGAATGAAATTTAATCAAAATCATTAGAGCCGATTTTGAGAAAATCGAATTTTTCTCTTTTTGCCCTTTAGTAACATACCCTCAATTTTAGGGTTGGATATCAAATTCCAAAAACCCCTCGGGGCAACTATATGAAAACCCTAGATACCAAGTTTTAGCCTGATTGGTAAAATAGTTTATACTCTAGTTGGAGGTAAAGTAAGACAGACGGAAACTCAAAAACCACTTTTTGGGATTCTGGGGGTCATGAAACGTCGAGATTCATCAAAATCACGAGTTCGATTTTTTGGACGATCACAATACTTTCTCTACCTGTAAGATAGCGAAAAAGTAAAAGAGGTTATTTATAAGATAGTCTTAAACATATCATTTACCTGTAAAGAAGATTTAACGTTTAATTATTTTATTGCACAAATTGTTGCATGGAGATCAAGCACACCTCCATTTAAAAGTCTGATTATAAAGGTAATTTTTTCATATAGGTATGTAAAACACCTACTGACCTATATAAAATGATAGCTTTTATTAACCGATGATATTCACATGTCCATCACAGACTCTACCTTAAAATATGAGTGAAGAATGACCATGAGCCTAGTTGATTCCCGTGTCAAAGTGTCATTTTTCAATTTATTTGATTATAATTGAGATACGGCTCATGTCTGTAATTATAATCATTCATCTTCCAAGCTTCCCCTTTCAATTATACTTAATTGAATAGCGAGATCAAGGTTCGAATCTCGGTTAGGTGAAATAGGGGGAAGGGTTCCTGAATGGTTTTCCACACTCCCTTCATGCAAATGTGAATTCACTTCCTTTAAATTCAATCTTATCAATTCCTAACCTATTAGCGTAATTAGTACTTAAGAGTACAACCAAAACGGGTAGTAAGACGCGATGCTAAATAAATAAATTGTATATTGTTACTTTCTTCCATATATAAAATCAAAATTTGTCCTGACTTTTAATTCTAAAAATTTTGATAAAATTTCTTTTCTGTGAAAAAACTTGTAAATCTTTTTTTTATGTGATATCTTATATGTTAAATCATAATTAAATAATAATTACCAGACATTTGGCTACTAATAATACTTGAAATATTAATCAATCATAGGTACTGTACCTATTATACAAATACTAGAGCCTAAAAAATATAAAATACACAGTTGTTGCTAAACCTACATTGCAAAAGTAGTAAAAAATAACAAGCAATAAAAATACTAGGTTTTTAAAAAACTAACAGACAAAAAAATACCTCCAGTGATAAGCAAACACAAACTCTAGTAGAGCTAAAATACAAATAAAAAATATATTACAGGCCTACTAACTTTTTCTAATAAATTGTAAGATAAAGCCACACTAGTATTGTTTAACAAAAGTAGTAACCGATTATTACAATAAATTTAACAACGTTTGATGTTGTGACACATAACCTGAGAAACACAGATGCTGTGGCATGCATCTTGCGAGACATAGATGTGACATTAGGCTTGCGAGATGCACCTTCTGTGACAGCTTCATATAAAAGGTTCCATTGACTTCACAGAGTTTGTTGTGTCGCAACAGTGTGCCTTGAAAGTGGCTGAATGAAAGGTAAATAATACTACACATGTGTTAATCTTTGTATGTGTTGCCAGACCCAGCTCATACCAGTACCCCAGCAACCAACACGGGATAGGAGCGTCCACTCAGACCACTCGAGTACCAACAATGAAAAAGGAAGACACCAATTGTTATCTGTAAGTGTGGCCAATGGTATCAGCCTCATGCCGATGCAAGCTCACAAGATCTCCAAGTGGTGCCATGCACCTTCAACTGTGTAATCTTGTCTGAATGATATATTGCTAATCATGGGACTTGGTGTGATCTTCTTTGTGTTGAGTTTCATAGTCCTAAGAGTTTGGGATAGTTCTGGTGCGCAAGATAAAGTTAGTATGGTTTCCATCTCACCCCAAACTGACGAGTGGAGTATATCCAGCATAGGAGTGATGGTTACTAACAGCTAGCATAAGATTAGTATTGAAAACAATCTAAAGTATTAATACTTCCCTAAGGATTATTCTATAGTTGTATTCGTAACTTATTGAAATAACAACAAAAATATTATTAGAACAACTATGTGGTTTTTTTTTCACGATTGTGACAGTAAGAGATATTGAAATATTAAATTAATAAGTATTATATTCACACTTGTATTTTCTTATAATTGGCTACCATTATAAAAGGTTTTTTTTTTTTAACTTAAGAGGAAGAACCATACAAAATATTAGTTTCAAAATAAAATGCTTTATTTTGTGAAAACAAGTGCATGAGCACAACTGAATATGGTTTGTATGACTTAATCTACCACCCTCATTTTGTCCAGTCTTGTTTGTAAAGCATTTTTAGGTGCACTACAAACTCCACTTCCACAAAAAAGAAATTGTTATTTTTATAATTGTGAATTTCACAGATCATTAGGGTGGTAATGGGTACACGAGAAATATCTGGTAGCTCTTGATGTCAGTGACCAGCCCCTTCCCCCTCCCATCACCCCTACGCTAGATAGAATGTAACAGTTTGTTTAGATACAAATAATTCAAACTAGTCATATAATTTTTGGTTGTGTTATGAGCAGATCATTGTGTGATCCAAATGTGAATAGCAAGTGCCATTTTGGGTGTTAAGTGTTCAAATTTCAGGGTCAACATATTTTATGTGGCATTAGAGCTATAAATTAACGTTAATACTATATTTTTTGCAAGGTTTCAAATAGTTGGCAAATTTTGCAAAATATTTGAAGTCAAGTTTTTAAAATTATAATTATAAAAATATTTAAACCTCAAATAAATGAGTTATCAATTTATTTATTTTTTCCTCTTTTATTGTATTGGTACAATTTTTTTTTCAGTAAACATAATTGAAGGGCTTGGGGCAATAATGTGCTGGATAACAAATTTAACACTAAAGAGACTTTAAACTATTTAGTTACATGAATAACTCATGGATATCAGGTCTATGTTCAAAATATGTTGGGTCTTTTTCTGTATTAATACAAGTATTTCAGGTAGAACATTTTATGCCACAATTTTGTCAATATGGCGGAAAAGTTTGAAGAGCAACTTACAAGGTGTGTTAAGAGAAAATTGAGTTATGATTGCATTAATGAATCTTAAGATGAATTGTTTGAAGACAGTGGGGGAGGAATACATCCCATATGCAGATAAGAGTCATCAGATAGTGATACAAACACTGATGTAAATGTTAGCACATTCTGATTATTTAGTGGCATAGTATTATTTCAATGAGATATCACATAAGTATGGTTTCAACATGTGCAATGGTATATAAAATAAAAATACCAGGAAATAAATGATTGTTGAACTTTTATTGCTCCCTCAAAGTCATTGGTGTGTGTGTGTTATTGAGGTATAGCTCCAGTAGGTTCTGATAAATACAGAATAATTTTCTATTCTGACTTTTACATTGGCTTCAAGCTTCCCAAGTCAGACTCATGTGGAGTATGCAATATGTGTGAAATAAAATGAGAAACTGTACGTAGTATAGGAAATGAACAAGAGACTAAAAAACTGGAAATTAATGCAAATAGCATTTATTAAGAGCAGATGAACAAAAAATAAATAAAAAATTACAACTGCAGTTCAAGACGTAAAGCGATTGACATGTCATAGCAATGGATTTACAACAGATACTTCTGACTTTTATGTTGTCTTTTGGTACTCCTTTTTACAAACGTAAAATATGGACTCTTAATTTCGGTATTCATGATTGTATAATTTACAGAGGATTTATGTTTATTTGGAATTAAACGCTTGCAAATAGAGGCAAAGAAGAAGTTGGGAGTTGTGATCTCAAGTACATATCATGCTGAAAAATTGCCACAAACAATTTAATTGTGTTTACAGACAACTGCCCAGGGCAGAACTTAAACTGGGCCAACACCAAAGAAAATAGTTTGAATCAATTGAGCATATTTTTATTATACCAGGTCCCACCCATTCCCCTTTTGACAGGTATTTTGCTCACATCAAAAATTATAAGAGAATACACTGTCAAAACATTTACACCATGAGAGAATGGTGTGATTGCAAAAAGCAATGAGAAAAAGCCATTCATATTGACACAACTTAAACAAGAAGACATACTTTCAGTCAAAGATATTTTGCAGAGATAATTTTAAAAAAAAAAGCATGTGATGATGGTACAGAATTAGACTTCTCCAATGTTACCTCGTTTAAATTTCCATCTGAAAAACCTTTTAAAATGTTTTTTGGAGCACTCGGTATATGGCGAATCTATTTCTGTGACTTTGAAAAAAGGAGGAAGGCCAGTAAATGTTGACAATCTGGAGGGTAAATATTTTGGAATTATTCAAATATATCCAAAGAAAATTAAAAATGTCCAGGAACTTTTGTTTTTTGTGCCTCCAATTTATCATGATTTTTATTTAAACTTGAATTCTACTGAGTCAACTGTTAATAATGGCAATGATAGTGATGAAATTATAGATAACAGTCATGTTTGAACTAAAGATTAAATCCTTCATGACAATGATGGTTGAACTAAATATTAAATTCTTGATGATTGTTGAGCCATTTATGGTGACACAACCTATCACTACTAAATAACTTTTGTTGTTGTAGACAGCCTAAGTTATATTCACTAATTATTTTCATTAATGATTTAAATAGTATAAAAAGTATTATATCTATGGGTGTTGTGATAATAACGCCAATTTATGTGACCCTACTGTTGGCATAGCATATTATTCTATGTTTTTATATCTCAACATTAACATGCTAAGCCACTGAAAATATAACAGTAATTATTAATAACAATGTATGTTGCTATACTTCCTTACATATTAAAATAAAATCTATTTGGTTTGGTGTCTTAGAGTTCAAAATTTATATAAAATTAAGCAAAAGGTAAATATTAGGGCTAATGAATTATGGATTTTTTAAAAAACCTTAACTTTCTAATATCTAATAACTACCAATATGTGGCATAGCATATTATTGCCCCGAGCCCTTCAATTAATATATGAGTTAAAGCTAAAAGAGGGACATTTATTAAGTGAAAGAGTTATAAGTGTAATGTGTAGGTATGTTCACTTTTTATTTTTTAGTAAACTTTTACATCCTCAAAACACTATTCTGTTTCATTTAATTTAAATAAATTTTAAATGTAAATAAATCTTTCAGAAAAAGAGAGAACCCTCTGTTTAGTTAAAACCAGGCGAATATGCTAAATTTGTGAATCTCTTAGTGTATCATAATAATTATAAGATTATAAATGTATTATACATTCCAACAACAAATCCAAACAGTTTGTGTTGCAATTTGAGCGAAGAAGATTCACACATACTTTTCAAAATAGTTCTTACACCCCTTTATATTGTATGTCATGTTAAGTAATACTAATAATTACACAAGATATTTATTTGAATGTTATATATATCATAACAATATGAAATGTTGTTTGCTCATATGTCCCCACTTAATATCTGACATTTACTTACTCAAATACATTATTTATTTAATTATACGAGCTAACTTCACAAATTAAAACTTGATAATAAACAAAAGTGTAATAAATAAAAGTTAAATTGTAATAGTTTGTAATTCGTGGAAACAAGATGTCCAACATAGCAAGTATAGAATATATACCAGACACCAAGTAATATTTCATTTTAGTATGATTTTAGCAACTTGTGTACTGAGAATAGTTACCTTAAAACTAAGAGAAGTTAAAAAAAACTTAATATTGGGTGTTAGGAACTTTCAAATATGTTCCAGATGTGTTACCAATTGTTGATTCATTTTAGAGTGAGTGTCAGCTCTATTTTTATTTTTATCTAACAAGTTTTAAAACAATTTTCAGAATAATGATATATAAGGAATTTTAAAAAAGTAATTAAAATGGTACCTAAGCTTTTTCTTCTACTGTATAGGTTTTATAAGATATGCACTAGATCTAAAATTATCACAGTTTGGTAATAAGTCTGACAAATAGTTTCTCGCTTGATTTTTTTGAAAATGAATAAAAACTAGATTATGAACTTATTTTTACTTGAGGTTCTGTGTATGTTTTTAAATATGAAATGCCAAAATACTTTTGAGTCAAAAGCCAGTTTATAGCTGGGTGGGATAAGGGATTAGTTAATATTAAAGATGGGACCTTTGAATCCTCAAGGATATTCCAGGATTCAAGAAAGTATCATAGTCAAGATTTGAAAAAAAAAAAATTAAAAAATTGGAATTTGCTGTTTTAGCCCTAACGTAATTATAGAAATAACTTAAAAAAACACTAAAGAACATTAATTTAACACTTAAATGAATGTATGAATTTTAAAATAAATACATTTTACTAAACAAATAGCTTTTAGCTCCTATCTCTATTTTATAATATTTTATTATATTATTATTTTCACTTATGTTCAATTCTTTTCCTGCCAATATTGAAATTTTAATTTGAGAATCGAGATTGGAAGGTAAAATAAAGATTCAAATTGGTAGAATAGGGGATTTGACCCATCTCTAGTTACTACATGATATTTCACAAGGTGAAAAATGACACATGGACACATGAATCAAAGCTACGACCTTTGGCTATGGACACCAATGCTCTATTCACTGATCTATCCAGGAGCCATCCTGTGCTCAGGGTTATTCTTCACTCAACATTTAGGGCCACAGCAGTGGTGTCTCTGGGTCAACAGGATTAGTGAACTATATGAAGTTATGGATACAGCTGTCATGGACATCATATTTCAACTATTTCAAAAGTGAAAAGCCGACACAAGAGCCACTGATGGTTGTGGTTTTCAATAAAAGCTCCAAGTAAGCTATTATTAATTCCACATGTTCATCACACTCTTCATATCTAGATATCTCTTTGGTAGAACATTGTATGCTAAGCCAAAGGTCCCGGGATTGTCTTTTCAAGCAATGGATTAATATTTAAGGAATCACATACACTTGAATGAACCAACTATACTATTTAGTCATCACACCTGCTCGTTCCAGCTTCAGCATAAAATATTATATAAGGTTGATCAATAATTTCAGTTATAGCTCTACCATGAAAGTGTGTTTATTCATTAATTTTTTTATGACATAAAAATTGTATTATTAGTAAACACAATCAATTTTAATGCTTTCATGACAGGCTATAGTTGTATTTAATAAACTACCTCATCTATTACTATTACATGGTGTATTGTTGTTTAATTAATCAAATTCATTTGTTTGTAGCATGAGGGTGCTATTAGTTGCTGATTGCAAGCAATTTGCCCATTCCCCTTCATATAGCCCTATCTTTTTCAGGGAATTATAGCATTAGCTCCCATAATACAATATTATCTTGCAATATTTCGTCTTACATCAGACTCATTAAAATGTACGTTTTGTTTTTATTTATTTAGCACTGTGTCTTACTACTTGTTCGGATTACGCTTAAGTACTAATCATGCTAATGAGTTAGGAATTGGGAAGGCTAAATTTAGAGGAAGTGAACCCACATTTGCGTAAAAGGAAAGTGGAAAATCATTTAGGAAAAACCTACCCCAGTTCACCCGACCCAGATTCGAACCTGGATTTATCTGTCCTCGGCGGCTTGGCTTAACACGAAACTGGTGTGTTAGCTAGCTACACCACCGAGGTGGGTACGCTTGTAAGTAGTTGTTTGTATTAGTTTTGAAAGCTTAGAACCCCCCATCTCCCACATCACTGATATCAACTTTGAAATCTTAAATTTTAAGACTTGTTTGATTATTTGGAGTGGTACATCTACCCGCCTGCCTAATTACAATTATTGGTGATAGGTTTTTTCTATAAATGTACCCCACAAGACCCTCCTAAATCACAGGGCCCCATTTTGAAATTTACCGTTTTTAGAATCTTATGGTTGTATGTGCTTTGGCAAGTTTCAAATTTCCAAGATATTTAAAAGTGTTTGAACAATTCATATGGAAGCAAGAACATGACATTTCTTTTATGTAAGTAATGAAAATGTGTAAATAACATGTCTGGAGTGAAATATGTACATTTGATTGATTAGTAAAATTGTTGTCATGAATGTATTATATGTATCTTAAGTTAATTACAAATTGTTGTAGCTTTGGAAATAAAAACCACACCAATAAACACCAATAATGTTTCATTGACATATTGATAAGGTAAAAAAAAAATGTATGTATATATAAAAACTATATGGAGTCAGCTAGGAAGTAAGCTATACCAGCAGAGTAGCAGTCTCCATTAGCTAAGATAGTGCCAATATTTGCGGATAGAGGGTGTTGTGTGGTCAACATAACGAACCCTCTGGCCGTTATGCTACTTATTTATTCAAATATGTATTAGCAATGTATTTCTATTTTGCATTGATTATCTTATTGTGAAGTTATTAAAAATTTTAGTAAATGGTTCAGTAAAATATTTTATTTGCCAATTTAATGCAAATTTTAATAATGCACTACAATGAAATCCTTTAATCATTTTTCTCCATCACAAAACTAGTTACTGGCAAGTATGACCTTATGAATCACTTTTATTTCATGACATATGTTCTCAGGAGTAAAGTTTATACATATTCTAACTTCTAATTCTCTACCCGATTAGTGTAAATATAGTAATTATGCTGATAGCTCGGATGGTTAATAAGCCGTTGTGCACAAAAACCCTCTTTTATACCTCGAACTGCATGCAATTCACTCTATCATTAATCACTAGCCATTTCCCAAAACATTAATTACAAAGTGTTACCTTAGCTCTTTTTTTTTTATCCCCGCATCTTAGTGACGGTTTGGGTGATACACATGTTATTTTAATTTCATTTAATATGCAGTGCTAATTGGAAAAATAAACTATAACCATGTTCAGGGTACTAAATGGCAAACCCAATGGGATATTGAGAAGACCTAAACACAGATGGAAGGATAACATTAGAATGGACCTTAAAGAAATAGAGTGTAATGAGGTGGGCTGTATAAAACTAGCTCAAGATAGGGATAAGGGACATACTTTTGTAGGTAGATGCAGTAATGAACTTTTGAGTTCCTAGTGCCGTAGTGTAAGTAAGTAATCAGTTAAAATAAATTCTTTACATTTATAAGTAAATATTTTGTAATTACCTATGCATCTTTAAGAACCTCACTCCAGCACTAATAATTATTACTAGTTATTAATTACTTAAATTTACACTATACAAAATGAAAACCCTTTAATCAGTAAGGACCCAAAAAGATGAGAATTAATAAAAAGAATTAGAATTTAGGACAGGACAGTTTATGAAAATTAAGTAAATATAAGACAGTTATCAAGGGAAACCAATTTTATTTTTGAGGTGTAGTTAAAAGTTGTAAAACGTATAAGAACTAGGAAAGATACATTCACTGAAAGGATATCAAATATTCATGAAAATAAACACTTGCCGTTCCCACTATTATTTATAGTAGGCTTAAATTATACATTAAAAGAAGGATAGAAGGGCAAAGCATACACACTTACCAGAAAACTGTAGCCTCAAAGTACTGTTGTTGCTTGTCTCTTGATTAGATAAAAAAAAGGTTAGGCTTGGATTCTGCAGTTGCCTGTTCAAACTTGTGTCTTTACTCTTGGTAGATGTATAGAATGTTTTGATTACTAAACTATCAGTTATTATTATTATTATTGTTTGTATAGAAATTATTGAGTGGTGTGTGTAGGCCTGCTTGGAAGGAAAGGAGAGAAGGTTATTTAAGGTTGAGAACAGTGGGGTGCCTGGGTTTGGTTATATATTGGGGAGCAAGTTCCCACCTACGAAGCTGGGTATCATTTCAACTATTGAGGAGGTGTTGTATTACTCTAGTATTAAAAAATGAGTCAAAATCTAACTTATGTGTTTGGGCATGAGGTACTACTAGTGTGTCATGATTGTTGTGGTTGGGGTCAAAGCGATGATCATTCATTCATTCATTTTCAGAGTTTTGCGAAATAAACCTTAACACATTGTACACCAGCATGAAATTACATGGTGAATTGTCAACCAAATTTATGATATTTTGAATTTTTGTTGTGAGAATATTTTTTGACACATAATACTTTTTTTTTTGTGTTTATTATAGTCATTTATGATCTTTCAGATTTTGTATGGACTTTATTTTGTTTTATAGAAGAAAGATTTTTTTAAGTTGTGTGGTAGTTTTTATACATAACACTTTTTTTTTTCAAATTTATTAAACAAAAAAAATATGTGCAAGTTTACACATTTTGTTACAAAAGCTAGAAATAATATTCTTCAAGTTCTGAGCCGGAATAATTATTTAATAATATTGATTCTATGTTGCATTAATCAAGCAAAGTTGCTTTTGAGGAAGCTGGTAGTAGAACGCTGATAAGTGTTTAGAAAAATAATAGTTTAGTTATACTATGGGACTTTTTTTCTTAAATTTGACTATGGAAAGTAAAATTATACTGTAATCATTGGGGAAGTATTGTTAATAGTGATTGATAATATTTTTAGTAATAATAATAGTAGTAATTAGTAAATAATTATTATTTCCAAATATGGTGACAAAAGTTAATTTTAGACAATGTTGGCGTTACTGATACCATCTGCTAGCTTCTGCTAGCTGTCATCGAAAACCATAGAAGTGGTAAGTCCACTGAACTATACAGATTTATAAAATCTGTCATAAATTCCACCAAGTTCACTTTGTGAGCATTGTGCTTAATAGACGACATTTTCGGACACGGGAAATAAAACAACGCCACACAAAATAAACAGGTGCTGTATCTACTATCACCACGTGTTCTGTGAATTTGTTGGCTAACTGCGCATGCATTCATCAGTCTGGGATTGCAGCTGCCCACACACGGGCAGATTTGGAATGACACTCCCGGCATCATGCCGGGAATGACCGTGTGTGGGCACCTTTAGAGCAGGTAAATTCAAAACTGGACAATTTTCCAAATTCTGTATCTTTTTCTTATAAAATTGATCCACTCACAGGAATATCTTGGCTTTGACACTGTCTGAACTACTTTCAATCAGTATATCAACATTTTGTTATTTTTTTTAAACTGTCTTTTCCATCTTCTTCAAATGACTTTAAATGTTTATCTTTTTTAAAAAATTCTACAGTAGAATTCACTTAACAAAACTCACGGCATACATAAACCTTTTTTCGTCCACTTTCGCAGGCTCTAATGACATGTACTTTCTCTTGAATAGAAAGAACTTTGTACTACAACTTGCCATGATTAAAAAATGTATATCTACATATAAAATTCCAAGTGACTACCAAAGCTAATGCTGAACTTATAAAACACGCATAAACAGAGCCGAGATTTAGTATGTGTACACACTGGAATATTCAAAACAATACTGAAAACAGTAATGATGTTCAGTGCGAGAGATGAATATATCTATGCAGACTGGTTTGTTTAGTATATATGAGAGTTCAAAACAATTTAAAAAAAGGGAGGCTCTATAACAGGGCTTCTTAAATCTTTTCCACTCACAACCCCTTTTCGCCGAGAAATTTATATGTGACCTTAGGTTTATAGCTCTAGGTATATAAAATAGGTATACAAATCAAACATTTACTGATAATAAATCATAGAAATAAAAAATATTTTAAACAATTCTTTGGTATACATATTATCTTACAATTTATTAAAAATGAAAGCAAATTTGCATAGTAATAAGAAGGGTGTGCTTGTTTATTTTTACATAAAGAATTAAATACTTGCTGAATATTTGATACTGCAGGACATAGAGCATCTTCAATGATTATCAGAATTGATCGATATTTTGATTTTATAATTGTCAATTCTGAGAACGTCGCTTCATATAAATGTGTAATATAAAATGGCAGAAGTATGTTTAGGGCCATGTGTCAGAACCCAATTTAGTTTTTTAGAATCAAAATTTGAAGGGAAGTATTTCTGAAAACCCGCCTCGGTGGCGTAGTTGGCTAACACACTTGTCGTGTTGAGCTCGACTGCTGAGGACGGGGAGATCGAGGTTCGAATCTCGGTCAGATGAACTGGGGAGGGGGGGTTCCTAAATGGTTTTCCACTCTCCCTCCACGCAAATGCGGGTTCACTTCTTATAATTCAACCTTCCCAATTCCTAATCCATTAGTGTAATCAGTACTTAAAGTGTATAACCCGAACGGGTAGTAAGACGTGGTGCTAAATATTATTATTATTATTATTATTATTATTACTATTTCTGAAACTCTGTCTCTGGGCACTTCAACTGATCAATTATAACTCTTACATATAAATCTTTAGGAAGGTTATTTTCAATTATAAAATCATCTGTAGCAGTAAACATCTCTAAAGAATCATTTCCCCCCCTGTTCTTCCCTATACTAAATTTTTTAGAAAAACTTTCAATTTTATTTTTTAACTTAAATGTTTTACAATTTGTTGTGTGTCAAAACCAAGGATGCAGTGAAGTCGCACAATGCAACACGGGCGAGTGTTGCCAGAAACACAACAGATGCATTACACAAATGATTTTGAATTAATTTATGGTGATATTGTCTCCCATTGAGAAACCTTTTGCTGTTGGCAAATTTTTTGCGACCCCCATATTCAGCTATACAAAACCATATGGGGTCGAGACCCATGTTTTAGAAGGCCTGCTCTATAGAGTTGTAAAGCTCCATCGCATATTAACAAGCACTGTGTCCAATAATGTTATGTATCTTTCCTATGAACATATTATTTTAAAATTTAAACCGAAATTTAAAATTGCATATAGGTACCGATACATTTAAAAACGAAATTTAAAGTTCTCGACATGAAAAGTTTTTGACGGTAAACCCGAGTGGTGGTGATGCCAAAACAGGATTTTTTATAACATGATTAGATAATTGTTTGACCAGACTGATAAAAAAATGACACTATGCCTGAGTTGACAAAACAGCCGAGGCAGTTATAATCAAGTTCGACCATATCAATAATATTTATACACCTAAGAATTTTTGTTAGCGCTGTGTCTTACTACACGTTCGGGTTATATGCCTATGTACTTATTACACTAAAGGTTTAGGGATTAGGAAAGTTTATAAATTGAAAGGAAGTGCACCCACATTTGCATGTCAAGAGAGTGGAAAACCATTTATGAAAAACCAACCCGCAAGCCCACCTTTGCAAAGTTTCTTGGTCTTGAAGTTACATTGTGTACCGTCTGTTTGTGGTACTGATTTACTTTTAGTTCAAGCTTTTGTGATGTCACCTTCAGACTGTACTAGTGTAGTGTGGCAGAGTGCGTCTTGGAGGATCAGCAGTTTAAACTCAGTCACTTGACGTAGGAGAGTTGTGCCGACTAAAAGAATAGCAGAGTGCCTGCCTTGGGCTACACATTTAAGGAAATTATTGGTGGCCGTGCAGGAAGGAAGGCAAATTTATGTTTGTTCAATGTATCAATATTAAATAAGCCTGAAATTATTGAAGCACTCATTGTGTCTTTTTTTGGTAATTCCTACATTTGGTCAGTGCAAAAACACACTGCCAGTCAGAAGCGGTTTGTCAAGCCAGGTGTTACACCTGGGACCATGCGGTCCAGGGGTTGGATCCAATGGTTATCACAAATTAATTGATTATTTTCTTGTCTACTCTGGAGTTTAAGCTTCTTTTTAAAGGTAGAATTCATATATTTGTCTATGTAAATGTAATATCAAATGAAATGAAGATGGTGAATGCTATCTATGTTTAGTTTTGTTAGTAAAAAACATGATTTGCTTACTAATATGAATACAAAACAACACTAAATATAGTTTCTTTTTAGATTTAAGACTGAAATGTATTCTGTAATTAATGAACTATTCATTAAATAGGTGAATACAACGATTGGTCATATGGTTTAAAATAGGATATTTGAAAAAACATCAATTCTAGTGGATTTTAATAGTTATATCCATGTTGTCAGCACAATCGATATAATGGTTTGTGCGTGATTGAGCAACAAATAGACATATGAACAGGTAAACATTTCATTATTATATATTAATAGGATAGTATTATTATATATTAGTGGGATAGTATTATTATATATTAGTGGGATAGTACTAAGAAAACATAAATTTATAAATTGTTTTTATATTAGGCCTACTGTTTTAAATGTACAATAACATTAATAAAGTCATCAGCATGAGATAAATTAATAAACAATAACATTCTATTAATTGATTTTAAGAGCTTAAAATAATGTTTATAATAGTTTCAGACCTAAGCAATTTGAGCAAAGATTCCATAAAAATAATATGTCTTATCTTAGATTCATCCTTAACATTAGGAAAGGTAATTAATAATGCACCAATGTTAAATGTAACATTCACCTTTGGGTTTATTTAAATTATCAGATTTAGTGGATTCAATTAGATTCTCCAGCTGAATTATTATTAGCACCGCGTCTTACTACCCGTTCGGGTTATACGCAACTCTCCAGCTGAAAATACATTAAATCAAAACCTAATTTATACCTTAGATGAACAATAATAATGTTGCAAAAGAAGCATGGAAACATTTGATGGTGAAAATTAAAGTAATTCTTGAGTGTTGACTCTTTTGAGAAACACAAGTAGCCTAAGTCATAAATGAAGCGATTTTTAAAATTAAAATAAAACAAAATATAATGAGTCGATTATTCCTTTTGTGTGTGTGCGCGCGCGCATGTGCGTATATATATTATATATATATATATATAATATATATATATATATATATATATATATATATATATATACACACACACTGACATAAACTGGGGAATGGCTTCCAATACCTTTATTATGGCAAACACCAAATTCAGAAGAAAAAAAAGATCACATTAAAAAGACATGATTAGCAAATCAACTACAAAAATAAGTGTGGTGTTTTATTTAAAAATTAGCTACTTATGGGAACAATAGTTTATGTGCCCAATAATGACAGATACATTTCCTAACCCTAACATGCAGTCTTGTTTTCTTTCACCACAAGGTGTATCAGTGACCTTGAGAGAGTTTTAGTGGGGGTTAGGGGTGAATGAAAGTTGGTCTGGTGAGATAGCTCAACTATGCCATGTTTAACTTCGATGACTGACTATAAGTTTGAATCCTGGCTGAGTCTGCTCAAAATAATGTCCCATGAAAATGTGTTGGTTTGTTTTTTCGAATTCTCTAGGCCAATACTATTGGCTTTTTAAATTAGTTACCCTTTTTATGGTCGGACAGTCGTTGTTTATAATCTTTCTGATGGATTTATAAAAATACAAATATATAATATAATTTACTTAGACAATTTAGATTTGCTGTCAGTCTGTGTTGTTACATCTATGACAATTAACAACGAAAATGAAGGAATCACTAAAAATGTTGTAAATTAAAATGCAAACATTCATAAAATATATATTTTTAAATAATCCGCTTAAGATGTTTATGGCAAAGTATTTATTGTACTGAAAACGTGTAAAATTCATTCACGACCTAAGTTTACCTGGATGACAGCTCAAAAAGTTACTATAAGTCATCCCTAATATATCACTACGCCAACAGCTGACATCTATCACTTTGGAACAGATGGTAATATATTAATGTGATAGTTAACCACAGTAATTTAGGCCAATATTATTTATATATTTATTTGAGGACGGACAAAAAGTTTATTTATTGTTTTATTCCCCTTTAAAATAATATTCACACCACTTTCACAAAAACTTCTAATGAAAATAGCTTCAAAATGGCAACTGACGAATTTAAATCATATGGTTGAACATGACGGTAAACAAGTTTTTTGCAATGATGCACCTATGCAGTTGATGAAAATATTTTATTCAGTTAAATATTTCAAAATAAGATAAAATAATCATAAAATCATTTATTGTATGTAAAAAAAATTACAACAATTTTATCTTTTCCAAGTAAATACGATGCCTGTATTAAAAGGTATTGATGTGTGGACTATATAACACAAAATCAATAATGTTCCAAAACGAAGAGTAAGTACTTTTAATTATGTTTAAAATATTGTTTCGAGTTGTATAAAAAGAAATTATTTTAAAAAAATGAAATTGTATGAGAAAACTTAAGTTTACGTTATTTTAAATGTAATATATAACAGGTAGTTAAATATCTTTACATTTATAACAAAAGTGATCTTTTACAAGTGTTGGCAACCCATAATTTAAACATGATTTTCGAACTGTCATCCAGGTAAAAACCTATCGTGATCGGACTCTATATTTCCGTTATGTTTATTCAAGGAGAAAAAAATTAAAAACAAGGCACTTTATCAGAAACAAATTTGAGTTGTGAAAGTTTTAAGGTACTTTATTGTAGTTAAAAAAAAATACATTCATTTACCTTTTAATACAGTATTTCACAGTAATCAGTCACATCTTCCAGGCAATAAGGCAGTTGGGATTAGCATCCTAATAGGATGTAATGAAGTGTTTATTCAGAAATAGTTACCCAACCTCCTTCCATACAAATCTGTGGATATTTTCTCTAAATTCTATCTTCCTTATTCCTCTCTCTCTCTTTACTATTCGCCTTTCAAATCTTTCCTTTTACTATAGGCATTGTGTTTAGACTATAGGGGCGCTAGTGAAACGCATGAGGCGCCCATATAGTGAAATTTTGAAGCTCAAAAGTGAAACATTTCAATCTCGTTGATATAATAATGCGCATCATAGCAACACAAATGGAAAAAATAATTATTAAATATGGTTTCTAAAAGGTTAATACTGCATATAGTTCCAAACAATCTCTTAGGAAGGGCTTAGCTTTATTTAAAGCGGACCACATTATCGATTTGACCAAACTTCAAGTTGAAAATTCAACTGTTATTACATTGAAAGTTGTAAGGCTTAAGATCGGTTTTCCCGACCAAACTGAATTCATATGATTGACACTGGGATAGGATCATTTTTTATGTTGCTTATTCTCTCCTCTCCTTGCCTATCGTCAACATTTAGTGCTCACATATTGCAATGCAAGTCTAAATATAAATATATTTAAATACAAAAGACAAAGCATATAATATACAATTGAAAAGTAACACTAATTACAAAATACATACTAAGGGGAAAACATTCTTGAAAATCACTTTATGAAGAAAAATAAATAGGTATTTAATAAATATTAAAATTTATGTTAAATATAAAAACATTTTCAATACACTGAAAAATAAAGTGATTTTAATTAAAATTAATGAAAGAGAATCAAATATATTCCGACTGGTGCGAGCTCTAGACAAATATGTGAGCACTAAATGTTGACGATAGGCATGGAGAGGAGGGAATAAACATCATAAAAAAAGTTTCTATCCCAGTGTCAATCCCATGAATTAGGTTTGGTCGGGAAAGTGGGTCTTAAGCCAACAGACATCTGCCTTACAACTTTCAATGTTATAATGTTCATCTTGAAGTTTGGTTAAATCGATAATGTGGTCCGCTTTAAAAAAAGCTAAGCCCTTCTTAAGAGATTGTTTGGAACTATAGGCAGAATTAACCTTTTGGAAACCATATTTAATAATTAATTATTCCAATTGTGTTGCTATGATGCGCATTATTATATCAACGAGATTGAAATGTTTCACTTTTGAGCTTCAAAATTTCACTATATGGGCGCCTCATGCATTTCACTAGCGCTCCTATAGTCCAAACACGGTGCCTATAGTAAAAGGAAAGATATGATAGGCCAAATAGTAGTAAAGAGAGAGAGTGTGTGTAGTGCGTAGGGATGGGATAAACTGCTCTTTAATAGAGCAGGAGCAATCTGCTACTGCTCCACCACTGGACCTGTTCCTTTTTGTCAGTCATTATATTCAAACCTACTCCCAGCCTAATTTTGTTTTAGCACTGCATCTACTGCCCGTTAGAGTTATAGGCATATGTACTAACTACGCTAAACTCTTTTTTCTCATGTAGCAATTAGTTATAAAGTCCATTTTTGAACACAATTGTTTGTACGCTAAATATTTTGTGGGCTAGATAAAATAAGTCGGTGTGTTGTAGATTGCTGAACCTTGCCTTAAATAATTTGGTCAACAAGGAGGTTCCTTCAATGTTCATCATCAACGTAGGCCTATGCAATTAATTGTGAGAATACATCACATATTGTGTAAATAGTGTTTTGTACAACGAAAGCTTTCCCGTTCAAAAGTCATTTATGACTCCTCAAACCAACTCTAAATTAGGCCTATAATAGATAAGTAAGGTTGCACCGGACCTGATCTCAGCGCTGTGGCAAGAACACAAAGTATCCACTTCCTCTCCGCTGTATTACTGATCCAAAATATCTCCAGAGTATAAAGGAACAAGGCTGCCCCAGACCTGTTCCAGCGCTGCCTGTGATAGAGGGACGAGGAGCAAGGTTACCTACTCCAAACCTGTTCCAGCGCTGCCTGTGATAGAGGGACAAGAAGCAAGGTTACTCCGGACCTGTTCCAGTGCTGCCTGTGATAGAGAGATAAGGAGCAAGGTTACCTACTGCATACCTGTTCCAGCGCTGACTGTGATAAAAAGACGAGGAGCAAGGTTACCTACTCCAGACCTGATCCAGCGCTGCCTGTGATAGAGGGACAAGAAGCAAGGTTACTCCGGACTTGTTCAAGTGCTGCTTCTGATGAGGAGCAAGAGTACGTACTTACCTACTACAAACCTGTTCCAGTGCTGCCTGTGATAGAGAGATAAGGAGCAAGGTTACCTACTGCATACCTGTTCCAGCGCTGACTGTGATAAAGAGACGAGGAGCAAGGTTACCTACTCCAGACCTGTTCCAGCGCTGCCTGTGATAGAGGGACAAGAAGCAAGGTTACTCCGGACCTGTTCCAGTGCTGCTTCTGATGAGGAGCAAGGCTACCTACTTACCTACTACAAACCTGTTCCAGTGCTGCCTGTGATAGAGAGATAAGGAGCAAGGTTACCTACTGCATACCTGTTCCAGTGCTGCCTGTGATAGAGAGATAAGGAGCAAGGTTACCTACTGCATACCTGTTCCAGTGCTGCCTATGATAACAAGGAGCCTGTGAAGACAAGGAGCAAGGTCACTCTGGACCTGTTCCAGCACTGCTTGTGATAAAGAGATGAGAAGCAATGTCAAATGTTGATAAACACTTCTAATATGCAACTGTTTTGTGCTTCCATCTACAGTATAATATTGTAAAAATGCAGCTTCGACCGAGAGAAAACAGTAGAAGCTTGGAGAAAACTAATGTGCATAAGGTAATAGGTGGAATGTTTCAAACTGACCCGTGACAAAAAGGAACAGCTCCTTTCATCTGTCAGGAGCATCCTGTGAATGTGACGTCAGAGGAGCAGTGACAAAGGAGCAGATTGTGATTTCACACCCCATCCATAGTAGTGCGAGGGCATGGACCAATGACATCGCTACAAAAGCAAGCTACTTTACTAGTAATAATAATAATAATAATAATAATAATAATAATAATAATAATAATAATAATAAAAATTTAGCACCGCGTCTTACTACCCGTTTGGCTTTAAGTACTAATAACGCTAATGGATTAGGAATTGGGAAGGTTTAATTAGAGGAAGTGAACCCGCATTTTCGTGGAGGGAGAGTGGAAAACCATTTAGGAAAAACCACCCCCAGTTCACCCGACCAAGATTCGAACCTCGATCTCCCCGTCCTCAGCAGTCGGGCTCAACACAAGCGCGTTAGCCAACTACGCCACCGAGGCGGGTTACTCTACTAGGAAATGTTAATACGTTTCCCGCATGCCTGCTATAAAAGAATGACAATCTATTAGTAGAAGCGATATACAGCTTTAAAGTGCGTTGACACGATGTGAGTGTACTGGAACGAGTCAACTCGTACAGTTGCACGCACAACACTCACATGTCACTCGCACTGTGAAATAACACCCTGTGCTAGCCCACGTGCTAGTCAACTCGCATCATCTGAGTAAGTTAGTAATGTATTCCAAATTTCATGAATGCGAGTGGTAGTTCAACATAGCGGAAACTGAAAAGTGGTCAGAGGACGAGACAACAAAATTTGTTGAGTTATATGAAGAATCTGAGTGTTGATGGAACTTTCGTTCTGTCAATACAAGCACAAAAATGCAAGAGAGACTACCTGCCTTCAAATTATTAAATGTATGGACATTCCTGGTTTTCGTATTAATGATCTAAAAAGAAACTTGAATATAAGTAGTAACTATTGTCAAGAAGTATGTGAGATAAAAGATAGTAAAGAAGTCTGGAATGTCTACAAATAAAGAATATAAATATTATCTACCTTAGTTTCCAACAATTGATATATCTAAAACATAATATATTTTTTAGTTTAACCTTTTTTTAATAATAATAATTTAATACTGTGTTTGATTGAAAAACAACAGAAAACATAAAAAAAAACAATAGGGGAGCCTACATAATTACTCCAGTGATTATGAACAATGTTATAAACTTTTTATTTTATCGTGTTCATTTGCCATTGGATCGTCCCTTTGCATGTTTTACGCATTTCCGCATTACAGTTAAAGTTGCTACAGCAGCCCCATGGCTTCTTTGGTGCTTACTGACAGCTCACAGCTGACAGTTCACAGCTTTAAAAAGTTACTAGACCAAATTACGTATTCCTACGCCGAATCAGGTGATCTGCAAAAACATGTGTTTAGCAGTTGTCACTTCTGATGGTCAAAATTTAGTTATATACCTAAATGTTAGCTGTCAGAAGTCAGCTGTGAGCTGTCGGTCAGCCCCACAGAAGCCATGGGGCTACTGTACTTACTAATCCATGGCTTAAGGCTTTGATTCCTGATGAGACACCTTCAAATAACCATTATCCCAAATTAATATTTTCATTATCATCTTATTTATCAATTACAATGGCTTGGAGATGTAATTCTTATTCAATAATTAGGAAGAAAACATGTAGATTTTACAATATCATCAACTTTATCAGTACTAACAAAATAGGTTGTATAAAAAATTCGAAAACGCATTGCAAGTGGGCCTATACTGAATGCATTTTTCACTTTTCTTCTGGATAATGAAAGACGATTGATAAAAAATGTATCTTTGATTGATAAGGGGGTATGTTTTGAATATGGTTTCATCAAGTATTTTTTAAGAGGAAAGGCCTCATCTTCCACAATAACACCCCAATTTGGAAAACTTAAAGATCAAGATTCTATTGCTTTCTTTGTAGCAATTATTGCTACAAGGTAACCAAAATTGGGCTAGTCAATCAAAACATCACTTACCCAATTTCACCGACCAGACTAGGCAGCGGGAAGAACACACGTCAGCACGCACTAACAATACCCAAACATCTGAGAGCTCCGAGGCTAGTGCCGCATCGTGCCACTGGATACCGCCGCCCGTCTCAATAACAACATGGACGTGTAGAAAAAGATAGAAACTGCCAGAAGACTGTCGACGCTTCTAGTACCGCGCACATCCCCTCTCCCTGTGTATTTGAACTCAGGGATCCCCACCCTTGTGTAATCCCGTCTCGAGTGTTCGATAAGTTGTGCACCATATAAAATACCGTCCGTCAAGAAAGAGACCACTCTTGGATTAGGCTCGGACACTAGAACGAAGCGTAGGCTTCGAGGACATACCTATACTATGTAAGGAGAAATTCTTTTTTGGCGTAAATTAATAAATATTGTAATTTTTCTAAATTACATTTTGGTCATTTTTAAGTTTAAATATTGTTGTTGATATCTTATATGAATCTTCGTTCTTTTACGGAATATAGAGTAACTTTTCTTATTTTACAAAAGGATTGTAGTGAAATATTTTTTTTTTTTTAAATAAAGTAATGTGGGGAAGTTTTTTCTAAAAGTTAGATCTAAATTTTTCTAATTGTTAGTTAACTTATGCGTTTCAAAACAAATATATTTAGTTAATTTTGAAAGTGTGTTGCAATGCAAAATGGAGTAATATTTATAGGGAAATGTAGTTCTAACATTAGAACATAATTTTTAAAATGGTTAATATAATTATGCATTACGTTGATAGCTACTCTTATCTAGTTAACGTTATTTATCTAACTTATGAGTTATGTTCCAATGTCAATCAAATGTTGACAGAGTTGGTTAATAATCTTTAGGCTAGACAATTAGACTAGTCGTTTGTTGTGTAACCACGGAACTTTAAAGTTGTTGGCTAAGATTTTGTATTACTTTTTCACAACTAGCACTGAAATATGTTAGATGTTGTCATACGCCATTTTAATAAGTCCATGCATTTAAATTTAATTAACGTATGTTCATAAATATTTTTTTTGTGAAGAACATAGAGTGTTATTGTTGCACTTTAGCTTTTGCTGATATTGTATCTATACGAAACTTTCTAAGATTCGTTAAAAGAAGAGCATTGTTCTCTAATAAGATTTTGACTGAAATAAAATCAAAGTTTTCTTTAAGACTGTTTACTATTCTGGTTACGCCATTTATCCCTAGGTTTTAGATATGTGTAATTTCCAAGTCCTTTTAACTTAGTCTCCGACTTCTTCATATGAAATATAATTTGATCTTTGAAGTTGGTCAGTGTTTTTTCACGCTTCTAGGAGTGAGTGGCGTACGTTGGAGATGGGTTGTATACCCTGCTAATCTTCGACCTCAAAACATAATGTTAGTTACACTGCGCACTCCTATTAGTCTAAAGGTTGTAACGTTAATTTATTTTATTGTATTGAATCCCTCTAGTTCTAGAGCCGGGATTACATCTTTAATTCTGATTTATTAAATTTACTACTTTCATTCTCACGTCTATTAGTTCCCACATCAATGTAAACAAAACAATATTTGATATCTACTAGAGTAAAGAGCACTGTGCTGCTAAAGAATCCTTTGCAATTGAATAAAGCACTGTGAGAGTTATTAGGACATTGTGTATTAATGTTTTCCATCTACAGCTCCGTAACAGTTTGGAAAATTCCAACGGCTGTCGAAGTCCTTAGCACCTTGAATCGGCGCTTAGATAGCTGGGTTCCCAGATTTAATTATTACGACGTTTCTTTACCTGTTGCAAAGTTAACAGCCCTTCTATAAGCATTTCAACACCGGCTCAAACACTTTTCACCATGTTGAGTCATATTTCACACTATGGGGACACTCACGCTCACACTATCGTCATGCTCACGCTCATGGGATGCACCGAGGTATTCATACTGCGACACCCACGTAAGAGAAATATTTTCAAGATTATTCATATCAGAAGCAGGCTCAGTTCCCTGGCAACATAATAAGATTTAAATGTGTAGGTTTAAAATTATTGTATTTTTTTTAAGATAAAAAAAAATAAACGTTGAGATTTACCAATTTTTCTTTTTTTTAAGTTTATCCTATTTCCTTCCATACCTTATTTTTTCTAAGATCCCTATAAAATTTGTTTGCCAAGTTGTATAGTTCAGGTTTGGTACACACAAGTTCAAACAATTTTTTCGTCCATGGGGTTCATGTTTGTTCGACAGGTTGAAAACAAACTGGAGTTTGAGACTATACTGCGCATGTCATGTTTACAGAAGCACTCCTTTCGGGCTACGATCAAAATTCCGCACTCAAAATGTTTTCGTCAAGGATCGCGGTGGTCATTATGAGTGCACGTTATCGTGGCATTCCCTATAGTGTAAACACTCCCATTTGACTCGCACTGTACGATATTCGAGCGTAGCCTGAGCACTATGTGAGTGGAGCGTGAGCTTCCCCATAGGGTGAAACAACTTTAATAAAACTATGCTAGTAAAATGGCTGTGTCAACAGAACTCGGATCCGAGTTCACTAGGACCGAGATGACTCGTTCCAATACATTCGCACCCTGTCAACGCAACTTTACCAAAGATACTAAAGATCAATAACATTACCTTTGATTCCAATTTTATAACACATTTTTTTAATATTGTAATCTTCAATTTCAAAACTTGTCTCTGTTTTAAGATTATCTTATAATTTATAATAGAACAAATCTTGGAAATTGCAAGAGCTTAAGCTGTTTATTATATTATGTTAACCAAGCAACAGAGCAAATATCAATAACATTACTAAAAACTCGGTGTTAAGTTTGTGGACTGCTGATTTATCATTGGAGGTATTGATCCATGAATTCTCAATTTTCTGTCCTGGGGGTACAGGGTCTAATCCTCGGTCCCGGCACAGATTTATCTGATTGTCAACCCTTCCTTCAACTCTAACAAGACGTGTAATAACCATAACTTGTAAATGTGTGGAATGTCAGGCCTCCACCGTGTTTCGGATTCACGTTAAGCTGTCGGTCCTCTATTTCATCTCACAAATCACCCTACCCTTAAACATTAGCATAAATACGTATAACCCAAACGGGTAGTAAGATGCGATGCTAAGAATAATAATTTCACATTTGACTAGCTTTATGTTCTCCCCTTGAATCAAAATAATAACAAGGAAATATGAAAACTATGTGTTAAATTTGTTGTATCATATTCTCATTGATCTCTATAATATAACTGGATGGATATCTGTGGCTGAAAATTTCGAGCTATCGTCTGCATATTATTGTGTAAGAGAAAAAAACTTTCGGGTATCTCTTTCTCTCCTACACCCATACAAGGCAAAGTGGCATTTTGACATCGTTTATTAATTCGATTGAATAGATGAGATACATCAATGTGTGATTAGTTAAATGAAATAAATTGATTAGTAAAAGCTTTGAGGTGCATAACAAAGTTCTAAACTGCTTAGTTTTTTCTTTAAATAAGTTGATGTACCCTAATAAATACGATGATTTTTGAAGGAAGTTCGCTTGTATTGCTCGTACCAGAATCCTATCCTATAGATGTGTTTAGTTAGGATAAAAGACCTTCCAGAAGGAAATTTCTACTGCTGTTCTAAATGGGCGTTTATCCTACCAAAATTTTATATATTATATATAATATAATATAATATAATATATAAAATAATATTTATAATATATATGATAGTATTCAGGCAGTATTTTGCTCTTTCAAATTGGGATTATCACTAAAATCAGGGTTTAGTAGATACCATACTTAATAAAAGCATATAACCTAAATTATCATTTGAACGTAAGCAGTGTCGCAGGAACGTTTTTATTTGGGGGTATTTATAATGTGCTTTTATAGGGGATACAATTTTTGAGCTAAAAAAAATTAACAGGGAAATGTAATAAAGCTGTCCCTCACATTACGCAAGGGATTGGCTCTGATACATAATCGCGTAACACGAAAACAAATAAAGGGAATTTATTTTAACATGGGTGAGATAATGATTACTCCAAAGAAAAAAGTAAATATAAACCTAAAGGTTGTAAATAAATGCAATTTTTATTAATTTATCCAACTAGTACAATACTATAGTTAGCCTACACTTTTATCAATCTTCTATCCCCTGAAATTTGTAAACAAATGCAATCTTTAATTAATTCATCTAAGTAATACAATGTTATAGGTACACTTACTGTTAATCTTCAATCACATGATAAATTAACTGGATCTGCCGAATCTGGATTATCACTCTCTCGCTTTCTTGAAGGCCCTTGGACGGTAATCTCCTGCTCTCCTGAGGCCTCTGAGACGGTAAGCTCTTGCTCTCTTGACGACCCTTGGACAGTAGGCTCTTGCTCTCTTGAATGCCCTGGGATGGTAAGCTTTTGCTGTCTTGAAGGCTCTGGGATAGTAAGCGCTTGCTCTCTTGACGGCCCTTGGATGCTAGGCTCTTGTTCTATTAAAGACTATGGGACGAAAAATTCTTGCTCTCTTTACGGCCCTTAGACGGTAGGCTCTTGCTCTCTTGAATGTTTTGGGACGGTAAGCTCTTGTTCTCTGGAAGGCCATGGGACGGTAAGCTCCTGTTATCTTGAAGGCTTCTGCTCTCTTGAAGGCTCTTGTCTGACGGCTCTTGCTGTCGTGGAGACCTTGGGTCCTTGGACTGACGATTTTAAACTTTTTTGGATGAAATGGTCAAAACTCAGCTGACAGGCATCATTCTTCCTCTCTCTATGGAGTGCTTTGTTGCAAGCCAAATAAATCAATCTCCTTGGCAACTTTGGCACTTCTATCCATGTTAAGATCATTCTTTTCAATGATTCTAATTAAACTGACAATGTTCTTAAAAAATTTAGTAATTAGTTATTTTGAAATTGTTGGATAAGCTCAACAACATAATGCTCTTCCTCGTCATCCTTTATGCCGTTCTCCATTTCTAGAATTGTTTAGTTCTATTGAGTGGGATTGGAGCAATGCATTCACATTTGCCTGATCTACGCCCCCAAATCCAACATCTTGCTATGTCAACGATGTCATATCTTGAATTGGAAAGTTCGTGTTCAGGATCATAATCATGAGAATCAGAAACATCCGGACAAATATTTTTCCAAACTCCCTTCATACAAGACTGTTCCTAACTTCTGCCCATGCATCTCCATTGCTGTCAATATCACCCCCTTCTCCCCTAACAACAAACTGTACAGTAAAGGTCACGTCACCAACGCACAGGGTGAGTGAGAAATTATAGCCAACCATGCATTATTTTTTAATTATCTTTTAATCAAGTTATAGCGAAAACTCGTAAAGTGATATCACGTATAGCAAGGAATATGTAACTAACGGTCCCATTGTGCATTTTTCTAATTTATTTTAGTCATGCCAAACATTACAATTAATACACACAAAACAAATTAAGCAAAATTATATCTGATGTGGCTCAACTTCAAATTATGAACTACCGAAAATTAAAGTAGGTTTCCATACACCTTTGCCCTATATTCGTTACTAGCTATAGAACCACTAACTAGTTTTGCAATTTTCAAGTTTGTTGAGCTTCTCAGAGTATGCATTCATCATACACGGGTGATTTAGTCTACATTACCTCATCGTGAAGCAAAGGTGGTTTTTTATTCGTACAAGCATTGAAAAACTTCCGTCTGCAGTAGCTGATATAGCTTGTATTGTATCACTATAAGTTTTCAAACAGTTTGTGCTCTAAGCACATTTTATTTTTACTATATTTACCTTAGTGTGAACTTTGTATCGTGCCTCAACAAGATCTTTACATTATCTAAAAGTTTTACTATATTATTTTAGGGGGGATAAAAAGTATACTTTTACTTCCCTCAATTTTTAAGGGGGTAAAATTTAACACCCCCCCCCCCCCCCCGTTCCTGCATCATTGAACGTAAGACTTCTACACAAAGTATGTCATTCAAACAAATGTAATACAGTTTTTAGCTAACTTGTTTCATTATAGTTATCGAGATTTAAACATAATAATGGTTTTTGAAAGAAATATACTAGATATAAGCCAATTTTAAGAAGAAAAAAAAGTAATTTAATAATACTTTCTACAAGCCTATAATCTAAGTGATAGTTTGAATGTGTGGCAATTACACAAAGTTTGTCATTCAAATAAATGTAATCAAGTTTTAAGATACCTTATTCATTGTATTTATCATACTTTCAATATAATATGGTTTCTGAAACCATTATACAAGCTAATAGCCAACTATAAATATAAATGTAGTCTTGGCAGACTGTGAACGAATTGAATGATAACTACATATTTAAATATATTAAAGATTTTATTCGTATTTGTACAGTATTACCTGTAAAACTGAATTGTATATTCTTTAATGTAAATGTTTCTTCACGAAGGTGTGGTATAATACTTAACTATTTTCAAACAATTACACTTTTATTCATCAGAGACATGTTTTCACATAAGAACATTGAAAGAAACCATTAAATCTGTTCCCCCCCCCCCTCCCCCCCCCCACACACACAATGTAGCAAATTATAAACTCTAGCGTCCCGCCTTGGTCCTTGTTAATGTGTATGTGTATGTGTAACTTATGCCCATCCAGTTATATTATAGAGATCAATGCATATTATTTCATGTGGAAGTCCAGAAACTTTTGACAACCATCTTCGGTTTCACAAAGGAGTAATGAGACAAGGAAACATATAATATTTAAATAATTCCACATTACTTATTTAATTTTAACTCGTTTGGCAGATATTAACCTAAAAATTTAATTTTATACTTTCTACTTCATCACCTATTTAAATTTAAATTATTGTTCATCCATAATATATTGAATATCAAAGGGACTTTGTAACAACAACACTCAATTACTTCATTAGAATGTGTTTTGGTAGATGTTAACCATAGATTAAAGTTTTATACTTTTACCTCTCAACATATTTATCTCTAAATAGTTTTTATAACAACATTTTTAACGTGTATACATTTATTTTAGACTTGACTGCAACTTGTGTATGGTCAAGTTTTTGATGCATTTTTAATTTCATATTAATTGTATATACTTGACAATATGTTTTTCAACCTGAAGTAAAGCCTAATCATATATTTTTAATATAATTTCACTGAATACATCTACCAATTTATAAACTGTTTAAATTATAAAATTTAATTCATATCTAAGTCTTAACTTTAAAAAAAATACCAACTAAGTGCAGTAGCAGCAGTTTTTCACAACCATTTGGACCAGTACTTGGCATAGACTTATATCACAGTCGCAAATTTGTATGATATTTTTTACACATTCTCTCGTGGCTGAAATGGTATGGGAATCCAACCAATATGCTCTACAGAAAGGAATGACATTGGATCTTATAGTTGATGAGCTCAAGGCATTTATTGGCATGTTAATAATAATGGGTTTCTATTCTCTAACTAGCATCCAACTTTATTGGTCATCAAATTCTAACTTTTATGTAACAAGAATTACCAACATAATGTCACTGAAGCGCTTTCTAAAGATCTTGAAGTTTATTAATTTGAATGATTATGAAAAAATTGATAAACGGGCAGCCCTTCTTTGACAAACTATATAAAGTAAGGCCTTTGACATCCCATCTCAATAAGGTTTTCAAAGAGGCTTTCAACCCAAGTAGATACCTTTCTGTTGATGAAAGCATGGTGGCTTTCAATGGCAGGAGCTCACTGAAGCAGTCTATGCCTTTGAGGCCTATCAAGCGGGGATTCAAAGTATTTGTAATTTATTGTTCTGCTACTGGCTACATGTTGAATTTTCAAATTTATGAAGAGAAATTAATAAATACAGAAGAAGGATATTTAATGACAGAACGGTTCTTGGACTAGCAAATATGTTCCAATGCCTTGTATATTGTATTTTCTTCGAAAATTTGTCAAAATTACTTTTACGTGGTCTTTATGGTTGCGTAACAATGTTACAAACAAGGACACATTTCCCTAAAAAACAACTTGTTTCTGACAAGATTTGAAATATGATGAATCAGATTTTGTTATGTCTAACGATATCTCACTTACAAAGTGGAAATACCGTGGAATAAAATCTGTTGTTATTGCAAGCAATATGTATAATCCTGAGGATAAAACATTTGTTTCAAGAAAAGATAAAGAAGGAAATAAGAAAGATATTGCACGTTCTCAATAAGTAGCTGATTACTAACGTTATATGTGTGGTATTGACAAATTTGACCAGTATCATTCTCCATACAACATTGGCTGGAAGTCAAGACGTTGGTGAATCAAAATTTTATATTACCTCAGATGCTGCAATAGTTAATTCATATATACTATACAAAGAGACCATGAGACTTTTTTCTTCAAAGGATAAATTAATATCACATTTATTGTTTAGATGTTATCTAGCAAATTAGATAATTGGTGATTTTTCATCCAAATACAAATAAATATCAACACTCCATCCTAAAATTGTCATAAGCAATGCAAAGTTTCGAAGCGGATCTGAAGTTAGAATTTATAAAACACATATTTTTGTGAACGTAAGTGATCATATGCCTACAAAAGTTAACATTTTCTAGTAGTAGAAGAAAACCAAAGCGAAGCAACCTAGCTTGTACGACTGTTAATGTTGCTTTGTGCAACACCTGCTTTGCACCCTTTCACCAAAAATAATTTCACATTTATAAACATACGTAACAAATGTTTATTACTCGATTTAATATTTACTTATGCAAAAATAACCCGTTATAAATCAAACTCCAAACATGTAACACAACTGTTCTAAGTATTATAACGTTCTTTATATACTAACATTAAATTTTTTATACATCAATAAAATATTTTAAGATCAATTGCAAATGTGGTTAATTTACTAACCACAATCAATATGGGTCCAGTCTGCACCCCTAAACGGATTGTGGTTGATTTTTTGGTCAGTTAAATTTTACAATAGCTATGTCCTAAAATTATTTTTTATTCTAAAAAACTACCGTTATATCAAAGGAAGGTTTAAAGAGCCTTTAGTAATAGATTAAGATTTTTTTATACTAAAATAGTTTTACCCTATAAAAGGTTAAAATCTGAAAATGTGACTGAAAGAGAATTAATATTTTAAAAATATCTCTACTCACTACTCAGCACTAAAAGGGCTGGCCTTACATCCACAATAAACTAACCGATTTTAAGCAACATAACAAAAATAAATTAAACTAACACACGAGTATAGTTATATATGGAATCAGGTAGAGTAAGAGCGCAAATATAGTTCTAAGAATATCATAGATGGCGTCTAAGAGCAAGTATAGTTTAAAAGTCTCATAAATAGCGCCAAACCACGAGTATAATTTTTTTTAAGATAATCAAATCATTTATCTCTATAATACAACTGAATTGACACCTAAGGCTGACATTTTCGGGCTGTAATATGCATACCCTTGTGAAAGAGAGAAATACACTTTCGGATATCACCTTCTGTTACTCACATTCAAGGCAATGTGAGATTTTGGCATAGTCCACTAATGTGTATGAATATACGGTATACCTCAATATAATGTGTCAATTAAATAAATTAATAAAAGTGTGTACAGCATAATTAAGTTTGAAACTCTTGACTAGATTCTTTAAGGGGGTACCCGCCTCGGTAGCATAGTTAGCTAACACGCTTGTTTCGTGTTGAGCAGGACTGCCCACGACGGGGAGATTGAGTTTCGAATATCACTCGGGTGATCTGGGGATAGATTTTCCTAGGTGGTTTTCTACTTTCCTTAATGCAAATGCGGGTTCACTTCCTCAAGATATAGCCTTCCCAATTCCTAACCCTATAGCGTAAATAGTATAGCCTGAACGGGTAATAAAACGCGGTGCTAATTATAGTATCAGTATTTAGAGGAGGTAGAGTATTCCCCTCCTCAACCATGCTAAAATGACAATGTTTAGGTAAACTTTTATCAATGACTGTCACAAAAACTTGAGATAAATAACACACAATAATTCAAAAATTAATATAATCTAGTTGGAATACTAATTTATATTTTTATAACTTTTAATTTTTTTATATTAATTTATTTATAATGATTTTCATACTTTTTATGTAAAAATGTATTTGGTTGTTTTTTTCTATTCAAAATTTAAGAATTGTTATTGTTATACAATACACACAAAAACTTAAGAGAAAACATTTGAAATAAATCAATATAATATCTTATATAATGGCTAATAGATTTTTACTTAAATTAGAAAAAGAAATAAAAAAAATTCTGGAAATCCAATTTTAATATAAAGTACAAAATAAAATTATTTTTATCACAAGAAATGAATGTTTTTATGCAATATTTACTTTTCAATGCATTTCTGTACCATACTCAGGATCATCACGATCTTCTTGTTCTAAGTTTTTTTTCACAAATCTTCCTTTTTACTTGCCTTGCATCCTTTGAAAGTAGTTTCAGTGCACAATCCACCTTTCTCATTCTTAGTCAATCTACTATGTCAACTATTGCAAAAAACGAAGTATCGAAAGAGGCAAA